>CM053765.1:20008982-20041600 GCA_028658305.1 Pachyuromys duprasi
AACATAGTTGAGCAAATGTCCTTATGTGTACTTGAGCATTTTTTGGATATATGCCTAAGAGTGGTATAGCTGGGTCTTGAGGAATCACTATTCCTAATTGTCTAAGAAAGCGCCAAATTGATTTCCAGAGTGGTTGTACAAGTTTGCATTCCCACCAGCAATGGAGGAGGGTTCCTCTTTGTCCACAACCTCTCCAGCATGCGTTGTCACTAGAGTTTTTGATCTTAGCTATTCTGGTGGGTGTAAGGTGAAATCTCAGGGTCGTTTTGATTTGCATCTCCCTGATGGCTAAGGACGTTGAGCATTTCTTTAAGTGTTTTTCTGCCATTCTATAATCCTCTGCAGTCAGTTCTCTTTTTAGCTCCATACCCCATTTTTTAATTGGATTATTTGGTTTCTTGCTTTTTAACTTCTTGAGTTCTTTATATATACTGGATGTTAGCCCTCTAATTTTCTTATTAATGTTTGCAATGATATTTCTGTACAGGTGACAGTAAGATATTTATTATTCTTTCTTAATTGTAAAGGGCATTGAATACAGCCCCCACTGTGTATATATATGTGGTTGAGAAAGAATTTAAAGAAGGCATAAAAATATAAAAATAAAAAGCAAAAAAGACTTTTCACCAGTTATTTCATACTAATCACCTTTTAATATTCTTAATATCAAGTTAAATATATTATCTATTTCTTAATCTAACTGAGACTAGCAAACAAAGGCAACAGATTTAGGCTTATTTCTAATCAATAAATTATTCTTCTTTCTAAGCAAATTGTGCATGACATAAAAACTACAAGAGGTAAGCTCTCTGTTTTAGACTAAACATTAAACACACTCTTCTAGACCCTGACCAAGGCACTATGTTGAAACTTTAGATCTTTCTCCTTCACTATCAGTATCAAATTGAGTTGCCTTCTATTACCTCCATCTTGATAAGCCAGGGAACGCCAGTTTCCGAAGATAATATGGTTGTTCTGGACAAACAACTCCATGAGGAAAAAGTTACAAACTGGCCTATAACTCCATGAGGATGTACTAACTTTTCATTTTCAAACCTCTGTATAAACTCCAAGTATCCCCTTCCTATTTGTCAGAAACACCTTTCACGCAGGAGAACCTCTGCCCTTAACTCTATGAAATAAACAGCACAGTCAGTTGAGGACAGACTTCAGTCTCTTTCCTACCTCTGTTTCCTTTTAACTTCCTCAGAAATCCAAGACTATGGAGCATAGTTTTAAAGAACATCAAAGCAACAAGTTTTTCTTAGAAAAATAAAAAGAATGTATCCAAATTACTGTTTGGAATCTGATCAAATAATTTCAAACCTTATAGAAGCAATTTTGCAGAATATTGATTAATTAGCAATGCAGTCAAGGACTTCAATTGGAGCAATTTATTCATTTAATAAACTAACACACAGCTACAGATGGTTCTTTAGTAATATAAAATATGTAAATTAAAAATAAATCCTCACTCTGTTTTTATTTTTGTTGTAGTTTGAAGTTACTTTCTGAATGACTAAAGCAGGCAGCTTGTTGTGAGCATCATAGGAAAACTAGAAAATCAATAAGCTGACTCTTTGACCCTCCACCATACATGCCAGGGAGTGACAGACTGGCTAGATCCCAGGGGAGGACATTGCAGCCAGCCCTGAGGAGACAAGATGAGCTGGGGTTGGATGGAATGGGAGGAGGTCGTCCCCTGTTGGTGGACTTGGAGGGGGCAGGGAGGAGATGAGGGAGGGAAGGGGAGGATGGGATAGAATGAGAGAGGGGGCTACGCTTGGGATGCAAAGTACCTAACGTGTGATTGATACAAAAATAAATTAATTAATTAATTAAAAAAAAGAAGATATGACTGTCAGACAACATTGGAAAAAAACAAAAAACAAAAACCTTGATCAAATGTATTCCAGGAGGCAAATAACAGCCACACATTGAGTTCATATTAGTTAACAACAAAAAGGCACACTGCTGAAAGGATATATGAAATTTAAAAACCCACAAAAAGCAAGTCATTGGTCCTACAATGTACTGTTTTCTCAACATGCTTTGCCTACCTGGAGAAGATTTTATAAGGTAAATGTTACTTAGGGGGGTACTTAAATAAAAGCCCTAAGTAGTTCATGATTTTCAATTTGAAGTTGATTGGTAAAACAGAAAACAGACCTCTATATCCTTGGCAAAAAGAAGAAATTAGCTTATAATGCCACTGTAAGAAAACAACTACCAAAAATCCAAACAATCCCTCTGTACCTAAATGGACAATCAGAGGTCTCAGGCTTTTGTTTTCTGAATCTATATGTATCTGAATGAATCCTTAGCTGAAATGAGACAGGACAGTGTCCAGTGAAACCAGAGATAATGAAATAGCAAGCAGCGTAGTAATTAATAGGTGTTTCTTAAGTAATTCCACACCAAAGAAACCAGAATTCCCCGGGGCAACAGATTCATTCAGAGGAGCACTGTCCTCCACAAAAACCTCACTCTTAATAAATAAAGTTGAGGATTCCTCTATTTTTAGCCAATCAACCAATGGTTAAGAACTTTCCCTTCTTTTACGTGGCATTTGTTTCAGACCTTTATCTTTCCAGTCTTACATCATATTCCCAAGAGCATTTTTAGTAACTCTTAGGTTTTATTATCTCATTTCTTTCAAATTTCCATTTCTGTGCTGCCCTGTGCTTGGTACAGAGTATTCTTCCCCAAACCACATACATTTCCTACTACTTTCAAGCACAATTTAAGCTAAGTAGTCACAGTGGGTTATTTGACAAAATGAGCAGAATTCATCAGTAAGCCCATAAATGGCTCAGTGGATATTTTCCTTTTTTAACATCATTGGCTATTGAATTAGGACTGAAATGATCTCTTCTTAATGTTATTAAATTATGAGATTCCCTATGGCCCATACTCATTAAGTCTCACAAGGTTTCCAAAAGAATCAAGGTAACTATTTTTTTGAATGAAACAATAGCAGATATTATGGAATACTCAGCTGTAAAGATTGGCCACTGGCCACATAAAGGAGAGGTCTTAAACACTCTCATTATTTTTTTAAGGTTTTCTTTTATGGGATTCAAGCAGAGGGGCATGAACAGTTTAGGTACTATTATTTAGGTATCTCTATACTTTTATTTGTGGGTTAGTTTATATATTCATTTCCTTGCTGACCTCGTGCCTTTGTATATGTATCTGATTTTAACCATATGCATGACCAGTTATATACAGATATAAGATGGAGGAAAGGGGGATTATCTAAAAGTTTATTTGATAGATATAGTTCTCCTCATTTTCCATTCTAAACCCAACCAGGTAAGGCTTGATCAGATCTTCTAATTCTTTGTCACAGATAGTTGAGAATGCAATTGAATAGAAACTGTCTATATTTGACTATTACTTTGATGGAGAAATCTATACTAGGGCTCAGAGCTCGATGTTTGAGTAGATGTTTTATGGCTGTTATGATGCTGCTTGCTAGGTTTGTGGCATAGAAAGGTTTGTGTTTGCCTAGTGTGTGCTGATGAAGAACTAGGCTTCTAAGTACATTATTACAAGACAAGGGGATGTGGGTAACCAAAACCAAAGGGGTCCCTGGGTAAACTATCTGCTGTGCAGCTTTAGTTCTACTCTTATTCCTTCCATGGCAATCCAGTTCACTTATTTCTTTCTATTGTTGAACCATTTTTTTCCATCTCTTTAGTTGGAATTTTTTAATTGCCACTTCCACAGCAAAGTTTTAAAATTCTTACAAGTAGAAAATATTCCATATACTTTATCCTGGGGTCTTAAAATAAATTAGATAAAATGAAAAGACTGGTATTAAAATACTAAGAGTTATTTTATCTTAGACCTTCTTATTGGTGTAAGATGAAGTCTCAGAATAATTTTGATTTGCATTTTGCGGATGACTAATGACATTGAACATTTCTTTAAGTGTTTCTCAGCAATTAGAAATTCTTCTGTTGAGAATTATCTGTTTAGCTCTGTACACCATTTTTAACTGGATTATTTTGTTTGTTGGTGTATAATGTTTTGAGTTCTTTATATATTCTGGATATTCGCTTTTTGACAGATGTAGGATTGGTGAAGATCTTTTCCCAATCTGTAGATTGCTAGCTTGTTCTATTGACACTGTCCTTTGCCTTATAGTAGCTTTTCAGTTTCAAGAGGTCCCATTTATTAATTATTGATCTTAGAGCCTGAGTTCTTGGTGTTCTGTTCATGAAAGTGTTTCCTGTGCCAGTGAAGTCTCTTTCTCACTTTCTCTTCTAGTAGATTTAGTGTATCTGGGAGGTGATAGGAGTTCCACAAGAGGAGCAATAGAGACAACTAACCAGCACCAAGAGAGGCTTGCTGAGACTTAAGCACCAGCCAAGAACCATGTTTAGACTGGACCTAGATCCCCTACATAGATGTAGCAGATAGGCAGCTCTGGCTTCATGTGGGTCCAGTGGGGCCTGTATGTGACATGGACTTGGTTGCCTGCTTTTTTGATACCTTCCCCCCGAATGGACTGACTTGCAGGGGATAGGATGTGCTCAGTCCTGATGAGACTTTTTGAGCTGAGGTGAGGAGACATTCCCCTTTTCTAAGGAATAGGGGAAAGGGGATGGTGGAAGAGGAAGGAAGGGCAAGACAGGGAGGAGAGGAGGGAGGGAAATATTATCTGTATGTAAATTGAATATATATCTTAATAAAGAGAAAAGAATACTGAGGTGTGACCTGGGGGAAGATGGTGGCACTTTGGGGGCATGCCACATTTTGGGGGATTGAGAGATGGCAAGGCATCAGCCTTTTGGCCTCCTTCAGCTGCCCAGATGCCTCAACTCAGGCCCTTGCCCTAGAGGACATTGAATTGAGCACCCTGGAGAAGATGCAGAAGTTCTGTAGCTTTGGAGCTTCTTGCAGTACTGTGGCCAGAAGAGCAAAAGGAGTAGACCCTGCCCTGGTAGCAGACCTACTAAGAGATTTCGTAAAGGAGACAGATCCCAAGGACAAATTTGATATTGGGATGTGCTGATCCAGAGTCAGTAGGATCCCACAGCTTCTGGAGTAGAAATGCTTTGTCCAGGAGCTTCTAGCCAATGTGAAAGCCTCTTCACAGCCAGCATCCCACTGGAAGCAGAGTGGGCAGCAGAGTGGGCAGCGTGGGAGAGGACATGTGTCCCCTACAACAGGTAATGCCTGGATGAGTCCTGTGGCCTCTACCAAGACCACCCCTACTTTCTAGTCTCTTTGTTGTGAAACATAATCTTCAGGCTACTTGAAAGAGAAACACTGACACCAACCCAGACACAAAACGTTTGACTGACAATCTGTCTTGTTTGCAAGACATGTTGGGGCAATGTGGGAGCTGCCAACCAGTGTCTGATTTAACTTGAGGCTTAGTCCATAAGAGAGACACCATGCTCAACCATGCTTGGATGGCAGGGACTGGAGACTGTCAGGCCTAGAGACATGTGGTCAAACCAAAAACAACTGGCAAAAAAAAAAGAATAAAAGAAAAAAAATCAATAAAATTATTTCTAATAGTATTTTGCTATACTCAGAGATCTGTGCCTTGTCCAGTCATGAGCTTGCAGACTTTCTTTGGCACCAGATAGGAGAAAATGCAGAAATCCACAGATAGATATTATGTGGAGAATCTAAATTGGAGGTCTTTATCAGGTCCCTTCTCTCAGAACTCTGGAATGCTCCAGAAGAGGGGTCAAAAAGAGTATAGTAGTCAGAAAGGATGGAGAACATCAAGAGACCATATAAACAAGACACATATGGACTCACAGAGAGTTGTACCAGGTCCTCTGTGTATATGTTGTGGCTGTTAGTTTGGTATTTTTTGTGATACTTCTAAATGTGGGAGCAGGTGTGTCTCTCATTCTTTTGCTTACTCTTGGGGCTCTTTTCCTCCTGTTGGGTTGCCTTGTTCAACTTCAACTTCAGTTAAGGGCATTTTCCAAGTCTCAATGTATTTTGTTTTATTATGTTTGGTTATCATCTCTTGAAGGACTGCTCTTTTATAACAGGAAAAGGAGGGTGAGTGTATCTGGTGGACAGCAGAGATGAGGGGAATCTGTGAGGAGTAGAGGGAAGGGAAACTCTTTTCCAAATGCATTTTATGTATTTCATTTCCAAAAAAGGGGGGGTGGGTAAAGACCATGCCATGGAGTTACATGGAGATAATAAAAATAAATATGTATGTATATATATGCACAAAAAATAGAGAAAGCAATCAAGCAAGAAAGAGAGAAAGAAAAAAGAAGGAAAGAAGAAAGAAAGGAAGGATAAAAAATAAAGAATCCATTAGTGGTGTAGGTGTGCAAGGCAAAGCCTAAGGAAAGCTTAAAAGCTAGCCAAAACACAGATTTTGATAATTAGATCTGTTTATCTATTTGATAAATAGATGCTACTACTTAGTGAATTGTAATACAATTGAATGAAGTTGCATAGAGGAAGGCATAACTATGGAGAAAAAAAGCCAAATCAAGTCATCCAACAACAGATCCATTTTTCAGTAAAATGTTTGTAACAGTCACTATAATCCTCATTGACACAGATGAACACTTAAGTTTCCTTTTTAGTCAGCTTTTACTTACATTTATTTTTATGTAGATGAGAAAAATCTTGATTTCTGGGAGGATTAAAGGAAACTGTATCACTTTGCTAGAGAGATAGTTAAACCACAAATTTTCTCGAAGAGTGCTGACAATGTGGAATACAACTATTTAAACTTGGTACGGGAACAGAAACTGAATCTGTCATGTGCTTTTCTATTCTCATCAGGAAGTCTGGAAAAAAAATCTATCTGTGCTGTAAGCATATCTATCTTAATGGTAATAGAATCTCAAATTTTGTTGGCGCATTGGAGTTCCCCTGTAATGACTTTAGTTTTTCACTTTTTATTTCTAGAGCTTTAAGTAATGTGCAGCATATGTTTCTTCATTTTATTGTAAAATTTCTTATAACTAGTCAGTGATTTTTATAGTACAAATTAGGTTGAACCAAACAAAAATTATTATGCTCTAGAAGTTTTATCTACCACAAAACTAATTTCATAAGTATCCATGCAGCACAGATAAACAACTTTTCTCCTGCATAGTTTCCTGATGGACTCATCACAGTGTTTTTCTTTAAACACATTCATTATTAATTCAGCCATTAAGCGAATATTTATTAAGAATATTCAATGTGCAAAAGGTCAAGTGATATGACTCTAGAAAATATACAAAGCATATTTATTTCCTTGATTAATCTTAAGTATAAATGAAGTGCAAATCAAGAAGTCCAAATGCTTTAAGCATTCAAATGCTATTTAGGAAACCCTTAAGTGCTTCAACACTGTGCCATGGGCAAAGAAGTGACAATGAAAAAAACATCAATGACCACTACTATTCTGAAGGTTTAGACTGCCTTTAATCTAATAAAATAAAACTTATCTTCTGTGATCAACACTTTAAAAGAAAACTTCCAGAGCTAAAAGGTTTATAATTTATAATTACCATCTCCTGCAAGATAAAGCTTCTCTGCTGATGGTTAAGCAATGCACTGATATAACTCAGAAAGACTTCTTCTGGCTCTATACA
This sequence comes from Pachyuromys duprasi, assembly GCA_028658305.1. NCBI lineage: Eukaryota > Metazoa > Chordata > Mammalia > Rodentia > Muridae > Pachyuromys > Pachyuromys duprasi. The sequence goes on from CM053765.1 coordinate 20,016,566, forward strand.
TCTAATTGAAAATTTAATACATTTATTTTAAATAAATTATTCAATTTAACAAGTTGAATAATATTCCATTATATAAATATACCATATTTTCTTTATCCATCCATCAGTTGATAAACATTTAGGCTGTTTCCAATTTCTGGTTATTTTAAACAGAGAAGCAACGAGAATGGGTAAGCAAGAAGAATATGACAAAAGTTAAATAGAAGGATCTGATAATAGATCAGTTTTCTGATTTTTTGGGGAACCATGCTGAGTTTCATATGCGTGCCAGTTTGTACTTCCAACAGCAATGAATAAGTCCTTCACATTCTCCATATCCTTAACAGCATGTTCTGTCATTTGTTATGTTGATCTTGGCTATTCTCACTGAAATTAAATAAAATAGAAAAAATTTTAAAAAGCATTACACCCTAAATGAGTTGTCTTTATCAAGCCTCTTCATTTAAGGTTCAAGGATCTATGTAGAAGAGGACAAATAGAAGGCCAAATATTCTAAGAGCCACAAGTCATGGATGGTGATCAGAACACCACACATGGGATCACAGAGACTGGGATAGAGTGCACAAGACCTGCACACTTACAAAACATAAAATCTCAAAGCAAATAGACATAAAGGCCTTAATCAGGAAGGCATTGCAACTGGTATCTAATGGGAAAAAACAAAAACACTCTTTTCAAATGAAGTTTTTTCCAGCTATATCAACCAGCGGTTTTGAAATTTTGTCTTAATTGCTTTTTGTTTGTTTGGATATATATATATTTAATTTTTTTGAGAGACACAGACAGACAGACAGGCAGAAGGCAGAGAGACTGGTGTTCAGGGAGATGGCATAGTGCAAATGTTCAAAATATATTTCACTAAAATACATTTTTAAGATTAGAAAGCACTTATGAGTTAACATTTGACCTTATTTTTCATCAAATTTTAGGTTAAGTGTGAATTCAGTAGATAGAGACATGTGCTGGTGTTATTGTGGATGGAAGGGTACTGTTTTAAGGCAGAGTTTGTTTCAAGAATGTGAGCCAAAAAAAAAATGAATGTGACCCAATGGGGATGGATGATAAGGAGTGAAATATTAGCAGATTATTCAAAGAAGGGCTCTGAAGGTCTCTTTAAGGATTTTGGTCTTTCTATTAAATTCAAGTATTTAAACATTAAATCAGAAGTGTTTGGGAATCAAACTCATATTTTAAAGAAGTTCTTATTGCTACATTCAATCAAGAATCCCTTGAAGCAAACCTAGAGTAGGAGCAGGTTACTGACAAGAGTTTATCAAAGGACATTTGGATAAAAGTTTGGAGAGTGGCCACTGAACATATCTCACCCATCTTAAGAAGAGTTCTGATGAGGTGATGCTCAACCTAAGGCAGCGTGACTGCTGCACAACCAGAACAGCTCCTTCCTGGGAACATGACTGGGTTTTAAGGGAATGAAGGAAGAACAGGTACAGTGCATATTTAGAAAAATATTAAAAACTGTTATCAGTTGGGCCATGCTCACTCAGAATGACAGTAACTATGCAAGCAACAAGCTTCCTCAGAACGTTTGTAAGGGAACATCAGCAGTGCAGTCTGTTTCTGTACTCTCTGTATGCCTTACACATGGACCAGAGGAAGACCTTGACAATTTCTCACCTGACCCAGGATCAGCTTTGGCAGTTCTCATGGTTCTGATGCATTGGTCCTTGTCAATAATATACATTTACTCAGGACTTCATCTGTTCTTTATACATTACTCAGGAATTCCCTCACACTAAAGATGGGGTTATTACACAGAGGGGGTAAATGTACAGTGTGAACCTGAAGATCATGTCACTGAAGAATCCCAAAAGGCAAACTAAAGTTTCCTTGAATTATCAATCCCCAGCTGTCCTGCACTGGATACGTCATCTAATAGTAGTAGGAAATGTGGAAAATGGAAGAGTATCTAAGCCCCTTACCCATCTGTTCATTGGTAAGGTGTTTTGCCTTTCTGGACCTCAGTGTCCTCTTTTGAAATATAAAAATATCAAGTATTTTATATTTCACAGTACTAATGATTCATTCTTACAACTCAACACAAAAGAATTTGGCAATGCAAAACATAAAATTTGTTGTAAGTCACTAATACTGTGCATGATTATGAAACAGCCTATTTCTAAACCATAAGAGAAAATACAACTTATTTTATTGCTTTTGCACATAGAAAAGATACATCATTTTTTCCTTTTCTACTGCATGATATTAGATGTTTTAATTCTAAGCCTTTTGTATAAAACTTTGAGACTTGTGGATAATAAAGAATTACTTCCAAATGAGTAGGACAAGGATGCAAAGAATGGGTTTAAAGTGTCTCTTACTCAACTGCATTGCACCTGAACTTATAGGCTATAAAAACTTCATTTTGAGACATGAACTCGATGGCTGGCTCTTTGACTCTCCCCCATATACGCCAGGGAGCAACAGCCTGGCTAGATCCCAGGGGAGGACATTGTAGCCAGCCCTGAGGAGACAAGATAAACTGGGGTCTGATGGAAGGGGAGGAGATCCTCCTCTGTAGGTGGACTTGGAGTGGGAGGGGAGGAGATGAGGGAGGGATGGGGAGAGTGGGAGGGAAAGAGGGAGGGGCTATGCTGGGGATGCAAAGTACCTAACCTCTGATTGATATAAAAATAAAAATAAAAATAAAAACTTCATTTTGTTAGGGAGAAACTAGTACTTAATAAACTTTTCTTTTTACAGCAAAAGTTTTGAAAAAAATATTCTCAGAGAAAATAATTTTGTTCATGGGTTGACATTTTCTTCCAACACCTATGGCTGGTAAATCATTTTAGTTTTAAAGGAAGAATGCAATCTGTTGAACAGCCCCGTATTAACTTTTCAAACAAATTAAGGACAGAGATAATATGAAAAAGCATTACGTGAAATGCCCCAAAATACAAGGGCAGTTCACTAGAAATCTTTCTGCATAAAAGCATTTACTCTCACAGCCCATAGCACCAGCCTTCCCACTTATAGTGATTTTCTGAACACTACTATCTCTAGATTCTGACTGATGCTGCCTCTCCTAAGATGGTGAATGAACTCATGTTAGACACATGGCAAGGTTTTTTTCCTGGACAAACTCAACTTGCTTCTTAATGAAAGAACAATGGTCTTTAGTCTTTGGTTAATAGCATATTTGTGCTTGTTACTGAAGGGAAACTTGGAGGAATTATTCAACTGTTTAGATACTTGCTTTTCTTAAATGAAAACCCTAGATAATTTGTAAGTATCTAAGGATCAGAATTTCTATGTAAAGCTATTAAGCTTTAAGCTATCAGGCCTACAATATGTGTCTTTCTGGGTCTGGGTTACCTCACTCAGCATGATCATTTCTAGTTCCATTGATTTGCCTGCAAATTTTGTGATTTCCTTTTTTCCAAACCTGAGTAGTATTCCATCGTGTAAATGTGCCACAGATATTCTAGCCTTTCTTTGATCAGAGAAAATCTAGGTTGTTTCCAGATTCTTGCTATTACTTATAAGGGAATTTTAGCCATGTAATACAGAATAAACACATTCTGTGTAAGCACAGACCAAAGAAGATAAATAACAAGGGGATCCAAGGGAGGATGCATAAATCTCACTTGAAATAGAATAGATAAAGGTGGTGGTTGAATAGAAAAGTAGGAGAGGTAGGCATAGATAAGAGAATGGAGATCAGACCTGGAGAGAGAGAAAAAAGAATAGACGACAGAGGCCTGTAGAGAAAAGAGAAACTAAGGGTAGGGATATCTCTGTGATATCCCTAAGTCAGGGTAGGCTCCTGGGAGAATATGAGGGGGACTTAAGCAGAGACTCCTAGTAACAGAGGCCATAGATATTGAAGAGGACATCCTCTAAGGAGATTAGTCTCCTAATAGAGAGAGGAACACCAGCCCACTCAAAAAACCTTTGGCCCAAAATTTACCCTGCCTACAAGATACACAGAGATAAGGACAAGGCAGATAGATCAAAGATTGAGGGAATAACCAAGGTTATCAGAGTTGTCTTCTGAGAGACTCTATCCAGAAATGCTTCAAAACAGACGCTGAGACTCACAGCCAAACATTGGGAGATGAGTAGAAAATCTTATGGAAAAGGGGAAGGAAAGATAAAAGGACCCAGAAGTGACAGGAGCTCCACAAGAAGACCAACAGAGCCAATTTTCCAGGACCCAGAGAGGCTTGCTGAGATCGAAACTTCAAATAAGGACCATGTACGAACTGTACCTAGGCCCCCTACAAAGATGTAGCAGATGGGAAGCTTAGGCTTCATGTGGGTCCTCTAGGAAGAGAAGTGGGGACTACAAGGAAAATGGACTCACTCGCCAGCTTTTTTATTACTTTCATCTGTCAGAAATTGTTTTGTCAGGCCACAGGGGAAGAGGTCATGCTTGGTCCTAATACAACTTGATAATCTGGGGTGGATGGGAAAGGGAGCTCCCCTTTTCTGAGGAATAAGGAAGGAGTGAGAAGAGAGGGTAAGACTGGTAGGAGAGGAGGGATTGGGCTACAACCAAGAAGTTAAGTGAATAAAAAATAAATTAATTACAACAAACAAACAAACAAACAAAAAGAGATCAGGCCTAGACACCAGTAGTTTTCAAATCCTTTTTGTCATCAGTACAATGGTTTAATATTAGAAAGGGGCAGATAGAATTACCTACCATGAATTAAACTTTAAATGTTAGGGACTATATTCTCTTATATGAGTGGAAGATATATGTGTTATGCCAAAAACACTTGTGTATTGGGATGATTAAAAAGCAAAGCTCTCAGATTCTCCGCTGGACAAAGACACACCTGTAAGCTGTTTTCATCATCTTCCTTGAAGAATTGGATTTAAAATGAGAAATACTTTTTAAACGGCTCACACTGAAACTGACCACAAAACAAGTCCTCTTATGTGCGGTACATTCTTTTGAGAAAGTTGCAACTACAAAAATTCTCCCTTAATCCAGTACAGTTATAAAAATGCTCTATTGTAGTTAATGAAATTACCTCTGTATACCTAAATATTATCCATTACTAGGTTGGAGAGATGGCTCAGCTTGTATTAACATACTCTTTATGTTTTTATAGCAGATATTTTAGTACTGTACAATGTCTCAGAGTCTACATTCAAAAATATTATAAACATTTCTGTATTCTCATAAAATATATAGTACAATAGTTCAAATATTTTTCACGTATTTAATTGTCCCTATCTATTGCTGCATAAGAAATTGTCACAGCCTTAGTACCATCCCACAGTACCCTTCAGGTATTTCTTGTTTCTGTGTGTAAGGCTCAATTGATTTTCTTAAAGTTCAAATGAGTTTTCTTAGCCATAAAAGAACTGATGAACTAGTCAAAAATACAGAAAATTATTTTCACAGTGCTGAAGTTTTGAAATGGGAGCCAAAGCATTAGAAATCCCAATTTCTTACGAGCCATTCTTTTTTCTTATCAACAAATTACTTTACATGTGTTTACAAATCCCTTGCCCTATATAAATTCACCCCAAGTGATAACTCGTTTGCTTTTCACTTCTTAGGAACAAATCCTTCAAACTGAAACTGAGTTTTGTCTTTAACATTATAGTTTTGAAATTAAAAATAGATGTAACCACCTACCATCAATTAAACTTTAATCGATAATTGCTAATAATATCGTTTTATCTTAGTAATCTGTTTCAAGACCAAATACCAAAACACAGTCACAACTTGTGAGTTGGGGTCTTTTGTGAGACTGATACTCCAAACAAGGGCCATGCATGGAGATAACCTAGAACCCCTGAACAGAAGTAGCCCATGGCAGCTCAGTGTGAAAGAGGAATTCCCCAGTAATAGGAACAAGGACTGTTTCTGACATGAACTCATGGGCTGGCTCTTTGCTCACTTCCACCTGAGGGGGATGCAGCCTTACCAGGCCACAGAGGAAGTCAATGAAACTAGACTTGATGAGACCTGATAGACTAGGGTCAGAAGGAAAGGGAGGAGGACCTCCCCTATCATTAGACTGGGAGAGTGACATAGGAAAAGAAGAGGGTGGGAGGGTGAGATTGGGAAGGGATGGGAGAGGGGTCTACAGCTGGGATACAAAGGGAATAAACTGTAATTAATTAAAATTTAAAACAAATTAAAAAGATATTAATATGAATGTTGAGGCTATCTCATTTAAGCAATAAGAATATCTTATAGGACCCAAATAAATGAATAATACTCATATCACATGGGGGTTACACTTCTAAGCTCTTGAGCTCTAGACAAGGTCATTTTGAGCTGGACTGAGAGGGTAGGTAAGAAGGAAAATAATACACATAAAAACTTTTATCAGCGAGTCTTTTAGGTTTTATACTTGTTCAATGACAATCAAGCATATGCAGATTTCTATTTATGGAAGTCCTTGCATGATACTCTGTTATGTGATTGCAGCATACTTTCAGAAACAAATATTCAAGGGCATATCATGATTAAGAATTTCCCCACTTCCCATTTCACCCTTTCCACTCCTTTGCTTTAAGTCTTGGTTCTGCTTGACCCATAGATCTTCTGTGGTCCCAGTATTGTTTTATGCTATTTGTTCACTAATTCTCATGTACTGAGGCAAAGAGAAAATTCATTTGTTGTTTGCCATCGGAATTGGAGATAGAGCCTCCACTATGAAAAGCAAACAAATTCTCTAGCATTCTTTAGCATTAGTGCCAACCCTTTCCTTGTTACTCTGCACAAAAGGCTCAGTTTCAAGTCAAATTGTCAAAGAAGCCTAAAGAGGTTGGAGAGTGTGATCCAGGGACAGGAACAGAGACAAAGGCTTACCAAGGTCAAGGGAGGAGAGCTTGGGTGGAAGCAGCTGGCCTAATCTGCCAGCACAAGAAACTAGAGTCTTAAGAGGACTGAATGCTGGGCGCAAATCTCTGGTGGCACCCACTCATTCACCCTGTTTGGTAATTTCCTTAGTTGTCCTTCCTATCATTTTCTTCATCTGTAAAATGAGGATCGTATATATATCAGATAGAGTTAATCTGTGGCTTAATAGTTTATGTTCATACCTTTGTGTCACTCACAGAGATAACAAAGGGCAAGCAAGGCGAAGAATAAACAATTTGTGAGAATATTTACTTTTATACTGGTTTAGGCGGGAGACTATAGGTTTTGCACAGAGGTCTTGTGAGATCTGACACACATTTGAAATGAACAAGTATTTGATTTTTGTTTCATTCTCAGCTGAAAAACCTTGGGGGGGGGGAAACGAGAATCAAATGTGAATTTTCATCATTGATTTCATTTTGTTTTTGCAACTTTTGACATCTTAATGACAAAATTTTTACTTCTAAAAATCCCCAGGGATTTCAAAAGGCTAATTTATTCTCTCCCACCTGTTATCCTGGTAGTAAATATTAGAGTACCACACCCACTTTCTGTGTAACTACAATTAATGAATAGTTCTTAATTTCCTGACCTGTGCTTTCCTCATCCATATGTTCTTATTTACAGGCTCCCAGCAATGTCTATAATGCTTCATTTCTTCTTTACATTCGGTCTGCATCAAGCTGACTCAGTTCTTTCCCAAACTGAAGTTTGTCAATATACTCATTTATTCCTACACACTTACTGTCATTCTTTATCTTTTCACTTTTAGGGGAAATTGGGATGTTTTCTTGTTTGCTCACAAACACTTCTATCTACTATGTATACTTTTAAAGTTCCTGTTATGTTATGTTGTATCATTTCCTTTTCTCTCTCTTTGCAAGTCAATCTCAGAGTCAGAAGTTTGGATTTTTTAGTATTCTAGCTGTTTTCTGAGTACTGGGTAAGAAATTGCTTGACAGTTGCAGAGCTGAGCTTGTATGAAGGAAAGACATATATGAAATACCTAAACTTCACCAAAGCCTAGAGTTGCACACTGATCCAAATAAAACCATCTGAACATAAGACATTTTCATGTATGTAGGCTGCTTTGCAAGTTGAAGAGTGAGGACTTCAGTGATACCAAGGATACTTTAAGTACTTGGCAATACTTAACTACTATAGAAGCATGTCAGGACTTCACCAGATTAAAGATAAGGCATAAGAAAACATGCAAAAAAAAAAGAAGAAAGAAACATTTAAAACATGGTAATATTCAGCTTCTGAAAGTATGTGATTATCTGATTTCACTAAATATTCCATGTTTTTTTATTGTTTTGATTTGTTATTGATTCTGCTGCAGCTGTTTTATGTTGTTTTCGGCTTGGATCATACTTTACATTATGAACTCAGTGGCAGGTTCTCTTATCACCTCCCACTGTGGTGAAGGGTGCAGCCTTGCCAGGCCACATAAGACAATGCAACCAGTCCTGGTGAGACCTGATAGGCTAGGATCAAATAGAAGGGGAAGAGGACCTTCCCTCTCAGTGGACTAGAGAAGGGGCACAGAGAAAGAAGAGGGAGGGAGGATGGCATTGGGAGGAGATGAGGGAGGGAGCCATAGCCAGGATACAAATTGAGTACATTGTAATAAATGATAATAATAACAATAAAGAATTCTGCTAAATTTCCTCCAAAAGTTAGCATACCTCAGTTTCCTTTTGTCCAATTTCTAGTTTCTCACATGCTAAACTTACCATAGTTCTTGGTGTTTTCTTTTATTATTTAATTTACTTATTCTGTTTCTTTTTCACTTTCATTAAGAAACAATACGTTTTTGTTATAAGTAGCAAGTGATTGGGAATTGTTAGCTGTGTGCTGCATTTACAGACAGGGCAAGGAGAAGGTGCTGGTATTCAAGAGTGTCAGCTCATATTGTTAATGAAAGCATTTAAAGGAGAAAATATGGACAAGGATGGCAAGAGTTCCATTTTCTAAAGAGACAGACAGAGAGAGACAGAGAGAGAGAGAGAGAGAGAGAGAGAGAGAGAGAGAGAGAGATATTTATGTATAGAGTTTTAGATCAAGCAGACTTTATGAAGGTGCTCTGTCTTCTCTTAGCCTAGGGTTACCAGGATTCAGTTAAAGAGATAGATGATAGGTAGATAGATAGATAGATAGATAGATAGATAGATAGATAGATAGATAGATTCATGTATAGAGTATTAGATCAGGCAGACTTTATGAAGGTCCTCTGTCTTCTTTTAGCCTAGGGTTACCAGGATTTAGTTTCCACTGAGCGCTCTTCAAGTTAGTCATATCATTCTATACATATTGAATACTAAAAGTATTGTGAGTTGAGGTAGAGAATACAGCCATTGTGTACATCTCAGTCTGTATAAATGTCTACAAAATAAAAGAGGACACTGAGTCTGGGGTAGTTCTGGAGCTGGTTACAACCTTCTATCACATGATATTTCTATATGAATTCATAAAGGAATGCAGAGAACTCATTCTCATAAACAGTCATTCTGAATTTACAACATTTCAGGAATTTCACTTTAAAAGTTGAATGTCTCCTAATCTCTTAAAGTCTCACTTTCAATATATTTAAGATTCTCTTTAGATTCCATCATGCCCATTTATCTGATAGTTTGCCTAAGTAGTCAGTATTCATGCCTAGGCTCACCTTTGGTGGAAATTTTTCAATGTTGTCACTACCTGAATATTAAAAAAGCCGTGTGATTTAAAATGTTAGAACAGAAATGGTAAGATAGACACTTTTTAGACAGTGTTTCAGTGATACCTGGGCTCAATGGCCCACTTCATGTCTTACAGAATGTAGCCTGTCCATGCTCTTGCTTATCTTGTCTTTTTAAGGCTTCAGTTTCCTCAACAGCAAGATGATATTCATGTGATATCTCAATCAGAGGCTTGTTAAGACCTAGCAAGGAGTGAGTCATAACTTAGGGAAAGCATCGAAAACTTCTGTGTCATTGCAATTTCTTAAGGTATGTCATTCTTTAGCAGTGTGGTTAAATGCTGTGGGAATTGATTGGGATTTTAATTTAATTCATTACCAAGAATTTGAAATCCTGAATGTGTAAAAACAAGCTTAAACTTCCCCCCTCAGATGTTATGATTTTTTTCATATTAAATATTGTTCAAGACTAACTATGTTCCCAAATTTAACTCCAGTTTTGTTAATGATGACAACAAACTTTTTCTTGGTAAAGACTATGTAGTTTATAACTAAGTGGAAGGAAGCCTATAATTCACAGCATCACTAATAAGGATATGAGTTTGGGTGAGAAACAATTGATTAGAGAGCCTTAAAAATCGATTTTACAGAGTAGAGGAATGCAAATTGCTGTCTTTCCAGGTTGTTACAAACTCATTTTCTCATGTGTCTATGTGCACCGTAGGATTCTACTTTACAAAATTATTGTGCTTGCCATGATTTCCATAGCATGATTAATGTCTGAAACCTATTTAAAAGAGTTGTCACTGAGAATTTTGTAGCACAAGACAGTTTACATCAGCAGGGAAGTAATTTCAAAGCCTTAGATCATACTACAAAGTGGATGTCTACATTGCATCAAATACATCCCTTCACTGAAAACGTGGTTTCAAAATTAGCCCGCTCATGCTTGTGAATTCATCTGCATATGTGAATGTATTTGTGTTCACTGTCATGTATGCTTTGAATTGATGAACACAGATGCCTTAATATGGGCTGAAAATATTGCTGTTGTAAAAAAAAATTAGAAAGTTACATTCTGAATTTGTCTGCTCCCTGCTGTGCTTCGTTTTCAATTGAAATGTTCACATAAAAGGCAGGATAATTATGTGATTCATTTATTAGCTGGCTAGAGAATGTGTGGCTCCATGCAGTGGCTGAATATCTTTACTGGGCTCCGAGATTTTCTCAGTGAACTTACATGTATCAGACAAGAGATACTTACCTGGGTCTTTGTTTCAACAAGTGTTGCAAAAAACATAGATGGCTGCTCATTTCTCATTTTCCTTCTCTTGTTACTGCAAATGGGTCCCAAAAGGATCTTTGAAATTGATCCTTATGAAATTACTCTTTGGAAATGAATGAGCAGACCCCCTACTTGCTCCTAGACATACATATTATGTCTCTTCAAGAAACAAACCATTTCACATAAGAACTGCAGAAAAGATTAAAAAAAAAACCTAAATACAATGATCCTTCATTACTCAGTTATTTCCTTGAGCAATATCTTGTGTTTTATTCTTAACCTATATTTCCTGAGAAGAAAAGATTGTAATGATTCACTCAAAGAAATAAGAATGAGCAATTACAGCCAACTCATTGTCAGATCCAGTAATATGTTTTGGGGGCTGTTTCTATTATTTTTGGCTCTGTAGCAAATTGTGCCTTAGCTAAGTGCCTCCAAACATCAGTTGTGTTAATTGTTCATGACTGTAAAAGTTAGAGTGTTCAGAGCCCAATTATGTGAGTTAGCTCTTCAACTTCATGCCATCCAACGTGTTGGTGGAAATTCCTTTGTGACCTTACAGATATGTCTTAGAGATGTGACTGCTCACTGAAGGTACCCATTAAGTCTAACTCAATATTCTTTCTCACAGTTTTCTTTTTATGTGGCTCTGTGCATTTCCTCATTGTAGAGAATCTTGATTTCAGGAAGCAACATTCTATGAAGGAGGATAGAAGAAACTTTAACATGCAAGAAAACATGGAAGAACTCAGTGTGATAATATAAAGGTGCTCAGATCTGGAGCTGAAAGCAATAGATGTTACTTGTTTTATTTTTTAAGACTTGTTTTACTGAAAGTAATATATTCTTTTAGAAATATGCCTGCCCCTGCGATGCCCAAGCACATGCTTTATCTTTCTGAGGTAGATTTTAAAGATGAGTTCATAAACATGAAACTTCATATGTGACGACGGCTTTGTAATTCTGAGATGGAAAAGATCACGGCTTTAAAAATGTGAGGTGGGGTGGGGTGGGAAACTGTCTGGCAATGTTTATGGCACAGTGCCTAAGACGGAGAAAAGCAGTGCCTTTGATCATGCTTGGTGATCTGGTTCTGTTCCCCTGAGACTAGATGCAATCAGATAAGCATTTTTCTTTAGTACAGGTCTGACAAGTCCAGGGTGCGGTTAAAGACTCTCAATCGGATTCCACTATCCAAAACCAGGACCAAATGCTGCATCAGAAGCATACTCAGCCAACCAATATTGGACTTATTCATTTGTCTTATATTTAAATATCAACGTTATTCCACAAATGATATGAAGTCTCTTATTATTTCTGTCTAACCTTTGTGAAAATTTTATTGGCATTAATTGATTTGCTTTCATATGACACATAGACAATAATAATAATAAAATCATAGTTGAGGATCTCTTTTCCTCTGTCTTTGTGAAGAGTTCTCATCTACCACTGGCATATACTGACGGACCTATTATGCTTAATTAAATAAATTCCCAAGTGAACAAACCTTACTTTTAATTAATTGATGTTGTCAAGTTCAAGACATGTTAATGATCTTAATTACTAACCATGAAGTAATATTTCTTAAGTCAAAGGTAAGGGGAACTTGGTCCTGATGATTACAGTAAAGTTCATTAAGGTAAGAAATACTAAGTTAAGAAAAGAGAAACAAAACCAGTATCTACTTACTCATTTTTTTGTTATCTCTCTACACAGCCTGCTTTATAGAAGATATTAGGGGACACATGCACATGCTGGTAAACTGAGAACTCCAGACCAGTTTAAAGAACTCATACCATCACTGAATTGTCAGGTGGCCATATGAATCTAGTGCAGCCAATTCCTTTGATATTTTAAGAAATGCCAAGAATCCAGAGTTTCCATGTGTTCCCATACTTTTAAATGTTAGAAATAATTCAGATTTAAAACAGTGTGTGGGCAAGTTCTCTACAGATTAAACAACAATTTTAAGGCAAATAAAAAATATGCACATTTGCAAGGTAAAATCAAGAAATATATGTTAGGCTTAAGTCTGAGATCCTCACAGTTTTGGTTTTCTATTTAACTCAAGAGAAATTATTAGAAGAATATATAAGAAAGTTAAACACAAATGCACAATATTCATAAACAAACACTATGGTATGCTAAATGCCTCCATATGACATATTTCCAAAAGCACCACAAATTCATCTCTTCCTCTTGCACATCTGTTTGTTTGTTTCTGTTCCTAATATGAGCTAAAGACATCTGGACTTGACCATATGACCTGTTTAGTTATTAAGATGGTAGTCTCTATGGTTAGGTTAGAGTCCTCCAAAGTGATTGTATACAATGCTTCTCTCTCTGGCTGCTTTATGAAGCTACTGTAACATCACATGAAAGAAATGTACTGGACCACTGGAGGACGATAACCACATGGAGAGAGGGTCCAGACCTTCTGGATAGCCCAGTATATCCAGAAGGGATGGTTGAAACTCATTTGTGTACCAGTACAGTCTAATGCACCCAACACTGCTACACAGATATCCATGGAATGACAGGAAATACATGTTGTATGGAGCCACTTTGATCCATATACTCTTAAGGTAAAATATTAATCTTTAGTAGCAAAGATTTTTGTCATCTCATTTTAAAGATACTTTAGACAGGCTACTTGAGTATCTGTAAATTATAGTTTCCCCAGAAAAGTTTTACAAATTATCTGTGTGTAAAATTATACATAAATGAACATAGCTATATCAGTAGTTCTGACTTCATCCATAATATCTGCCTGTCTGTCTGTCTGTCTGTCTGTCTGTCTGTCTATCTATCTATCTGCTGGCCTGTCTATTATATAGAGAAATTTTAATTCAAAACATGGCTGCTCTGGCAAAAATCACATCCAAAGACCTTCGAGGTCTGTGTGATCAGGCTAGCAAGAATTCACATCTAAGGATCTTATATATCTATGTGAAAACAAATATGGCTTTAATTCAAGAGACAGAAGCAAGCTTAGTTCAAGGCCAGTCTGTTATAGAGCAGATTTTGGGTAAAGAAAAGTTTAGATTCAGGCATGGTGAACAATGAAGTTTAAGTAAGTTTGTAGAAAGAAACACTCATGATTGAAAGTGATATGTAGTTGAGTGACAGAAATAGTTACAAATCAGAGAAAGAACTGATAGAATAGGATATGTCTAACTCTCAGGAGAAGAGAGAAAAAGGGGAGCTATAATACAGAGAGGAAAAGGAGCAATTTTTACCAGGATAGTAACAAAGAGACAGAGGTAACAGAGAGAGAACTCGGGTGAAGACTGAATGGTCCAGAGATCAAGGAGCCAGGAGATTACAGCAGATTGCTTGAGTTAGTTTGAAGCCAAGCGGAGCAATGAGGAGCTGAGAGAGGCCAGATAGAATAAGTTAGCTGGGAGAGGAGTTTGAGCCAGAACAGCTGAGCTGAATTCGCCAGCCCAGAGTTCAGAAGGAACAATTAAGGGTGAGCTTATTCAGCAATAAGTCTCAGGGGCTGAAAACATTCGAGGTCTAGGTTAGATTGTATAGAGCCTAGATGATTCCAGGACTAGGTGAGCAGAAGGAGGCAGTAAGCCTCTGAGACAATAATTGAAACAAGCAAATAAAAGTTTTTATACTATCATCTATCTTCATGATTTTACTTATCTATTATTTTTATCTGTTTTTTTCCATCTACCTGAAATTTAACAGTTTGGTATATGACCATACGTGATTATTAAACAAGATCTGAGAGCTTTCCTCATCTGCTAATCTTGAAGTTTCATATAGATGATATTAGTAGTAAAACAATGTTTTATGCTCTCTTAGTATTTTCATATATGTTTACTTTTGTATACTTCTTTTGCTTGTAACAGAAAGGTAATTTAAATAAACTGAGACATTCTGAGACCAGAGCTCTCAGACTGAAACAGCTCACTCAGGAGCCTGAGCTACTGATTCTGCAGCCTTCTAAAACTAACCTAGTTGACTGACACACTTTTGAGGGTCTTAATTATCCTCTGGGCCCCAGAGACACACAATGCAATAATATTCAGGGACAATCCATCTAGCATTTAGATCATAAAGTGAAGTAGATTTTTTGAGACTAGTTGTAAATTAAGAAATTTTGATCCTGAAATGGTCATTTTTTTTCAGAAGGTCTTCTGAATAAATCTGAAAGAGATAATGGAGACTGTGAGGTTGATTCTAATCAAGACTGTGACATTTTGTGGGAAAGTATCAGGTCACACACTTTTTTTTTTCATCTTTGAGGTTACCTTGGCGATACCAACTAATGATGCGCTGAATATATTTAAGAGAAAACAAAAGACACGAACAGAGAAATTGGGAGGGAGGTTAGGAGGGAGGGGAAAGACACACACACACAGAGAAATCATTTTTGTTTGGTAACTACATAATTCCCTTTTACATTTAAGAGTACCTTGGTTGTACATCAAAGCAGATGTTGCCTGCTTCCTGAGTCTGTATGAATTTTGAGCCCTTCACCTTCTACATCCTACTTCTACTTTAACTTCCAAGTCAGGTTTGTCATTTGCAACACTATTACTGTAAATATTGCTAATATCAGAGTTTTCTCTACCTAGATCCTTTATATCACTCTTTAAATATGGATAATAACTCTGCTCATCTTCATGATTTTTCTGTTAGTTTGCCTTATGTGACAGAAAAAAAAAACAACCCAGATTCATACCTATTAATGAAGTCTTGAGTGTGTTTTATATTTTACAGAAGTCCATGACAGCCCTGCCTACTGCCTTAAGTTAGAGCTCAACTGTTAATCCTTTTATTTGTGATTATAATTGTAGAATTTATAGAATCAACGCTTGGTGCTCAATATTCTAGTATTATGGTTTATATGCTTCTTTGTTTTAGTCGATGTGCTTCAAGCTGCTAAAATACCTCCTCCATTTTCTTCTTCTTCCCTCTTCAGCACATGTGAGAATGTCTTACTATCATCAACATCTGGTCTGTGATTTCTAAAATTCAGCTATAAACTTGCTTAAAACAATACATGTGCTCCAAACACAGCTGTCTTTACAGTTCTTTTGATCCCAGTGTAAAAGAAGCTACATGTCATTTTGTGATTTGAGGCTTTTCAAAGTGAGGGAACTAATAGATCTTGAACTTCTCAGTACCGTCCTTTTCATCTTCTTCCTAAGGGCACAGCATGTGCCAAAATTGCGTGCAGAAAAAAAAATTCCTCCATGCATTAATGATTATGTTACAGTTTGGAGGAAAAGTAACATGGACAAACTGAGGTATTCATTTGCTCCCTTGGTCATTCTTTTAAAAGGTTCCCAACCCTGAACATGTTTCAAATTTGCTTTTCTTTATATATTGTGTTTGGGGGCAGAGATAGACTCATTATGTGAATTTATTATGTGATCAGACTAATTTCAGCTTTGATTTCCTTGCAGACAAAGCTCCTACATTTCTGAACCCCTCAATTAATATCATAAATATACTAAAACTGTGCCCCACCATGGTCTCCTTTAAAAAAATCAGTTTCAACTGGCACACTGTCCTTTTATTTCTTGTTTATGCATAATGGGACAAAACATAAAGTTAGAATCATTAAACTTCACAGGGTAGAAATCAAGACTACATGAGAAATGTGGACCTGTCAAAACTCACTACCCTGCAATAGAGGTTGAGTAAAACACCAATACTGTTTACATCTTGTTTAAAAGATAATTTTCTTTACTTGACATGTAAGGTTCATTGATACTTTTTTTAATAAACAGAAAAACAGGAGTTGGTTTTCAAAAGTAGTGCTAGAGAAGCACCATATTTTAAAGAATATGTTTTTAAAACTAAATGATAACAGATCAGACACATTTCAGTCAAGTAGTTAAATGAATTAGAAAAAAACATATTTTAAATTAATGTGGTTTTCAGACTGTTTCTATTTGTCACTCAGTCTCACTAAGAGGAATCACTGTATTGTAAACAAATACATCTTCTGTTTGCTTATAAGGCCTTTGGGAAGACTTTGCTTATCTAAGACTGAATCAACCATCTAAATCCTGATTGATGTGAAATATGAAGAACCTTCTTTAGATTTTTTTCACACAATGTATGTTTTCCTTGACACAAACATAGGTATAAAATAGAAATAAAATATGTAAGTTTGAATTTAAGTTTTCAGTTCCCGATATATTGTTTCTGGGTATTAATTTTATTTTCAAGAAATAACAAGAAAGCCTCATTTGATAACTTGAGCTTTCATAAATGACATTATATAAAACTTGTAAATAGAAAAGAAATCACATGCTAAAATTAACCAGACCTAAAGACTATACATGTCTGCGGATTTGTAAACAGTTAGAATAGATATTTACAACAAAAGCTGTGTAGCTTCACATTAAATGTTACATTTCCTATATTGAAAATATTTTATGAGCTTATCCAACACAAACAACAAAACAAAACAAACAAACAAACAAAAACTACTGCATGCTTAGAACTATAAAACAGTTAACCTTATTGTAGAGGACTTTTATCCAGCAACATGGCTATTCTGGGAAGGAATCACTTCCAAAGACTTTCTAGGTCTGTGTGATCCTGCTGGAATATGGACACTCCAATAGTATACACCTTTAATTCCAAACAATATCATCTAATGGAGGGGCAAAAACAGTGACCAATCAAAAAAAGATTTGACACAATGAGTCAGAAATAGGATGTACCCAACTCTCAGGAGAACAGTCAGGAAAAGGAGGCTACCTAAGAGCAGTGCAGAGAGAGAGAGAGAGAGAGAAAGAGAGAGAGAGAGAGAGAGGGAGGGAGGGAGGGAGGGAGGGAGGGAGGGAGGGAGGGAGGGAAGAGTCAAGTTTGATGCAGTTCCTTGAAGTTTAGTTGAGTTTATCCAGTTTATGCTGTGGGTTGTGCAGTTAGTGCAGTTAAGTTTGTGAAATTCAGAGGCAATTTTTCCAGGCAGAGAAATTTGTTCAGTAGATGAGAGAAGCCATTTTGAACTATTCAGCTTGGAGAAGACTTTGAGCCAGAGCAGCTGAATTGACTCAGCCATTCAAAGTTCAGAAAAAACTAGAAAGGGTGAACTTATTCAGTACAAAGTCTCTGAGAGTGAAAACATTCTAGGCCTAGGTTAGCATACAGAGCTAGAAGCTGAAGCCCTCAAGGTCTGGGCTTACAGAACATTAGATTGTATACAGGCTATACAGTCTAGAAGCTTCCAGCCCTAGGCATATGGATAGCTAGAACAGAGAAAGAAGTGCTCTGAGCTCAGCCCAAGCCTTGCATTCTTACAGCTTGAGTAAGGCTCCTGTCTCATCACCTCTTTTGAGGAAATAAAAACAAAACAAAACATTTATACATTATATTATCTTTCAGAACTCATTGGTAAATTTAAATACAAAACTTTAATAATGTTATTGTAAAATGATGAATAAAAAGTTTGAGTGGTAATCAATTTTAAGTCGATTTAGCTTCAAATGGTGATACTGAAATCATCAAGTTTCTAAATATGGCATATTTTTACTATAATTATGATTAATTTTTTCCTTCCTGCCAGAAGTTTAACATTATAATATATATGACACTTTCAGCTTTGCAGTGAAGGTTTCCCTATATCATGCCCCACAAAATTGTGACGTTGGAGGAATGAATTGACTGAATGGTTAGTGTCTACTGAAGGAAGAGCTAATGCACAATGTATGGGGCCTCCTAACGTTTCCGTTCTGACTAGCAGATGGGCTGGAATAAGTGCAAATTAACACTGAGTGTGATGGGAACAGCATAAAGGAGGAACTAAAAAAATCATCATGAAGAAGTTAGGCTGGCAAGACACATTAGATGTGGATATGGAAAAACTTTTTTTTTTGCATTTCCTTAAATAGATTTATGCTATTTTCGAATGTCCACAGAAATTAGAAATCTAGATTCCTTCAGAATCGCCAGAAACTTTGGAGCCAGCTAGCCTGAAGTACTCAGTGTTAAATACCAAATTATAAATTCTGTTTCAAACAATGAGGAAAGTGAAGACTGACACTCAAATTGTACTCCGACATTCACAAACACGTGGCAGAATATGCATACTTGCACTCATACATGCTCATGTACCCGACACACACACAAAGCAGAAGTGGGGGAAGAGGGAGAAAATGAGAGGAATGGTAATATATGCCTGCAAAAAGCTGAGATATTTAAGGTGAAATGTTGTGTGATATGTACAGTGATAAGGAAATATTGGCCTCACGAGGGTGGTTTGGAGTATTGTTTAATGAAAATTAAAGGTGAAAGAAATCAAACATGATTTACTTCCTATCACACTGTGATACATTAATAATAATAAGTGCAAGTATATAATGATCATTTTATGCTGATATATTAAGACAAATGGCTGCTAAGAAGTCACAGGGAATTCAGTATTACTATAGTGTAATTGGTGAGAATCCCTAATCATACATTTGGAGTATTTGAAAGTTCTTGCCATGTGAAGGAGGTTACCATTATGCAACAGAGAGAATGCTAGCATGCTTAAGGAAATATATTATTTTCTTGTAACCATTTTAGGGTGGCAAAGTGAGAGGCAGAGCAACAGATGTCTATGGTATAGAAAAACTAGTGAGTTATGTAAAAGACTAATCAAGAATACAAGGAAACTCAAAAAATGTAGAATTACGGCGATGATATGTGGACACAAAATATATGCTTGGTCACATTTTGTTTCTTTAACAGGATAGCTGACACTGGACAAACTTTAGAGGCAAGAGGGTGAATACAATTAATAGTTTGGAAATGGCCTTTTCTCAATGTCTGCCAAAGAAGAGAGATAAATTTCCCTGATAGTTCATTCTGGTAAGGAAAATATTAAGCTATTTACTAGAGTAGATCTGTCTCATCCCTCTATATCTTTAAGGCCCCGCCCCTACCAACCAACATCAATATCATAGGGAAAAATACTTTATCTTAAGTTTTAGTAGTTTAAGAAGACAGAGGAATTGATAAACAACCAATCATTGCTTAACTGAGAGGAAGATGACACTACCGACATGTGTTGATATCAGAGTTTTGAAGGAAATAGCAACTTTACTGTGCTATCATTTCAATGTCTGGTGGTTTTCACTAAACATTTTTACAACTCCTGTTTGAAGTCATTTACCTCCCTACAACAAGAGGTAATTTTCTTCATCATACACTTTATGGCCAATATCATGCAATGAAATCCAACTGCTTTATAGATGGGACAAATGACAGAAAACATCCAATCCAAACATGTAATGGAAAAAATTCTTCCTACAAAAGCACAGTGGCTAAAATTATTTTGGGATGGAATATGACAAAGATCTGATGGCTTCATGGTCCTTGCAGTGTAGGAGCCATCTTGATAGACTTCAGTTCCATGGACCTCATGCTGTGGTTGGTTATTTTTCTCCCCACAGAGACCTTGTAAGTGAACTTATGGATGGTAGATTAGAAAGCAGGCCAGCTGGAGTTCATACTATATTAAACATTGCTGAGCATCAAGGACAACTACCCAGACATCATCAATACAGGGAAATGCAGGTCTCTACACCAAAAGAGATTCATTTATGTCAGGTTCACTAAATGTGAAAAATGCCTCTTTGTGGTACTTTCTTCAGAGAAAAATCACACACTGGGGATATAGGTGAATCTTCACAGGTTGCTATTTCTTGGCTTGTATTTTCCTTTACATATTTAAGTAAAAGAATAATGAGTTCACAGATGTTTTGAAGTCTACACATATCCTTTTATGAGGTTAAACTGAGTAGACTCTCTTTAAACACCATTCAAGTAAGTTCATGTATGAGCTCATTATTGTTAATTTACATGTTTGGTATGGAAGAGAATACATATATATTTCCTTAGCAAAGAGTTATTTTAAAAATTCTATTAGTAAAATATTTAGCATATGAATATGCCTCAAGAAACTAAAGGAACATGAAGTCATCCATTTAGTCATAAAAATGCATATAGATATATGAACATGGATTCAGGTATATGTGAGTAGACACATATACAGACACTTATGCATTATCACTGGTTTTGCACTTTTGCACATCATTGATATAGGTTTGGGCATATATTACAGTTTTAGGGGTTCAGAGAATCATGGTGGTTCTTCCACCAAGGTCCTATGAGAAAATTTCTAGGTAAGGCTAGATTAAAGCAGGGATTTCTTGCACCTAAAGCAAACAGCAAAAACTGTGTATATCTTAATACTTTCGCAATATTTATTCAAGTCTCATCAGAAGTGTCATGATATACTTGTTTCACTAAAAGAAAAATAGAGAATATTTTTTATAACCAAGGTTTATTTTTCTTTTTTTTGTAAATTTTAGTGTAACTGTCACCTGACTGGCTAGTATCACAGTTCTTTTCTCATGACATATGCTTTCTTCAGAAGTTGATATTTTAAGAGTTTTTAATAAAAATGTAATTGTTGTTCATTGACTTCTTGTTAACCAAATAATGTCAATATTGATATCCTTATTCATAATCAAATATATCTTCAAATTTGCTGCTTGGGTGATTAGCTGGCTACATACTGCATGGAAGGATGGATGGATGGATGGATAGCTAGATGGGAGGGAGGGTGAATGCATGCATGAGTGGGTGGATATATAGAGAAACAAACCAGTAAGAGAGTATGATCTGCAAGGAACATCACATTATTTCTCTTACTTACTTCACCAGCTCAAGTATAAAATGATTATTTGGGAAGCTCAGGGAATGAGCGTACCTTCATGCAACGAAAGGGCAAAATCAATCACAATAACATTTGGGTTTCTGTGAAATCAATTTGATAGAAATCATTTGCCCACCAGTCGGCATTTCCTCTGAATTGCTAAGTACTACCCACTCTACTGATTGAAAACAGCTTCCTATACATGACATTGGCATATGCAAATTAAAATATCAGTGACTAAGGTGACATATGGCTTAATCTTTGCTTTAAGTGAAATCTTATCAGGCGTGAAAATGTTTAGTTGGAAATAGAATTCATCCTGACAGCATGAACTTTAGATGTGTTATTTTTTTCTTTTTCTTTTTTTCTCTTTTTGAGCAGCAGTTATTGGTTTATCGTTAGCTTAATCAGAGTCAGACGAAATTGTGTTTGTTTTACTTCCTCTGTGCAGCCCACCAGCAAAAATCAAGAAGATTATATTGGAAACATAGCAGACAGTGACATTCAGAGATTGATGGCTAATTCTGTCCACCTGTTCCCAGGTATGTGCTTGGAGGCAGCTTCTCAATCACTTTGGAAAACTCTATGCACCTTGCCAAATACAGAAAAGATAAAAGGATATGTTTTTCTTTTTAGTGTACATATGCCAGGAATCTGTTCTCCTAACCAGAAGAGACAGTCTGTCATTTGATATTTCTCTACCACTAACTTTGCTGAGAAGACCTGTCTTCTCTGACTCCCTTTTATCTCGATTCTGAAAAATCTCATTTCAAGAGTGAAGGACTGAACATCATCTCACTTTCTTATTTACACTGATTTTCTTATAACTACTCTTTTGCAAGGGATTTCATTAATATCTCTGCTACTCTCACTTCTGCAGTTAAATTCCCAGTGAAAAAACGAGAACAGGCACATAAATCTTATGTGTTCATTTTGGCTAATAGCAGTTTTTACACAGAAGAGAGTAAATATGATTTCTTAAAAAGCCATTACACCGTTCTTCACATGGATGAACTGTTCACATAATGGCATTATTAGATATTAGCTAATCCATGTCTTCAGATGAGGCATAAATTAATTCATTAGGAGTGTCATAGTAAATGCGAAGCAGGACAGGAGCCTACTATAGAGGGCCTCTGAAAGACTACCTAGCAGTGTATCAAAGCAGATGCTGAGACTCATGGTCAAACTTTGGGCAGAGTGCAGGGAATCATCTGAAAGAAGAGGGAGTTAACAAGACCTGGAGAGGACAGGAGATCCACAAGGACCAAATATATCTGGGCACCAAATATATCTGAGAATCAGTCTCAGACTGATTCTCCAACCAAGAACCATGCATGAACCCTTGCTCAGATGTAGCCCATGGCAGCTCAATATCCAAGTAGGTGTTCTAGTAAAGGGAAGAGGGACTGTCTCTGGCATGAACTCTGTGGCTACTCTTTGAACATCCCACCCCCTGTGGGAGGAGCATGTCTCTTGATTTAAAGGTGTATTTGTTTTCCAGCAGGATCACACAGACCTAGAAGATCTATTGATATGATCTCTTGTCAGAGATGCCATGTTCTCAATTATAATTCTTATACAATTTTCATAATCTGTATTTCAGAGCTTATAAGGCAAAGGAGAGAACATTGTGAGCTCAAGACTACACTGGGCTATGTAACAATTCTCTATCTCAAAAATAGTGAGATTGGTAGAAGAAAGATAAATTATTCAGAAATATTTAAAGCCATTCAGTTGTAATCAATTCAAAGCAGAGAGGGATGATAATGGCATTTTATGCCACAGATTCAGATTCATGCACAACAGGGATTTATTAGAACTTCTCATACAAAATCAATTACTGTCATCCCCAATCTCATGTAGATGAAAGAGAGGCTATGTTAACTAGATAACTCTGTTACAGGTCTTCCTAGTTTCCATGTAGTAAAATCTGAGAATTTCTAGTTAAATTGACAATCTGCTACGAACATTTGAAACTAATTTATGAGAAATATCTGCTCACCTTTCCTTGTTAAAAGTTAATTGTCCTTCAAAGAAGTCACCATGTTAAAATGAGAAACTGGATTTTTCTTAGATTTGGACTCTTCCTTTGCCTCCCTGGTTAAAAAAAAAAAAAAAAAAAGAGCCAAAGAGAGTTCTATGTCTAGGCAAGGTGGGATTAAATAATTTTTCTCATAAAAGAATGGCTAAATTATAAATAAACTGACATGAGTAATTTTACTATAAATATTTTAGTGAAGACTTTCCCACAGTTTATCTAAAATGGATTGTTCTCGGCAGCATCTTCTTTATCTCATTATAAATTGAAATGTGGAACTTAATAAAAAGCATCAATATCTCTGATCGACACTTAAGTTAATCTTGTTTTTATTTGATTTACAGAATATGTTATTTCATATGTTTTGTGCCAACTATCATTGTTTAAAATGTTTTTTAGTGATTGATAACTTAGTACAATTAGTGAGAACATTATTTTTTTATGTTTAAGTTTCAGCAAGTTGTTCCTTCTGAAATCTTATGTATGGAATGTTTCTTTTATTTAGTGTGGCATGGCTTTGTAGTTCATTTGAAGCTCTACAAATAAAATAATGGCAATATAAAAAGTGACTGCAAGGAGATATTTCCATTTCTCTGTCTGTCTGTCTGTCTGAAGTGTTCACCAGACAAAATGACATTCCAAACACTAAAGAACTGGATTTTAGGTCTAAGCTAGATGTGTTCGTGTGACTTAATTCTCAAAAGGTGAGATTCTTAAATCTGTTTCCTTACAGCTTTTAAAAATTAGGTAAATGTCCAACTGTCTAATAAGCAAAAACTCTACCATAGTATTCTCTGAAGAGCAATTAACACTGTGTTTGATAGATATATTTAACACAATTTATAGTCATTTAGTCCTTCTTTCTTCTCTTTGCCACTATCATTTCTTTATGGAAAAGAAATCATGAATCCCAGAATCATCTTCCTTTCTTTCTTTCAAAGTCACCATTATTTACTTTGCATATATAGTTGTGGATGTGTGTGGGTGTGCATGTGCCATATATGTGTAGGGGTTAGAAGAAAATTGTAGAAAGTGCTTCTCTCCTTTCAACATGTGTGTCTGAGGGAAGAAACTGAAGTCCTCAGGGCTGGGAGCACATGGCTTTACACACTGAGCAAACTTGCTGTTCCATTCAGAATTTTTTTGTAGTGTCTGCATCATAATTGACATGGTAAGTTGGAAGGTAAAGAAAGTATTTTGGAGGGGAAACATTAAATTCTGCAACCACTTATCTGACTTCTGCAGCTTCTGTGGAAACTATGAGATTCTACATTCTCACATCAGGACTTGAGCAGGCCTCTGTGCATGTTCACAGCAAGCTCCTGTTAGATTTTTCTTACAACTGCTGTTGTTTTGGTTTGTTAAAGACCACAGGAAATTTCAAAATCAATAAATGCACAAAAATCTAAAAAAACACCATAAAATTTTGCATTACATATATATATATATATATATATATATATATATATATATATATATATATATATATATATAT
>CM053765.1:20048123-20114210 GCA_028658305.1 Pachyuromys duprasi
GCCCTCAGTGTGCGGTCTGTTCAAGATGGTCCCCGGACTTTGTCAGTCTGGGGTGGCTCCTGTGATCCGTGCACGCCCACCGTGCACCCGTGGGTTGAAGCAGAACTCAGGTCCCTCCCAGTCTTGCCTGAGGACTGGCACAGGGACTGAGGTTTTGCTGGCGGAAGTGTGTGGCTCGAGCCCATGGAGTGCAGACTGGTCAAAATGGTCCCCCGCCTTTCTCAGACTGGGGTGGTTCCGGCAATCAGTTTGTGCCTGCTGCACACCCGTGGGTTGAAGCAGAACCCGGGTGCAGTATGCGCTCGTAGGGTGCAGTTCAGTGAAAACGGTACAGGGTTCCTCCTCAGACTGCCCGCGAGACTGTGTGATCCAGTCTATAATGATGGGTGCAGGCACCCAGCGAGGCTGCTTGTTCAGATCAGAGCTGTGCGCCTCTGGTCACCCGGAGGTTTTTCTGGGGAATAACTGGGTGTCCCTATGGTTTTCCCACTTGATTTTCTCACCGTGGGAGTTCTGCTCACCTGGCAATCACGGATGCTGGAGTTTTAGGTCCCAGAGTTCAGTCTCCTGGTCGCTGCGTTGTTTCTGCTGTCCTACTCCTCAGACACAGTGTCCTCTAGTGGCAGCCATCTTGGATCTCTCTCATATTTACCATTTTTTAATAAAACTAGATACAGTGACTACACAAATATGTTTGGTTTTGGTGTGATATGATGGTGTGATTGCATTGCCCAGGTAGCTGTATGTGTGTTGAGTGTTTCAAGATGTTTTACTTTTGTGGAAGCTGATTTTTCATCAAACCTTTAAATTAATTTTAATCTTCTACATTTGTGAATATCAGATTAAAAGTGTCTTTTATATTAATTGATTCAAGTTATAACACTAACAATTTAGCTTGCATTTAAATTGAAGGAATTTAGTTTTATATACCATTTATATTTTAAGTGTAAAACTTGAGACTTGTTATATTATCCTACTACACTTAAGTTATAGCATCATGTCTTACAAAAGGAAGGTGGACAATTTAGAAAATAGAAATATATACTATAGTCAGCAAAAAACCTTGGAAACTCAATTCTAGAAAAGCCACATACCACACTTCTATTCTTTCAAAGTAGGTTCAATAGAGGAACAACCTGTGAGTTTGGGGGATTGGTGCAATTCATATACGGGAAGCTTCTCAGGATGGGATATAGCTGTTGGGAGAAATACTCAATTCTTTCCTTCCCTCTGACAATATGGCTTCATAATCCAGTCATCCGAAGTTAATAACCTATGTTCTAAGAATAAACTTGGAGTGTTTGAAGTTTCTAGTACCTAACAACAAGCAAGCTACAACTGAATGCGTTGCATAGTTAGGTATTTTAATAAATGATAATGAACATAGACAGCAGAAATAAATCCAGAGTACTTGAAGTCACTTCCCTTGATGAGAGGTTTAATACAAGCCTGAAGTAAATATTATTAATTTGCTCTGTTTTTGACAGTTTAATTTTTATTATACTTATACTGCAGCATTAATTATGATGTGAAAGAAAATCAATGTTTAACTCTCAATGTTCTAGGGATGTTTCATGAAATGTGGCCTTATTTTTGGTATAATGTTTGATATTTATGCATCTTTACTTAAAATATTATTTAAGAATTCAGAAAGAAAAAGCACAATAAAACAAACAAACAAACAAAAAAACAAGGAGGGATATGGCTGCAATAGTCTTTAATCCCACCATTCTGGAGGCAGAGGTGGGGCATCTCTGAGTTTCAGGCCACGCTGGTATACAGAGGCATTTCAAGAATGCTAGGATTAAGACAGAGAAACTCTATCACAAAATAAAGAAAAGAAGAGAAAAAGAAGAGAAAGAAATAATTCAAAAGTGACAAATAATATGAAAAAATGAAATATCATATACAAACTATAATATCTGATTCATATTTAAAACTGTATTAAACAATAAAAGTCAGTACAGAGCTACTTAATTAAATAACTATGTGAAAATAAATACATCAGAGTAGAAAATTAAAAAAAAACAGAGTTGTAATTAAAAAGGAGAGAGAAAGCATTGTAACCTTCAGTTAGGAAAGATTTCTTGTCTATTATATTCTTGTCTATTGATTATGCAACTTATGATTTACGTTAGAATTGTCATTCACAAGCTTTTCTTCTAGAGTATTTCTTCCTCTTGTGGTGACACTTTGAAGCAGGGGAACCTTGATTGCGGGGTATACAGGAGGAGATGGGTCACTAAAAGGAGGCCTTAGAAAATCGCCCAGCTTATGCTCTTTAATAGATCTCTGCTTCTGGATCTAATAGGAAAGATAAGAAAATGCTACTCTCATATACAGTTGAGGAGTGATTAATTGGTATACTTTTGAAAATTGTTAGTAGATTTTTAGCAGTTAGTCAGAAGTTTCTTTTTTATATAAGTAATTTATTTTCATATTAATCACAGGTTATATACTTTGTATCCCAGCCATAGCCCCCTCCCTCATTCGCTCCCACTCTCCCCATCCCTCCCTCATCTTCTGCATGCCCCCCTCCAAGTCCACTGATAGGGGAGGACCTCCCCCCCCCACACACACACCACCTCCATCTGACCCTAGCTTATCATGTCTCTTCAGGGCTGGCTGCAATGTCCTCTTCTGGGATCTAATTAGGCTGCTCCTCCCTCGGGGGAGTGAGGGGAGGTCAACAAGCCAGCCATTGAGTTCATGATTACTAGGGTACCCAGTTGGGTACTGAGCTACCATGGGCCACATCCGAGCAGGGGTTATAGTTTGTATCCATACATGGTCCTTGGTTGGAGAAATAGTCTCATAGAAATTTCTTTGTTGAAGATCATGTCATCTACAAAAAGCTATATCACACATGAAAACATACACAAGGGATTCTATATCCTACCAAAGAAACTTTTGCTCATCTGTGTTCATTGTTGAAATATCTACAGTAACTAGGAAAAAGAATTGACCTAAATAGTTCATCAACAAAAAAACAAAAAAAAAACTATCCAATACATAAATACAGTAGAAATGACATAGTCATAAACAGAATCATGATTTTTGCAGAAAAAAAAGGATGGAGACAGAAATTATGCCAAGTAAACCAGATTTCTGTCATCTATAGATTATAACCTAGATGTTGCTTGTGTTTGTGTGTGTGTGTGTGTGTATGTGTGCATACAGGTTATAGGTATGAAAGAAAAGTTGAACATGAGAGGTTACAAATAAAAGAAGTCTTAACAGTTTTAGGAGTTAACAGAACATATATCACCTGAACTTGAAAAAGCATTATTTGATGAAGAACACCAGCACATGGGAAAAAGGCGATGGGAGGTTTAGTGGTAGACGGGAATGGCAAATTAGAATCAACAGAAAATAAATGGATATGTGAAATCCATTAAGGTATGTACTGTAAGTAATTGAAAACTAATGAAAAAGAATGGCAAAGTGATACAAGCCTCCTGCCTAACATACTAGACTATCCATTACATGTTAAGACATTCGTGCAAGAAGAAATATTTAGAATGGCATTCTTCATAGTAGTGCCATACTGGAAACAAAATAAAGTTTGTTATAAATGGATGAACAAACTGATGTACACACATTATATTTAATTTATTTCTATTTATTTTTCTCAGGCTTTTTTAAATTTTATTTTTAAATATTAATTACAGTTTATTAACTTTGTATCCCAGCTGTAGTCCACTCCCTCATTCCCTCCCAATCCCACCCTCCCTCATCTCCTCCCTGCCCCTTTCCAAGTCCATAGATAGGGGAGGAGGTCCTCCCATTTCATCTGACCCTAGCTTATCAGGTTTCTTCAGGAGTGGCTGCAGTGTCCACCTCTGTGGCCTAGGAAGGCTGCTCCTCCCTCAGGGGTTGGTGGTGGGGAGTCAAAGACTCAGCCATTGAGTTCATGTCAGAAATAGTCCCTGTTCTTCTTACTAGGGTACCCACATGTGCTACCATGTGCTACATCTGCCTAGCAGTCTATCAAAGCAGATGCTCAGACTCTTAACCAAACCTTCGGCAGAGTTCGGGGAATCATATGAAAGAAGGGAGAAGTTAGTATGACCTGAAGAGAGCAGGACCTCCACAAGGACCAAATATATCTGGGCACAGGGGTCTTTATGAAATTGTATTTCCAAACAAGGACCATGGATGGATATAACTTAGAACCCCTGCTCGTTGTAGCCCATGGTAGCTCAGTATCCAAGTGGGTACGTTAGTAAGGGGAAGAAGGACTATTTTTATTTTTAAATTTAATTCAATTTTTATTTTTATTACAATGTATTTACTTTGTATTCCCACTGTAGCCCTCTTGCTTATCTCCTCACAATCCCACCCACACTCCTTCTTCTCCCCCTATGCCCTTTCCCTAGTCCATTGATAGGGGAGGACCTCTTCTCCTTCTGTCTAACCCTAACCTATCAGGTCTCATCAGGACTAAAGCATTATCTTCCTCTGTGGTCTGGCAAGCCTATACCCCCCAGGGGTGAGGTGATCAAAGAGCCAGCCTCTGAGTTCATGCGAAAAAGAGCCCCTGTTCCCATTTCTAGGGAACCCACTTGGAAACTGAACAGCCAATGGGTTTCCTTTGAACAGAGGTTCTAGTTCCTCTCCATGCATGGTCCTTAGTTTGAGTATTGTTCTCTGCAAGGCCTCCTGGGCCCAGGTATTTTGTCTCTGTTGTTCTTCTTGTGGAGTTCTTGTCCCACACCTGTCTTTCTATCTCTCCAATTCCATTATATTTAATTTAAAGGAATAAACTACTTATACTACAGTGTGAATGAGTTTCAAAATAAGTATACCGAATATTTTTTAAAGAAAGAAAAAAGACTGCATATTGTACTCACAGCACATGTAAACAGTCACTCACATATACATACACAGAGACACACAATTTCAGAAGTTGGAATAAATTTTAACTTAAAAGCAAAGTAAATAAGAAAAAATGTGTGATAATTTTAAATATATAACATTATGAAACCTAAATATATGTAGTTCATGTTTTCCATTTTTTTCTTTAGTAGAATCATTGAAAATTGTCTTACTAAGTATCACACAATCTGGAAATCATCTTCTAGGTCTCTGAACTTCTAGATTTGTGAAAATGGCTGTATTCCAAAAGATGATTTCTCCAACCTATGCTATATATTCAGTCATGCAAATATTTCTTCGCTCTATGATTTGTATACATGTGTCTGTGTGTGTGACTTACAGAATGTGCTATGAAAATAAAACAGATGGTTTAGCCTTGCTACTAATTCTTGATTCAAATTTGTAAAAGCTAAAGTTGTTTGCTTTTATTTCAGACTTAATTTATTTTTCAATGCATGTGACTTACTATACTAATTAAATTTGTTCTTTAATTGTTTTTAGAAGGAAATTATCAACACACAATCTATAGCCATGAAACCTGTATGCACTGTTTGTGCCCTGTCATGGGAAATTATTAAGCCCCTGGTGTTGAAGAGCTATAGTTAAGTAGTGTCCTGGAATCCAGAACTTTTTATCCATCCCTTCAAGGTATAAGAGCTAGAGCTACCATCTCCCTATTTTCTGATTCTGAAATGTTATATTTTCTTTCTCTGAAAACCTGTTTAATGAATAGTAGAAGATAAAATAGAACAATGGAATATTTTGGAAATACAGTCAACATGAGATTACTATTAAAGAAACAATGGAACCATATTTGGATTTCCATTGGAAAGAAATAATTCACAAGAAATGAATCAATTTGATTTTTAATAATGGGTGCATATCAGAATTATATCTATGGCTTTATCAAAACATATGCACTTGGGCCTATTTTGAAACAACTCATTAGAATAAAGATAAAAAGCAACTGGGAAAAAGTCACAACTATGACTTTGATATGAATGTACAGTGAGGAAGAAGTGAAATAGAAAAGGAAAGTAGAATGAGTATGTCTTTTAAGTGTGGTAAAGAAAGGAACACAACACAATCAACCTTTCAGCTCCTGTTTTTCACATGGAAGAAACACCAGACTCTGCTTGAAACACTAGTCTCTGCATGTGTGTGTTTGTTTGTGTGTGTGTGTGTGTTAATTTCATATCCAAATACTTTGCTGAAAGTTTTTTTAAGCTGTAGTGGTTTCCTTATGGAGTTGTTTAAGGTCACTTATGTATACTATTACATCACCTGCTAATAAAAAAATGGCATGTTTTTATATAATTAAGCAAAGAGTCACCATGTAACCTAGCATATTTTAGTACTATATGTTCACCTAAAATATAAGTCTAGAAATGGTTTATACAAACAAATCCACAGGAAATATCTTCAGAATTGTGGCAAGTTTCGAATAATCTAGTTGCTCATCAGCAGGTATGTAGAGAGCAAGTATTTTATTCACAAAGCAACACAGCGAAAGGAAGAGAGACAGTCAGAGAGAGAGAGAGAGAGAAAGGGAGAGAGAGAATACTGATAGAAGCAACAATGCAGCTGTGTTCCAAACCACTTTCTTGAGTAGAAAATCAGACAAAAATTTTATCACGGATGATTCTATATTAAAAAAAAATTCAGAAGAGACAAAGCTGCTCTTTAGAGACAGAAAACAGATGAGTGGTTATCTGCTCTGAGAACTTTGTCTTATGACAACAAAGAGAGACAAATAACATTATATGAGAAATATAGGTATACTGTCTTGGAGAAGTTGGGATTTTGGTTGTAGTTGTGATGTATGCACAGATGTTTAAACAAATGAATTTTATCATGTGTAAATTATACTAGAACATTTTTTTTTTCAAATGCTGAAGATCAAATCCAGGTCCTTGCTTCTGTTATAATAGTACTTTACTGCTGAACTAAACCTTCAACCCATAGACCCAAGTAAGTTGATTGAGAAGAAAATAATCTTGTTTAACATCTTATTGGAATTCACTTAAGTGAAATCAAACTCACTAAATTCTATGTCTCTTTGCTCTCATGTCAGCCAGGATAAATCTCTCTTATGGGCCGTGGTTTGCAGTGTCTCTAGGCAAATATATCAGCTCCATACTTTCTTCAACCTTCCAAGCTCTACACAGTGTATTTGGCATTAAGCTGCTTTACCCAGATATGTTCTGAAATGAGTTATGTTAAACTATTTGCTAGAATTTTTTAAAAATGTGCAAAGATCCTCATTGTCCAACTCAATTTCCTGTATGTAGTAATAGATAAAATAGTTCTTTAGTCACCACATTCTCATTATAAGCAAGAATATTAAATTTTTTAAGTTCATTCAATCACCAGTTTCTTACCATTCATTCTGAACCTAAGAGGTAAAAATCAAATATTAGGTCATAAAATTATGACTTTATAACATCGACATTCCTATGGATTGCATTCTGCTTACTAGCTTTTGTAAATAATTTTAAATTTTTTATTTTAGTGGAAGATTTTTATGGTAAGCCAATGATTTTTATATACTATTTACATTCTAGGTAATCTTTCAAATTTTTAATTACTACCCTGAAAATGTACATAAAGTTTGTCATAGTGTGATAAGTGAATCTAAGATGCAGAGTAGATAAACAGCAACTAATGTAAACAGAACTTATCATAAAACATGTAATTTTAGGGAAGATTTCATTACAAAATATTATAATATTGAGTTTCTAGACTTACACTTGATATTTACAAGCATGGAAACTGTGACGTTTGTTCCATATAGAGACAGACTATTCTTGTCTTCATACACAATAACATCGAAAGGAATGAAATAATTTTCGACAACAAGACAATATTTACACTATTTCATCCATCCCAGTGTAAAAAACAACTTGTTTCTTACTATTATCTGGAGCATAGCAAGTTATCAGATAGAGAATGTGGATGTCAGTGCAAACAAGCAATGACTATAGCTTAAGAAAAGGCAGGCGTATAAGTAGGGTCCCTGCCACCTCTCAGAAAAGCGGTAGTACCCCTGGGAAGGCAGTGTCACATTGAAGTGCTAATGAGCAAGGAGGAATAGTTGTTCCATTAAGGAGAATGGTACTTTTTCCTCAGAATTTCTGTCCCAGCATAGACTTAGGAATGGCAAGGTGATTGCGATGGGTCTGCTCATCCTTCTGAGTTCCAACTCAGAAAGACACAACCCCAGTTCCCCACCCCTTATCTCTTAGATGCTAATCAGAACCTAATATACTTTTTTTTTTCTGGCACTTTAAGCTTCCTTACTCTTTTTTATAATTCTCCTACTTTTCAGCTGTGTTGCTGTCTGCCATCACGTGGCTGATCTGCTTTTACTAATATTATTATCGTTATAACTTAGAATTCAGCTTCTTCTCAAAAAAGTGCAATTTGCTTAATAAATGGAACACAACTATGGTGGATGGATGTGAGATTTGCAGACTACTATAACTGAAATTACTAGTTTGCCTTATGTCTTTCCTTCAAAAAGTTATCAGGGAGGGAGCTATAGCTGGCATACAAAGTGAATAAATTGTAATAAATAAAAAAATAATAAAGAAGTGACCCATAAAAAAAGCAGGATGGAAGATACACAAAGAGAGTCATAGATGCAGGTCATGAAACATGGGCAGCCTAGAGTTGATTGATGTAGTTGTAAGTCAGGGGACTCTAGACTTTCCTGAGAGGAAGAAAAACAAAGGAAAAATCCTGTAATAGACTTTCTCTTGTTGCTGAGGAAGGATGGAAGTGCTCTGGTACCATGATAGAAATGTGGGTTCAGAAAGGTGGCAGAATAAATTTTGTTTTTCAAACAAGTTTGATATTACTTGTTTCACTAGCCCCAGGTAAACAGTTCTCTGGTATTTCTCTTCCACCCAGAGCATCACTATGTGATATACACAAGAGATGGGGAAAATCAGTTGTCTAGTTCCCAATGGCTAACTTTGACCTGGCATTAATTATTCTTAGGGAAAGTCAGTCTACATTGGTGTTAGAAAAGATGAAATCACATGCTAGACTCATTAATTTCATCATCTGGATTTATGTTAAAAAGAATATAATCAATTTAATTTAATTTAAAAATTAAAACAATAAATAAAACGAAAATGCAACTAGTCATTAAAAGAAATAGTTTTATAAGATAATAGTTTTATAAGATAATAGGATAGGAGGGCAGGTAAACAAAACCAAAGAACTCATTAGTTGAAGAACATAAAGAAAAATGTAATTTTTATCTGTAAAATATGACTAATAATAGCAACATAATCATAGGTTATTTTAACAAAGGCAACAGATGCATGTGGTAAACACATGTGAAGCATTTACTCCCAAAATAGAATGTAAATAACATGGTGAGTCTGTAATGGTTTTGGTATTGAAAGATAGATTGGAGATTTTTTTGTTTTATTTTTTAACTGGTAATATATTACCTAGTTAATATTGTCTAAAATTCAATATCAATTTGTGTAAGGGAACAATAGAGATATAGGGATAATTCTGCCAATCTAACCTCTGTGTAAAATATAACTGTTTATCGGTATTTCTCCACTTATAAAATGTTTATAATTAATAATCAAAAAGCTATAATTTCTTAGGCTGTACTGCAGAACTTAGTTGAACCAGACAAGAATCTAGAAGTAACTGGCTAAATAAATAGAGTTAATAGTCATCACCTTGGTTTCATTACAAGAATGAAAATGTTCAGGACTTATTTTTTTCAAGTAAAATATTTTATTAAATGATTGTCTTTAAAGAAGCCTTTGAGAACATTGTTTACAATAACACACATATTCTCAGTTTGAAAAAAAATGCAAGTTATTCCTGATGATTTTCCTCCTATATCCAAGAATTCTTAAAGAGTGCTAACCCAGTAATTCTTTAGATTCCACTTTCTGATTGAACATTTTTACAGATGATACATTTTGTAAGTTTACTTTGCTTGTACTGTGCAGTGATAGGCTATCAACACTCTGCTGAGATACACAGCTTAGTATAATTTTAAAGCAGCACTATAATAAAAATTATTTGCTATAACAGTAAAATTAAGTTTAGAGTAAAGATAATATTCACTAAAATATTTCTATAAGGCATACTTCTTATAATGTAAATAATAAGTAAAATAACAAGGGAGGTATAAGAAAGAAAAGGAATGTTTAAGGCTTCAAATTATTTCTTACTAACTAAACAAAGGAAAGTAGTCAATGGCTATTTTTAAAAGTAGACCTTAAAACAGAGGCCACCCTTGATAGCCTTGATGACCTGATGTTCAATTATTTATTTCAGTTCTTATTTCAGTTGAGTCTTGTTGAAGCATAAAGGAACAAAAGTCATGAAAATCACCAGTAGTTTTCATGTAAATCAAGCTTTGTGTAGGAGTCAGAGGCAGCTTTAAAATCCAAGTTTCAATTGAATAGAGCAACAAAACTAATTGTTGGAGAGGAAGACACCTAGGTTTCTCTGCTTCCATTTATTAGTGAAGGAAAGAGGGCCCTAGCTTTTCATTTTCCCTGATTTCATTGACAAGAACCCCTTTGTGCCATTCATGGTTGTTAACTTAACTCCATCTGTAATTACCTAAAACCCCAAAATGGAGGGCACACCTGTGAGGCATTTTATTTAACTCGAAGGGAAAAGATTTACATCTAGATTCTGAGAACAGGCAAACACACTCTTTTTTTTTTCTTTTCGGCAATATTTACATTTGATTCCTTTTGGACTGACTGCACATAACTAGAGCTTATCACATTGCTGGAAATTAGGGGACGGCTTGGAGACACAAGACCCTCTTTTAATTCAGAACTTTTGACTTAGGGAAAACCCACCTCCAATCTGTAGTAAGCATATAAGAGTACACGGAAGACTAAGCCTTTGCTCTTTGGCTGCTTGTTCATACTTTGCTAGCAAGTCCATTTCTTTACTGGCATTAGAAGATACTTCTTCGGGAATTGAGCATATACTATGGAAGACCTGCTGAAACACCCAGCATTGTAGACTGAAGAACGAATGCATTCTTGGACTTTTCATTAACAGGCAGCCCTTGTTGCATAAAGTGAGCCACAGAATGAACCCATCCTAATAAAACCTCTTCATATATGTTATACGAATAAAAATATATAAAATGTGCATTATTGTATATTTTATTATATCAGTATATATATAAAGATTCCTTCTATAAGTTTTGCTACTCTAAAGAACCTTGACTAATACAAACTCAGTTGCCAATTATTCTGAAGATTGTAATCCCTAATTCATAAGTAACATATTAAAGAGAGAATAGACTGAGCAAAATGGTGCAGTACCAAGATGAGACGAAGGCATATTTAATTGTTAATTGATTGATAATAGTACTTATATTATGTACTAGCAGATAAAGAATTTCTGGGGAATTTGCTTCCTGAAAATAATTTTGTTTCAGCAAAAATACACTGTTTACAGAGGTATGGGTTTATGATTTTTGTTCAAGAATGAGTCATTTTCATGGTGTCTGCCTTTAAAGTATTATGTTGTCCTTTATATATAAGTGTGATTGATGTCACTGAAAATAATGACTTGAAACGTCATGTTATTGCTGAAAGTTGCAGAAAACTGAGTGAAGACTGACAAGCTTCTGAAAGGGCCAATACACTTTTGTAGACTTTAGGAAATCAGATGTCTCCATAAAAGCAAAGTCATGGTCATCATTAAGTCACATGAAACCTGATCACAAAGGTTCTAAATGATGCCAGTTACATATATTACAAAGATGTCTCTAAACCTATGGGAAATTGATACATGTGCACACACACGCAAACACACACACAAACACACAAGGTCTACTATGGGATGTATGAAAGTGACAACTTTAGGTTGTATGGTATAGTAAAAAAGTGTGATCACTGGAGTCAGAATACAGATATTAATGGCCAATTATAAAAGTACACTTATAGAATGGAATCCTTCCAGTTTTGATTATTTCTGTGCCTGACATTCATATTAATTAAATGGAATATA
Source organism: Pachyuromys duprasi (assembly GCA_028658305.1). Classification (NCBI taxonomy): domain Eukaryota; kingdom Metazoa; phylum Chordata; class Mammalia; order Rodentia; family Muridae; genus Pachyuromys; species Pachyuromys duprasi. The sequence goes on from CM053765.1 coordinate 20,060,025, forward strand.
AACTTTACTTGATTAGTATGATTGCTGTAAGAATTAAATAGTTCAATACTCCAGTGATTAGAATAATATAGCTCCATATCTGAGGTATAGCTATATATGGTCCCCAGTTGGTGTCACTCTTTGGACAGTGTTAGGGAGTATATTTTTGTGTGAGGAAGTATATCATTGGGGTTGGGCTTTGAGGTTTCAACAGGAAGTGACATTCCCAATATATTCTCTGCTTCCTGCTTCTGGTTCAAGGATTCATCCATCAACATGCTGCTACAGTTGTTGGGCCTACCTGCTACCATGTTTCCCTATCATGATGGTTATCAACTCTTTCCCTCTAGAAACATAAGCCTGGATAAGTTCTTCCTTCAGGTTGCCATTATCATCATCATGTTTTATTGCAGCGATTGAAAAGTAAACAATGTAGAGGTTGTTACCAGGAAGTGGGCTATTGCTGTAAAGAGCCTTATCATGAAGCTCTTGTGGAGGAAAGTGATGTCTGATTTCCTTAGTCATTCTCTCCTGTAATTTATGACAACCCTCATATCCATTTCACATGAACCTGAGGGTCACATACTTGGATTCCAACATGCCCATGTTTAGGTTCCAATTTTATTGCTTATGTAATGTGTGAGCACATATTTGTTTCTTAGCCTTCTGTATTTTCTTTTTCTTTTTTAGATGTATGAAGAATTTTGTTTATACTTAATTTTATGTATTCCTTCCCTTTACATATTTACAAATGTTAATAATAGTTTGGAAAAAAAGGCCCAAGCCAGTTATATTTAGGTTCATCATTCTTCTTTTTTTCATTGTCCTTATGTAGATAGTGAAAATAATACCAACAGCATTTTCTTTGCTCTGAAAGTGAAAAAACATTTGATCAAGGAATTACAACTAATTCTTACTGTAAAAGTTTTAGCTTCTCAGATGTGGCCCATGGTAGCTCGGTGTCCAACTGAAGACCCTAGTAAAAGGAACAGGGACTGTTTCAGTCATGAACTGATGGCTCCTTGACCCTCCCCCATACATGCCAGGGAGTAACAGCCTGGCTAGATCTCAGGGGAGGACATTGCAGCCAGCTTGAGGAGACAAGATGAACTGGGGTCTGATGGAAGGGGAGGTGGTCCTCCCCTGTAGGTGGACTTGGAGGGGGCAGGGAGGAGATGAGGGAGGGATGGGGAGGGTGGGAGGGAATGATGGTGGGGGCTACACCTGGGATGCAAAGTACCTAACCTGTGATTGATATAAAAATAAATAAATTACATTTAAAAAGTTTTAGCTTGTGCTGTAATTGTTGTGCTCAGCATGATGCAAATGATCTCAGAGACCTATAGACTGTTTTTAACTATCAATAGTCAAAAAAGAGTTGATCATGTTATAATAAAATCCCCTGTTGAATACATTTATATTTTAGAACAATTTTCTGTTTTAGAAATACTCACTGTGAAAATAAAAATGAATTTGCAAAAGTAATTAAAGACATACTTTGTTTCCTTATCATTATTGGCATAAATAATATAAATATTTTCTAAAATATATTTTTATATTCTGTGAAAGCTTAAAATGCATATTTATAGTGTTTATTATTTTGTTACTGCATCTGCCAAATATATCTAGAAATGTGATATGTTATTTTTGCATCCCTTTGATTAAATCCTGTCTATGTCATACATTTTACACACATTTTAATGTACATAAACACACAGACACACACATACATACTGCACAAACCTAAATTGGTTAAAGGTTTTATCACATCAAAAAGAACTCTGGTTTTGATGCTATGGAATTTTAGATGATTCTAGAGTGTTCTACATTATTTTTTCTGAATTTCTTTTCTTACATGTATCACCACATTTTTAAAAAACATAAACTTATTTAGATTTATTAAGTTGATTTATTTATGTCCAACTAGCCTTGAATTCAAGTCCAGTTTTTATCAATACTGAATCTGATAAAAAACAATAACAATAAAAATACTAGTAGCAATAACAGCTATAATAGTGGTGTTTCTGATACTTCACAATGTTTTTGTTAAAAAGATTTTAAATCATGGAATAATGCTGTTAACTTGAAATAAGAAGGTTCCTCACCAAATATATTGGCTCTTAATTTTGTAGTATCACTACAAAGTCTGGATTGATAAAATGTTTTTAAAGAATGAATCTGGAAATATATCATCTTTAATCATAGATGCCTTTTGTGTTTTAGTGATGTTTGAGTACTTCCAAACCACTTGAGTCACTGTATCCTAACAAAATTTTATTCTGGGTAACACAATTTTAGAATTTTTATAGACTTGTTGATAGACACAGAAATAAATTTGAAGTAAGATTTTCCAGGATATGAGACAATGTTAATATGCATTATCTTGTTTTTTTAAAATATCAATTGTTACCTGATTTCATTATAAACTTTTCATATATTAGTTCTCAAGAAATATTAGTGACTGACCATGCTTTTGGGTTAAAACCAGCAACCCTATTTTCATTCATCATTCATCAATTCACTAGCAGGATCTTTTTTTTATGTTTTAAAAGATGTGGTTATTTTATTTGTATGTATTACAGATGTTTGTGTTTATCTGTGGGCATATAGCAGATGCATGATGATGACTGTAGAAGACAGAGAAGTGTGTTAGAGTCTATGCATCTGAAGTTCTAGGCAGTTGTTAACTGCCAGTGGGGTTTGGGAACCACAATCTGGTCTTTGGAATGGTGGCCAATGTTGTGAAACAATGTCCTATCTCTGCAATCTCTACCACACTAGCAGGCTCTTAATAAAGGAGTCTGAAGAATCACAGATCTTCAAATCATGTTTGGAAAATAAAATGTTACTGTTCTGAATTCTCTTTTTTAATATTTTTATTTTAATTTTTATTAATTACACTTTATTCACTTTGTATCCCCCCATAAACCCCTCCCTTCTCACCTCCCAATCCCACCTTCCCTCCCCTTTCTCCACACATGCCCCTCCCCAAGTCCACTGATAGGGAGGTCTTCCTCTCTTTCCTTCTGATCCTAATCTATCAGCTCTCATCAGGAATGGCTACATTGTCTTCCTCTGTGAGGTGATCAAAGGCAGGCCAATCAGTTCATGTCAGAGGCAGTGTCTGTTCCCACTATTATGGAACCCACTTGGATACTAAACTGCCATGGGCTACATCTGTGCAGGGGTTCTAGGTTTTCTCCATGCATGGTACTTGGTTAGACTGCATTCTTCCTGACCTGTTTCCATATTAAGATATGTCACTATCTGTAACTCTTTGCTCCCCATAGGATATCTACATGTTTGCTGGCCATATGGTATAAATGGTTATGCTATAGATCAGTATGCTTCAAACTCTATGCTACTTTGCTTTCTGTAATTTAGTGCAATTGATTATTTACTTATGGGTTTTGCATCTGCATGGCTTGAGTCTTAACTACATTATAACCTCATCACTGGAACTAAATTTGTCATCAACTTTGGCAGCCAAAGTAGAGCATACAACTGCTGTAGTCAAGATGCATTTGCATAAGAGTGCTGCTTACTAGAGAAGATACGAGAATAACAGATATACAATTTCAATGTCTAAGAAATTTGTGTTGAGAGTACCAGTTATATGACATAAACATAGATGATTGCATAGTACTATATTTAAATTTTGTTCTCATTATCTTGGTGAGATGACTTCATCTCACCAAGCAGATACTTTTTGGTATTTATCACACAAAAACTTCTAGATATTATTTCAACTATGTATTTCCTTCTCTTCATATGGCCTCTTCCTTTGTCCTGTATGACACCCATTTTTTCAAATGACACCCACTTGTTCCTTTCCTCATTACACTGACTGTGCTCCTTTCCTTCTCCTCATTAGCTTGAAAATTTAGAATTGTTTTCTTTGGAATTTCCCATAGAAGCCTGGGATAAATACCAAAAAGTATTTGCTTGGTGAGATGAAGTCAACAGTGACCTTAGCATGACCTGGTTTCATGCTGGAAGTGAGGTAGATTTCAGCCTGTAGTGGATGCTGATGACAGCACAGTGGGAAAAAGAAGGAATGTAGATTCTGACAGAAGAATCTCAGTTAAAACATAAAGGATGCTGAGAAGCAAAATTGTGTTTTCTTTAGCAATGAATAGAGTCAAAGGAGTGATATTTTCAGATAAGAAATACAAGTATAAAGTTGAGTTTTAATGAAACTGGTCTAATTTTAAGGAAAAATAGTAGATTATACAGGACATAAGGTGGTTTAGCAAAAACAAATTTTGTAAATATTGCCCAAGACACATATGAAAATATTCTCCATGTGCTTTTACAAAGATAAAATAGATGTTAATATAATTTGAATTATTTATTTGCTTTTGGAGTGTTAAAGAGACACATTCATGAAATTTTCTCTTCCTCTAGACAAATTCTTCAACTTTAGTGGCACAAGAAGGAGGAATGAAATATTTGGGGAAAGCTATGAGAAAGAAGGAAAGTTGAAAATTATGATTGTAGGTTTGAGTCAAACTGACCATATACAATTATTTAAATCAAGCAAGTTCTAACAATCATCTGCAATATATCCTCAATAGCATTCACCTTAGTTTAGTGAACAAGAAAATGCATGAATTGTGTTCATGACATCCTAGGGAATTGACTGAAGAAGTTAAGACACAATGGAGTTATTACTTTAAACAGTCTACAGGGTCATCTTAGGAGGTCCCTGGGTAAGATGCTCAATCCTCACTCAGAAAGGCAAATGGGATGGACATCAGAAGAGGGAGAAAACAGGGAACAAGACAGGAGCCTATCACAGAGGGCCTCTTAATGACACTACCCAGCAGGGTATCAAAGCAGATGCTGAGACTCATAGCTAAACTTTGGGCAGAGAACAGGGAATCTTATGAAAGAAGGGGGAGACAAAAAAGAACTGGAAGGACAGGAGCTCCACAAGGAGAACAACAGAACCCAGGGATCTTTTCAGAGACTGATACTCAAACCAAGGACCATGGATGGAGATAACCTAGAACCTTTGCACAGATGCAGCCAATGGCAGCTCCATGTTCAAGTGGGATTCTTAGTAGTGGGAACAGGTACTGTCTCTGACATGAACTCAGTGGCTGGCTCTTTGATCACCTCCCCCTGATTGGGGAGCAGCCTTACCAGTCTACAGAGGAAGATAATGCATCTAGTCCTGACCAGCCCTGATAGACTAGGGTTAGATGGAAGAGGAGGAGGACCTCCCTTTCAGTGAACTGGGAAGAGGCATGGGAGGATATGAGGAAGGTGGGACTGGGAGGAAATGAGGGAGGGGCTACAGCTGGGATGCAAAGTGAATAAACTGTAATTAATATAAAAAATTAAAAAAACAGTCTCCAGATTTCATAGCCACATTGAATGGAAAGAAAATAAATCAGAACGAATGTATAAACTACTGAATATCATAAGTCAAAGGATTGATGATCCTAACATATTCTGTTATTCTCCATTTGCCATTGAGGTATTGAATAAATTACTTGATTTCTTAGCTTTATGAAATATCTGTGAAAATCGTTGTCCATTTCCCATGTTGTACACAGAAATAACCTACCCATAGCCCCTAAAGAAAGACTTGTTGTCCAGCTGCAGAGTCACTATCTAGTTGCCATATCTTCCAGTTCTCACCAACTTCAAGGATTTTCTAGATGTGGATAGCTGCATTGCTTGCAATCTTGTTCACCCTAGGCTGCCTTCATCCAAAGAGGTGGGATGTACAGTCTTAGCCTTTGTAGTTCAGTAGGGACCCAACATTAGACATTCGTTGCTCAGGAGACACTGTAAAATCTGTGTAGTACTTCATACTTTACATTCCATTTGTCTTTCATATCCACCATTGACTGAATTTTCACCTGTAAATGTATATGCTGAATCCATCTCTTTTAATGTAGCTGAATATTGGACTTCACTAATCTAAATATCTACACTATTTCAAGACATTTTGAACAATGCCCTAATGCTATAGACTTCCATTCTATGAGTCTTTACTATAGGCACGCAACTATATTTTAATGTCACATAAAATCACTTTCAGTCCATATGGACAAATAAACTTCTGTAGATGTTATTCCTATCCTGAAAATGTCCCATTGTTACGTAAATATTTTAATGCCTGAAAAAAAAAATCTAAAATTCGCAACACTTTTGGTCCCAAGATAATAAGATATTCAAATTTTAGTGATTCAGTGGAGATATCATGTTAAATGAGATTTTTAAATTATATCTTAATTGTGCTCCACAATAAAAAGAAGAGAAAAGAGCCCTCCCTCCCCTGTCTCTCATTTTATCTCCCTCCTCTTTCTCTCTTTTTATGAAAGAAAGTGAAGGACTCAGAAGAATCAAGAACTGCCTACTTACAAGACATCAGGAGGAAGCCTAGCAGAAGTCAGTCCCAATGATAGCTTTATTTTTAAATTCTAACCTTCAGAATGAGAAAAAAAAAAAAACAGTTTCTATGTGAGTCTCCCATTGGGAGTTTTCTTACAACAGTCATTTTTTTTTCACAAATTATAAAATCTCTTGCCACCTTAATGCTTGTCTTTATGTGTATCTAGACAAACAGCCTTCTCCTTCACTAACCATTTGATGGCTTCTTTTTGGGATCCAGCCTCATGGCTTTTGACTTTCCCACTAGACTGTTGAGTCTGTAATGATAGGACATATAGCCTAAACAGTTTCCTGCAAATATTTTAGCTTCTTATTTTTTGGTGTGTTGTTTTTATTTGATTTTTTCCACAATAAAAATAATAAAATGAAAGAAAAAGAATGTAGTACCTGTGACAAGTGTGAATTGAGTTTTGTAATACATTTGCTTTCTTTCTTTTTCAGTGCATTGTGTGCTTGGGTTTTGTTAACTGTCTTGAGACTGAGTTTGCCCAAATTTCATAAATATTTTGTTAAGAACTGTGCCAGCATTGGGAATTTCTAGCACAATAGTCTTGTTTTCCAACAGAGTTTAAAACACATTGATTTATATTAAAGAATATATGTTATGCATAATTGTTTGAAGAACACAGCACAACAAGCAGGCAGTCACCACAGTCTGCCTTTCTCAAATGATCAGAGCAACTTGTTGGCATATCCTTGCTATATATTTTCCTCTCATTTGAAGTAGTAAGTCTCTGCTTTATTCCAGTCAATAGTATCCACACAGACCTTGAGTCTAGGTTTTATGATTAAATTCTCTTTATCCTGGCTTTCATTGTGTTCCTAGTATTCTGTCTTATTTCATGTCCAATGTATGCATGCAGGGTTTTTAAATAAGAATCCTTCTTTCAATATAGAACAATATGCTCTTCTGGTTTGGTGGGCAGGAAATATTCAATTTGAGAGTCCCAAGAATGTTTTGTGGTTGTTGCTTATTTACTTGCAATTTATTCTTAGAAAAGAATGGCTATTGCTTAGTTTTTTAAAAGTTAAATCTCATACACTGAAACCTTTAAACTTATGCCTAAATTTGGTAAGGCATCATTATCAGAACCCTTAAATGGAGGCTAGACTACAGGTATTATGTGCATTGAGAACTACCTTCACCACTTTTTTTCTAATATGCTTCTTGTAAATGTGAATTGCAAAACAATTTGTGCCATTTGTCTTGTTTCCACATCCTCAGAGAGTAGGAAGAGTTTATTTGTTGATATTTAGAGAAAACACTTAGAGAGTGCATATACAGCTTTAATCCCTCCACTGGCTACAGAACCATAAAACTGGATTAACTTTTTTCTATAATTAACTTTTATGGTTTTGACCAGCTAGTAACAGAAACAATTTTACATCGTCTTTGAAAATATTCAGCACAAGTTCTAAGTTTCTGTTTGTTTGTTTTTTACATAATATGATGCATGATACTTACCTTGAGGTATTAAAAAAAGAAAATTCAGAAAAATGCTGACATTGTCACTTATTATTTTTTTATCTGACCTATATATCAACAAATTAAACACAATTAGCACATCTCTGCTGTCATCTAACGATAAACACTGTAACTTATTGTGCCAAAGTGTCCTGTATCTAATACCTTTAGCCTATTGCTATTCATTAGACAATTTCCTTTCTCAATGGGACAGGCTATCAAACAAGGTAACTGTCAATGAATGACTACCACTGGAATGGAGCTTCAAACTGGCTTTTAAGTCATTTCAAAATTTCTCGAAGATATCTGAGTATTCTTAGATATTTGAGATGCTGATGTAGTATGCTGCCTTTAAATATATTTTAATAATGAGAAAATAAGAACTCATAAACACCACCATTGAAAATATTTTTCTCTGTAATTCACTATTTTTGCTGTCCAATAATATTTCTTCTTGTGCTTCAGGCATTATTACTGTCATCATGGAACAAGATGAACAAATAGACAAAGGAAAAGAAAAAGAAGAAGATAAGTTGGAATGAAAGGAAAGTGGCAATGAAAGCAAGCAGGTAAAAGTAAACCCCAATTCACTGATTAACAACTGGCCAGTACCTCTTCTCCTAAATCTAGACTTCTTAATCTGATAAACTAATTACAATTTTTCCTTACAGAAAACACTAGAATAGTATTAAAATAAAAATCAATGAAGTAAAACAATGCAGTTTTGCGGGAACCTTTTAACCAAGTGCAGTTACCATGATTGCTTTGCCTAAGCTCACTTTAGTGCCTACTGAGGCTAGGAAGCACAAGAGCTTCCTCTAAAGAATGAGTAAAATAAACTTTACCAGATTTTATGCTTAATGAATCTAAACAGGTTGTGACCATCAGGTTTTAATCATAGTCACAATTTCAATATTTTAAAAGTAGTTATTTATGTCTGTGGTGTTTGTGTGTGTGTGTGTGTGTGTGTGTGTGTGCTTGAATTTATGTGTAGCACTTGAGTGTAGGTGCCCACAGAGGACAAAGGTGGTCAGGTCTTCTAGAGTCAGAGGAAAGGAGGAGCCACCTATTTTAAGTTCTGGAAACTGAACTTTGGTCTGCTACATAAACAGTAATCAATCTTTGTTTGTTTGTTTATAGGAAATTATTTTTGTTCTGTTTTTAAATTTTATTATTATTATTTTTACTTAATCACATTACAATCTGATCCTAGTCCCCTCCTGAATACCTCCCCTATGCCCATCCTCCCTTCAGAAAAGTGGGTGCCCTAAGAAGTACAAAAGGACCCTGTGTCCTCAAGTTTCAGCAGGACTAAGGGCCTCCACTCCTCAGGGGCCACATAAGCAACCCAGCCAGGAGAAAGTGATGCATAAGCAGGCAGTAATCACTCTTAACTGGTAAGCCCTCTCCTCAGCCTCCACAGTCATAGTTTTGCAAACACAATCCGCAGTATAAGAAAGGCATGCCTTTTATCAGGGCAGGCATTGCACTTGCTACCACTGTTTGGATTTTATCACTGCAAGTGATAATAGAGTCCAGATGGGATTTCAGGTGGAAGTTATCAGTGGTCTAGAGGCAGCAATCCATATGTAGGCAAGAGACAGGACAAAAGTAATTTATGATAGACAAATATTAAGCCTTCTTGGGACCAAATGCTTTCTACTGTATTTCGGCAACACAGGAGGCTTGAATGCTGTGCCTCTTAAAGGCCTGCACATCATGGGTCAGGTTTCCTGCCAACTGGACCAGCCACTAGAAGACCTGGGTTTTCCTAGGATGTTTCCTAGTTTTTGACTTCTGAGTCTTTCTGAATGCAAATATGCAGCCACTATTTTTGAGGTTACACTATAACATTCCACTTAGACTGATGCTCAACCTTAAAAATCACATTCATATTTTAATAGTTTCAGATTTATCTTTACTCATCTTTCTCATCCACATTCTGATTATGGCAACTTAAATAAAAACACTTGTTAAACCCTAGAGAAATTTACCCTTTGCATCTTTCATAACTTACCCTTTGTATGTTTCTGAGGCAGCAGGGGAGTAATGATAGCATTTCCTGATTTAAATGAAGGTTATATATTCTGCCATATCATATTGTGAGGACTGAGCCCAGATCCCCACAGGCAACCAAGGTATAAGGGGCAATTAATGTCATTGACCAGAATGACCAGTCAAATATCAGTCTAGATTTCTGTGTGGAAATATTTTGCAGATGAAATTAATATTTAAATTACAAACACTCTTGGAATTGAATGATTCTACAAAGCATCATAAATTAGAACATCTTTATCCAAAAATGTGTCTTTCCCTACCATCACAATGAATACTACAGCTCAGGAACATTAGGTAGAATGTCCATTATTAGCATGGCTACTTTGAGATTTCTCTAAAGATTATATAACAGAGGACTTCTATTACACACCATCACAAGAACAAATTTTAATATGCATTACATGTGCAGAAAGATAAAAACTCAAAATTCTATGTGATTTTTCCCCCAGGCATAGTGAATGTTGGTTCAATCCTAATATCTGGAATGCTGAGTCAGGAGGGTTGCTGTCAGTTTGATGCCAGACTGGGATAGAGTGAAATCTTATGAAAACCCTAAACCAAAGCAAAATATTTTGGACGACTATTTTATTTTATTGTTGTTGTTAATAGAAGCAGATGCTGAGACTCATACCCTAACTTTGTGCAGAGTGCAGGGAATCTTATAGAAGTAGGGGGTCATAGAAAGACATGAATGGGAAAGGTACTCCATGAGGAGACCAATAGAGCCAAAAATCTGGACGCAGGAGGCCCTTCAGAGACTGATGAACCAACCAAGGACCATGCATGGAGAGGACCTAGACCCCTGCTCAGAAGCAGCCCAGGAGCAGCTCAGTCTCCATGGGGGTCCTTTAATAAGGAAAGCAGGGGCAGTCTCTGACATGAACTAGGTTGCCTGCCCTTTGATCACCTCCTTCTGGCAAGGTGGCCTTACGAGGCCACAGAGATAGAGGATTCAGAAAGTCCTGATGAGACCTGATAAGCTAGGGTCAGATGATAGGGAAGAAGGACTTCCCAATTCAGCGGACTAATGGAGAGACATAAGGGGAAAAGAGGGAGAAGGGGGTTGGACCAGGAATAAATGAGGGAGGGGGCTACAGCTGGGATACAAGTGACTAAATTGTAATAAATAATAATTTTTAAAAATCTTTCTACATTGCGGAAATCATTTATCAACTCTGAGAAGTTGTCAGTGAGTCTCATAATTTGGAGGGTACTTTGACTTCTTTTTTGACTCTTTGCATGACTTGTATTTCATCCTTTTCTCTTATTCCTTTAGCTAAGACATTACGCATGGTGCTGAATAAGTGAAGACAGGATAGCACTTTTGCCTTGTTCCTGATCTTAGTGAAAGCATTTTGAGATTTTCTCCGTTCATAATGATGATGGCAATAGGTTTGCCATTTAAAGTCTTTATTATACTGAGGTAAGTTTTCTCCAAACCTCACCTCACTTACTTAGAATATGAAAGTGATTTGTATACTCAAGCATCAACATAAAAACATGACAGAAGCCACGGCTGTTTCTGATAGTGAACGGGGCAGCTCTTCTGAGTGAAGTGCATCTTGCCATGCAAATAGCTTATTTTTGAGAAAGTGCAAATGAAGACCACTAAGGACCATTGAACCCAGAGAGTATATTATTCTAACACACCTGCCCAATTTTCTTGTAGATTATATCAGTAATCCGGACAGTAGAGAAAAAAAATAAGTGCATAGTTTCATGAAAATAATTAAATATAACCTAAGTATTCATTTACAAAAATTAACCTCGACAATATGCCACACCCAGCAGATATTGTGGGCCATGCCCCTGATCGTAAAGAGCAATAAGATCTAGTATGGGAGTTAGGCATGTATGGAATTAAAGAAGCACTGTGATGTAGCAATCCATGAAATTTTCATGAACGTTGAGATGGCATTACAGTGGAAGTGCCCAAACTCAAAATCACACTGTACTGATGAAGTTGGATATTATCAATATTCTTCTTCACAGAATTAGGAAAACTATACTGTTGTAATAAAAGATTACTGCATAGTGGGTACGATGCTAGATCATAGGATTTTGTTCATAAAGCTTGTTTCACAATGGAGGTTAAAGCCTCAACAGAAAAGAAACTAATTTCCTCTTATTCTACCCTCAGATTCTTGAAGGCTGAGAGAAAGCAGTTGTTATGCTGGATGATCTGACAGGATAAAAAGACATTTCATAGCATGACAAGTTGACATTGTATCATTGGAAACGAGATTATTTTATAAATTGGTAATATCACAAACTGTCAGGCATTCACTTCAAATTCCTTGTCCTAAGTCAGACCTGTCTGGATCTTCGTCAATTTCATGGAAATGACTTGGTTCTTTTCTCCTCAACAAAACTAGTTTTTTGTTTGTTTGTTTTTGTTGTTGGTTTTATTTCAGAGAGTATTTAAGATTTATCTAAATAAAATTTTTGTTTATTGTACTATGTTGACTCTAGAATTCAATAAAATAAACTTATAATTCAACAAACATAAACTTTTGTTGAAGCAAACAAAGGATAAGACATTTGCTTTCTTAAATTTTAATTGGTTTGTTTAATGACTTGGAGTAAGTGGTTTGTTCTCAAAGAAAGAAACTGAGGCAGAGATATCCCCTGGTTACCTGTTTTCTGACCAGTTCCCCCAGATGGGACTCGTCCACCAGGCCACAGAGGAAGAAGACAAAGTCAGTCCTCATTTGAATAGATGAAGTGGGTGTATTTATTGGGTGGGGGAGCTCTCTTATTCTGAGGAGTAGGAGAGGAAGGACATGAGAGGGAGAGTGGGATTGGGAGGACAGGAGGGAGGGACCTACAATGATCAAGATGTAAATTGAATAAACAAATTAATTAATAAAAAAGGTAAAGTGAAAAAATAAAATAAAAAGTTGAGGCAGTAGACAAATACTGTCTTCTATGGTTCACAGGTGGCCCATGGAGAAATTTTGAACTTTATTTGTTGCATTACTCATGTGAGTATCTTCAAGTCTACATTCATAAAACTATAGCAATTAGTATTGTGATTATGAAGTACTTGACTGTGAAAAAAGAATTTTATTTTGCTTGTGACTCAGCAAAGTAGTTTCAGTTTTAATCACCAGCATCCAGAAGAACAAAGAAAGGCAGTGAGTAGGGCTTTTTTTAATGTCAGTATCCACACAATGGAATGATCTTTTTATAAATAATATCAGCTTTCCAGAACACATGCTACTGTTTATAAATGGGCACATTATATTTCATCATGGGAGTTAGTTTTAAGGTATGAATGTGTAAGCATCATTGTCTCATCATGGTTTCTCAAAAAACAAGTATAAATTGTACAGATAAAGTCATAACAAAAAATAAGTTCAGTCAAATTGCTTATGTAGTGAATATATTTAAATGAGAGCTGAGCTAACTTGAGTGAGAAAATACAGTAGTAGTACGGATAAAAAATGATTTTTTCTTTCTTCTTCTGATCTTTCTATGCTTTACTTATTAAACTGAATATATTTTGCCATTTCAATTTCTTTGCTACCTCAGGAAAAAAAATTACATTTCATGGTCTAGTAAGATTACTTTTAGGTAAAAGTGTTTAAATCACAAAACCTGGAGAGCTGAGCTTGATATCTTAGACCAGCATAAAGGTGTAAGGAGAGAAAAAATTTCGTAAAGTTGACCTCTGACCCTTATATGTGAGCCATCAAAAAGTCAACTTCCACCATACACACAGACACACACAGACACAGACACATTCGAAACTATATTCATATCTCCAAGAATTTCCAGCTATAAACCTATCTGTGATTTGCTGTGAACCAGTTATGAGTTTTCCCATATACTGTTAATGAGGCTGTGATATTTAGTGGAATAGTGTTTGGAGATAGAGCTCTAAAAAGTTTAATTCTCTCTATATAACACCATGAGTATGAAGCTCTCATGATGGATGATGGTCCTTACTTTTATTTTAATTTAATTTTTTTCACAATGTATTCATTATATATTTTTAATTTTTATTTTTTCACAATTTATTTACATATCCCAACCGAAACCCCCTCTTTCAGCTCCTCCCAGACCTACCCTGTCCTCTTAGCCCTATCTCCTTCCCCTAGCACACTGAAAGAAGGGGTTCTCTTCCACTGCCACCTGCCCGTAGCTAATCAAGTCTCATCAGGACTGCCTGGAGCCTCTTCTTCTCTGGCCTGGAAAATCTGCACACCAGGGACAAGTGATCAAAGAGCAGGCAATGGAGTTCATGACAGAGGCAGCAGCTTCCCCCTTACTCAGGAAGCCACATGGAGACTGAGGTGCCAATAGGCTACATCTGAGCAGAAGGTTTAGGTCCTCTCCATGCATGGTCCTTGTTTGGTGCATCAGTCTCCGCAGAACCACCTGGGCCCAGGTTTTTAGCTTTGTTGGTCTCCTTGTGGTTGCTCCTCTTCTTTCCATGTCCCTCTATCCCTCCTTCTTTCGTAAGTCTCCCTGAACTCTGCCCAAAGTTTGGCTGTAAGTATCAGCATCTGCTTAGATCCAATGTTGGGAGCAGGAATCCTTTCAGGGGATCCTCTATAGAAGGCTCCCATCCTGTTTTCTTTCTTTCACCACTTCGGGTGTCTATCCTGTTTGCCATTCTGAATGAGATTAAGCATCTCCATTGGGTCATCCTTAGTGTTTATCTCCTTTAAGATTTTAGTATGGCTATCCTATACCACTCCTGGGTATATACCCAAAGAATGCCCCACCATTCAACAAGGATATTTGCCCAACTATATTCATAGCACCTTTATTTGTAATAGCCAGAATCTGGAAACAATCTAGATTGTGGTACATTTACATAATGGAATACTACTCTTCTGTTAAAAGTAAGAAAATCATAAAATTTATAGGCAAATTGATGGAAGGATAAAAGATCGTCCTGAATGAAGTAACCTAGAAGCAGAAAGACACATATTATATATACTCCCTTATAAGTGGATTTATCCATATAACATAGGATAGCCATATGGTCCCTTTCTCTACTGTGTGAAGATAAATGGAGAAGCTGGATATCAAGGAACAACAAGAGGGTGGTCTTTGACAAGAAAATAATAATAATGACATGTTTAACATGGCTTCCCAGCCACCAGATCTGTGAAAAGTAAAATTGTTAAGACCTCTAGTCTCTGATTTTCTGTCATAGCAACTCCAATTGAGATATTCATTTAATACAAAAAATAAAAAGAAAGAAAGAAAAAGAGTGAAGGAAGAACAAACAAACATTCAAATAGGCACATTTCAGTCTTGATGAACCTTTTAAAATTCAGGGACAGACTCTTTGCCTTCATTAGGATTATTTCCTTTTCTGTAAATAGCAAAAACTAATTTCTTTCTCATTTAAGATGGATTTAAAGAGTAAGTCAACACATTTTAAGAACAAAGAAGTAAATAAGGATACAAATTGCCTCTTTTGCATAAAGATCATTTCACTGTCATCCCCATTCCTTGTTTCATTCACATATACTTAATGATCTTAGAACGATGGTGTACTATAACTAGCCATGATTATGATAGAAAAGAAATAATGAGTAAGTGAATAAGTGATTAATAATTTATAAAAAATTACACTAGAAATCCTTGAGGAACATAAATCTATTACATATTTGCTGTGATTAATACAAATTAAACTGGGGGCATCTTTATTAAAAGCTGCCAGGTGTTCTTGTAAAAGGTTAG
Source organism: Pachyuromys duprasi (assembly GCA_028658305.1). Classification (NCBI taxonomy): domain Eukaryota; kingdom Metazoa; phylum Chordata; class Mammalia; order Rodentia; family Muridae; genus Pachyuromys; species Pachyuromys duprasi. Next base: position 20,075,638 of record CM053765.1, read on the forward strand.
CTACTTTGTACTTTGCCACATGAAATGACTATGATGCCAGTAAGTGCTGTTTCACCTTTTTAAAGTATAATAGCTGATTACCAAATTAGGTGTATTTGAATGTTTAATTAGTTAAATGAGGAAGGTATAGTTCCATTTTGCTAATTATTATTGTAGAATTATCACTGTTTACTTCCAAAGACTCCATTCTGAGAAGCATAAGGATTAGGATTTGACTCCAATCTTAAATAGCAAAGTGTTTACATATTCATGTTTTCAGTGAATTTCCTCCAAGTACGAACCAAAATAGCTTTTTAATAGAGAAACAATATTTCTTCAAAGCACCAACAATAGAGGTCTGGGGACTTTTGGTCAGCATAGAATGCTTGGTTAGCCTGTTAAGAGCCTAGGTTCCATCTCCGATACTGAAAAACAAAGCAAATAAAATACCATCTTTGGATTTTTGTTTTCACTAGTGATTGAACTCCTCTGTAGATTAGCAATTTGTTTCCAAATATGAGAACAAGCTGTGGTAAAGATTCTCTTCTCTGCAGATCACAGACCGAATGGAACTGATCATTTCCTCTCTGATTTAGTGAGGGCTGATCTCAAGAATAGTGCAGTGCTCAAAGAGGGGAATGTCTCAACACCTGCTGGAAACCGGTGATGAATGCGGCTTGTGAAAAGAACAGTCTGCAGGGTAAGCTTAAAGAAGAAATGAGGAGGATTCAATATCCTATGGAATGGCCTTCAAGCAGAAGAAAAGGAAAACTTCTCTCTTTATTTTACAGAAAGGAATGTGTTCAGCAAACGCCAGGATCCTGAGGAAGATCTGTTTGAGGTTTATGGGCACTGGCTCCTTCTCTCTCTCTCTCTCTCTCTCTCTCTCTCTCTCTCTCTCTCTCTCTCACACACACACACACACACACACACACACAGATATTTATTCCAATTTTAAAAAGTTATTCATTATATATCCTCCCTCAACTCTTCACAGTCTCACCCTTCCTCCTTCTTTCCCTCCATCTCCTTTCCCTAGTCCATTAAAAGTGGGAGTTCTCATCCTCTGCCTCTTGCCCATAGATTATCAAGTCTGATCAGGACTGCCTGGATCTTGTTCCTATGTGGCCTGGCAAGGCCACATTGTGAGAGGGAAGTGTTCAGAAAAACAAGCTATGGTATACACTCACTTATAAGTGGATATTAGCTGTATAATATAGAATAGCCATACTAAAATCTACAGACCTAAAGAAGCTAAAGAATAAGGCAGAACCTAGGGAGGATGCTTAGGTCTCATTCAGAATGGAAAACAAAATGGACACCAGAAGTGGTGGAAGAGAGGAAACAGGATGGGAGCATACTATAGGGGTCCTCTAAAGGGCTCCAACCCAACTGGTAGGCACTTCTTACACTTTGTCTTTTTCACATCTGCTTGGAGTTATTTCAAAATACCTGAGGAAGCCATCTGCACAAAAGGACCAGACTGAACAGAGGCAGAAAAATGATGAAGTTGTTTTAAATATGTATACTTGGAGAAGAATGAGAAACCAGAAGGGTGGAAGCAAAACACAATAAAATATCAAAAAAAAAAAAAACCCATAGCTGAAAGATTTCCACACAGTGAAAATTGCAGGTATGCATAGTGATGAGTCTCAGTAAAGCCTACAAAAACCAGACATGTTGAATTTTTTATAATAACCCTACAGAATCAAATAGAAAATTCAGATATGAAAGTATCCGAAAATTCTTCCTTGTTTATCACATAGGATAGAAAGAGAGGTGCTAGCAGTAAAGGCCTGAAAGAAAACCGTGTTACCCTGGATTCCACACTCACAAATGATCTCTCAAAGTAAAAATGAAATGGCAACATGGATTTTGAGTGTACTTGCCTAGATCATGATTTCCATTTTTGGATAAAGAGCCATCTGAATGTCGCTGAGGAAGTAATTTGTGCATAATGGTGATTTAAATCAGCACATTCAGTAAAACAGAGAGCCTTCCATGGTGTGGATACATTTTGTCTGATCCACTGAATCTATTAGAGCAAAACACTGAAGTTCTACAAAGAGATAAAAAATGTGCTTCTAGGTTGAATTTGTACTCAAGAATTCAACATCCACTCTTTCCTTGCTCTCCAGCCTCATGTCTGCTCTGTAGAGCTTTAGATTTTCCCAACCTGCAACCTTCATAGGCTGGCAAAAAGATACACGTTTGTGTCTGAGTTTGTTTTATACATATATATTTATATATGTATGTAATATATATGCATTACATATGTGATGTATGCATATATTTTTATATTTTAATATGTATATTGTATTGTTCATAATATATTTCCATAAATATGTCTATACATAAATATACTATTGATTTTATTTTGCCTGCAAATACTGATTAATACATAAAATTATTCAGAATAAAAACCATAATTTCTTGCTCCACAAGAACTGTAAATGAATTAATTTTATAGGAAAAAAATAATAAAAGATCAAAAATCTGGTCAAAAGAAAAATATGAGGAAATTGAGGAACAGCAAATATGTGGATAACATGTCACATAGCTTCTAGACCAAAGCTAGTTTTTATATATTTTTACCATAAGCACCGCATAGGCTCCTCTGTATATCACTTATGCATTATGTGTGACAGGAGAGATGACAGGAAAAGATTTAGGTAAAAATATGGTAGAAAATAATCATGAGAAAGCAAGCAGAAGACTGAGAACAAGGTGATATACCAATGAGCTGTTTTCAAGACGCACACAAGATGAGCCTTGGGAAGACCAAATGATACCATGGCACTATCTAGATGGTCAGAAGATTCGATGAGGATACCCTCAGGTAGAGGATAATAAAATTTAAAATAATTTCATATTAGGTCATAAAATCTTGAATCTTTGGAATATTTCCCCCATGGTTTTATATAATACCTGGGAAAATGTGAAATATATAGAGAATTATGTATTTCTTGATTAATTGATTTTTAAGTGTCAAAACTTGAATCTTTCTGAGGTGCTAGAAATTTTATCTGTATTTTAAAAAAATTCTTGGACATTACATTCTTTATAATGTTCTCACATATTTTAGTTTTCAATTAAGCATTATAAATACTTCTTTCCTTTTAATTTTTTAATTCATATTTTTACTATTTCGATTTTGATACTGTTGTTCTTAGATTACCTAAGATTTTTTCCAAAGATTTGTTAACAGTATTTGTTAACAGTATTGTTTCCAAAGATTTGGTAACAGTGAAATATGTTGGTCTCACTCACTCATGCAATGTTTTTTTTGTTTTTGTTTTTGTGTAGGGACCAGCACTCTTCTATTCTTCCTCTGAGCTACATCCTCTCCCCTTTTCTTCTTATATACATTCATTAATTTCTCTTCTGATCCATCTTCTACCCAGCAGTCTCTTAGTAATTACTACTTATTTAAAGTTATGAACTTAAAGTTTGAGAGGTCATTTGTGATGTTGATCTTAAATTTTATGATGGATTTATCAAAATTTCATTTTTATTTGTCACCTTTATCATGCACTTAAGTGATGTCATTAAATGCATTTCAGTTTAGAACTTATTTCTTATTATTTCTCTCTAAATACATATGTACGTATGTATATATGCATACAGTAGTTATATATATATGTATATATATATATAGTTTTATTTTGTCTGAACTGTGTTGTATCCTATTATGTGCTTTGTAAAACTAATGATACAGCCATTTCAATATTTATTTGTATTTGTATTATAGAGCTTTTTGCATTCTAGCACCAGCAACAATTTTTGCCTCTCTAACTGTGTGTTTAGGTTTAATCTATAATTGGACTTTAATAGGTGTTATCCAATATTTACAAACATTTTATTGCTTTTGGTGACCATGGCCATTTGCCTTGATTTGCTAAGAAACTCACTTAAATATCTTCCAACTTACATTTGTTTTATTTTTAGTGTGACTTGGGTTATTAATTTTGGAAAGGAAAAGCAGAAAGGTAAATTCATTTTTGTATACTAAAGCATGCATTTTCACATATTGATGCATATCTCTGCATACAAATATCATGTCTTTATGAATGTGCGTTCATGTAAGTATGAATTCTCCAACTCTAATTCTACACAGATTGATGGTGTGAAGCATCCTTGCCTCCTCATGCTGTTTGTAAACCTTCAGTGCAACAGAAAGGAGTATGGCCATCACATTCTGCAATTCACTTATGTGACTTTAGGTTTTAGTGTATGATAACACCATTGTCCTTGTTAATTCACATACTTATGAATAACATCTTTACTAATTAAGACACACAGTCCCCTTTACTTTCAGTCTTGAATAGTTGATTCATTTCCAAAACTATTGACATCAACATCTTTGCCTCTGGCACCTTCACTGGGATCGTTTCAGTCATTCATAATAGAGTTAAGTTGTTATATCAGACTCTACAGTGTATTTTATATATTATGTATTTTATATTATGATCTTCTATGCATGCATTTCATTATTTACATATTATATTATTACATGACATTATTTACGTTATAATATTACATTTTGTATATGATCTTGTATGTATGCTTTTATTATATTATGATCATATATATATGCATTTTATTATTTACATATATTGTAATTCATTCTTCAGCCTATGAAGTTAAATAAACTTTGAAAAAATTCAAACTCTTTTATAGATCATTGTAATGATATACAGCATAGTTTTCTAGATGGCTCATACTTCTCCTTCATGTTCTGGCAGTTATTGACATTGTAACTTGTACAATCTTAATTTTCATTGAAAATAATATGACTGTAAAAGCTTCCTTCCAGACTGACTTCTGACTTTTTCCCTCACTAATATACATGTAGGGTTTTTGTTTGTTGTTTGTTTGTTTCTTTTTTTTTTTTGTGGCTCTTCAGCTTATTGTTTTTGACGTTGAACAATAGGTAATGCAACCTCTAGGTTATGTCACAGGGCTCTTTTAATTCATATGTTGAGGGGTACTTTGGTAGTTTCTCGTTTAGCAATTAAGAATAATATCACTCAGATATCTAAACATGTTTGTGCAGGCATTTATATATTAAACAGGTGTGTGAAGTCCACAGGGAATACATTCTAAGAATATTATTTATTTTGCTTTGTGAGAAACTGCCAATCTGTCTTCCCCAGCAGCTTTATCATTGTATTCTTAACAACAAAGCCTGAAAGTTCTTATTGCTCTACATCTCTGCCATCAATGAATGCTGTCAAATTTTGGATTTCAGCCATTACTCACAGTATTTCATTCTTAGTTTAATGAGCTGTTCTCTAATGCAAATGATGATTGACCTTTGTTACTTTTTGGTCAAATACTGGTTGAGATCATTTGTGTGCTTTTATTTATTTATTTATTGTTGAGTTTTGAATGTCTTTCTTATATTTGATATAATTCCTTTTTTCTTAGATTTTTTTTACATTTCTTGTTTTTTTTATTAAGTTAGTGACCTTCTTTATCTCTTCTTATTGTTTTGAAATCTGCTTTACCAGATATATTTTTTATTTACTAATTACACTTTATTCATTTTGTATCCCCCGATAAACCCCTCCCTCCTACCCTCCCTTTTCCCCTCCCTTCTCTCCTCCCTCTTCCCCTCCCAAAACCAACTTCCCTCCCCTTTATAATTCTTTTACAAGATTGTACTTTATAAGTATTTTCTTTTCCTATTTAATTTTTTCTTTTCATTTCCTTACCAGTGTATTTACAATTTTTAAATTTTAATAAAAAATCAGGTTAGCAATTGATTGATTAATAATGGTATTTATGTTATACCTATGATAATACAACCAGAAAAAAACATAACAAAAAAAATAGTCAGATTTTCTGCTACATTTTCTTCACGCTTTCATAATCTTGTGTTTTACATTTTTGCTTAAAATGTAATTTTACTTACATTTTATAAAGAAGACTGGAACTATGTTTATATCTATATCTTCACCTATATATTCGTTGCTCTTTTATCTTATGAATATCTAATTATTCCAACATTGTTTCAATTAATTGTTTTTAATTTTGATAGAATTTTCTATTTTTTTGTTTTCTGAGTCAGAGTTTCATGTATTCCAGCCTAGCCTTGAAATTGTTATGTGACTAAGAATGACCTTGAACTTCTGAACCTCAGGCATCCACACCCCAGGTTCTGGGAGTACATGTTTGTTCTACCTTATCTGGCATGTTAAAATTATTTTTTAAAATGAGCCACATTTGTCTTTTTATCATTCTGAAATCATTTTGTGCTCATTCAACTCATAGAGAAAAATAATATTTGTTGTTTTCACTGTAAGCTATCATCATTAGTGACTCAACTTTCAGTAACATTTAGAAGACTGAAGTCATAAAATCACAGAGTTAGTTGGCAGGGAATATTTTTGTGTGTGTGTTTTATTCCAGACAGGATTTCTCTGTGTTGCCGTGACTCTCCTGAACTTGATTTGTAGACCAGGCTTATTTCTAACTCACAGAGATCAGCCTGTCTCTGCCTTCTCCAGTGCTTGGACTACAGGTATGCACCATAATGCTAGAGTTGACAGGGAATTTTTAATGTGACTCTTTTCCATTTTTTTTTTTTGTCCACATAATTTCACAGTCTGCCTGGGAGATAGATAGCTTGTGAATAAATATTGTGAATTGATTTTTAAGTATCAAGTGTGGGTGAATTGCTTCAGTAAATTCTGAGTACTCTATTTTGCATATGTGATTATTTTTACAAGGTTTTCTGCTTGGGGCATGTAGACTGACTTCTCCAGTTGTCGAAGGCTTAGTTATAACGATATTCTAAGTGCTAGTATTCAAAACACATTTTCACATTTGACTTCACAGAAAAGTTTTAATCAATTGCATATTGATGAGTAATGTTATTTTTTCCTTGCTACAGCTGCAGTCAACTGAACTGCACTGCTCTTAACTACCCACTTTTTCCTCTCTGTTAACCCGAGACTTGAACATATCCAATCTCTGGCTCATTTCGTCAAATCTTTCTCTGATTTGTCTCTTTGTCTGTCCCTCAATTAGAAGTCGTTGTTTGGGATCAAAGGTGTGTACGAAAGGCATGTCTGCATTCCAACAAAAGGGATTATAGATGAGCATTCCAGCCAGAGGGATTAAAGGTGTGTGCTAAGGGCCTCTGCTTCTCTGTATTCCGCCTGGATCACACAGACCTGGGTCTTTGGATGTGATCCCTTGCCAGAGTAGCCATGTTACTGGATTAAAACTTCTCTTCACCTCCTGCCCTTTGTTTCTCTGATGCAAATAACTTGCCTTGGGGTTCCTGAGCCCGTACCCTTTTCTTTCAGTGGTAAATATTGGTTCTGGGATTGATATTTCCTAAAAGATACTCTCTTAACTTAATAATTGCCTCCATCAAGTTAGCTTGTGGATGTCAGTGGAGCATTTTCTGGACAGGCCTAGACCTCTTTGCATGATAACACTTTTAGAAACGTAGGATTGGAGCAACTTCCCTTACTCTGTGTTTTGTGAAAATCTTTGTTTTATTTTCAATTAAAGTATAATTTCTTGAATGAAGAATTTTGGTTAGTACATTTGTCCCAACGATATTAAATATTCCACACTTTTCTCTAGTTACTTACATGATACCTTAGACACCATACATAAAATATGATTCCTGTATTTGTTCCTCAATAGGCAATGTGCTATCTACCTGATTTTTTCTGTCAGAACATTTTTTAATTTATTTATTCAGGTTCAAGTTAGTGTTCCAGCCCTGAGAGGAGGAAGTGGACATGGGTTCTCACTCCTAACCAAGATGCTATTTCCGTTGATACTCACTGTTAAAGGGAAAATCAATTTTCTCAAATGGAGTGTCAACTACACTGCAGGGCAGGCTCCACACCAGTCCAACACAGAGTAAACATGATATATATCGCGTGTGCACTGGTCTGTTCTATATTTATTTGGAGTTTTGCTTTTGCATTTGCATGACTATTTTCATTTTGAAAGACAGAGGGGCTACCTAAATTTGGGTGGGAGGGGGAATGTGGAAAGGATATAAGAGGGAGGAATTTCAGGAGGGGAAAAACATGACCAAAATATGTTATGCAATAAAAAAGTTGTAATTAAATAAATGGAAGGTAGGTTTAGGCAATATTATAAGGGTAGCTGAACACAGGCTTAGGCACAAGCCAGTAGCTGAAATATTTCTTTGTTTCAGTTCCAGCCTCCATGTTCCTGCCTTGATTTCCCTTGAGGATGGACTGACTGTAACCTGTAAATCAAATAAACAACGTCATTGCTGAAATTTGCTTTTGGTCAATGTTTTATCACAGGAACAAAAAGTAATATGCAGCACACACTTGATAACCTGTATCTGATATTTTTTATCCCCTTTTACAGTTGAGTGATTATGAAGAGGTAAAGGAAAGTAAATATAAAATGCTGGGGCCACAAGATCAAAAACAAAAAGGCAAAAAACAAAACAGAAGAAAAGATCTAAACAACTGAGAATTCTGTGTGTTTGACCTTCTATTACCATTGTTTCATTTAGCTATGACAGGTAGATGCTATCATATGCTTACTCTGTAGTAGTATGAACATATGTTTAACTTAGCATCTTTGTTATCCACTCTTGGTAATTTACTTTAGTTAATACTAAAGTAAAACTTGAATCCTGTTCATTTCCATTGAAATGATGACTAAGTAACAGAAGATGTATTTGTAAATAGTCACGTCTCCTATTCCTGCATTTCACAGACTGGCAAAGAAGTAATAACAATTACAATTGACTCATCATTGGATGTATAGTTGCCAAAGCATCTTTCAGTTATTTAGGACATTTTAGGTATTCCGTTTAGAATAGAAAAAAATCAGCCTTTCTAAGGAGAGATGTAAGTGAAACAAAATTATTTGATGGACTCTTGACTGAAAGGGTTCTATGACAGAAAGCTCCTATTAGAATCCAATTATTTTAAACTGTGAAATGTTAAAAGCACTTCATCACAAAGTGCAGTACTTTCTACTTGTGCCTAAGTGCAATCTAATATTTACTTCACCTGGAATCTTTTGTAGTGGGGTCTCAGAGGAACTTTGTTATAGAACATGCAAGACTCAAATGTTTTATTTTATTTTATTTCAGTTCTTTAAAACTCAAGTCTCAGCATCCTTAATAGGCATTCTGACAGAGTACAGTGTATGTTCCCTGAATTACCAATGAATCTCTTACAGGACCAACCCATAAAGGAGACAGCAGAACTGGGGGGGTGAGTGTCTCTCCTGAACACCCCCATTGTTCTCACAACTATAGCCAAAGAGCCTCTGAAAGAAGAGATTCTGATCTTATTTTGTGCAAGAAAGATGACTTAGGAGTGTAAATGCTTGCTGCTACTCTCAATGCTAAGATATGCTCCTTGCAATACCAAAGATATTAATGCTTGGTAAAAAGCAAAGCAAACATGCCATTCAAACTGCTGCTGCTACACTATGCTTTTTCAAAGTGTACAGTCTGCCCAGAATGTAAACCTAACCACTTCTGCTTCTTGATTGCATCTAAGCAAGCTATCACAAACATAAACATCTGTATTGTTTTATCTGATAGAATTAAGAGTGGGTTCAAAAATGCAATCTTAGGACTGTAGAAACGGTCATTAAAGGTCATTAAAGGTGAGACTCACAACCAAAAAATATAAAAATGATATTTTATTTTATGATAGGTAAATTTTATGTGTTCACTGATATTTATGTAAATATATATTTAATATTTAGAACCTTATTGCACTAAAGCTATTTAATTTTTCACTTGTTTTTCTCAAGGCTAAGAGACATTAGATAATAGGAGTTTTAACACTGAATTTAATCATAATATATATGTACACATATACTTATGTACATACATATATATATATTGATAGTATATCATGAAGTTAAAATATGAATAAAGGAATGAGAATTTGTGTGACTATTCAAATATTGTGCATTTAAAATATTCCAAAAACCATGTATTATTTCTATAATTTAGAAAAAGCAGATGTTTCTGAGAAATATGGTTCATTTTTATAATTCCAGCACCTGAAGGCAATATCTGAAGGTCATGCAAGTTCAAGGGTAGTCTGACATAATAGTAAGTACCAGGCTGGCCAGATATATATTTTAAAATCCTGCCTCAAAACAGCAAAAATAACAGATGATTTGGTGTTGTGTTCCTAAAATTTCTCTCCAGTTCATTGCATCCTAAAGAAAAGAGCCAAAGGAACTACAGTTCAAATTTTTTGTTATATAGAAGCTGTGTGTAAATATGTCCGTATTGAGCAAATACAGAATTTTAGATTTTTCTTCTATTAAATCAATGAATAAGTTATTTAGGTTATAAATCAATCTTTGGAAATCAATGTAAACTATCAGGAAAGTGTTTATGATAAATCACACACACACACACACACACACACACACACAGAACTCCTGAAATTATTTCAAGAATCCACTCTACCTGATCTCATGTGTTGATGGGAGAAATTTTATAAAATCAGGGGAAGAATTGCATTATAAGCAATCCTATATGTATTAGAAGACATAACTAGGGTGGCAAGGGTAAATGAAGACAAGATCTAATTAGATTAAAGATTACATAACCATAGAAGGGACAGGGTGATTATTCAAATCAAATTTAACAAGTTTCTAACTGTACACAACATTTTGCTAGGTTCTAGAGGTTTCTGAAAAGTGATACATTGGTCTTTTTGTTCCAGAAACTTTCAGAGTGTATTGGAAGATACTCACATTTTAGAAATATATCACAATAAATATGAATATTTTACAGATCCTGGGGAGAATCACTCAAATGTTCATAACCAATCTAACACTTGAGTTTCATCTGACATAAAAGCATTTTCCAGGCTGCTCTTCCCCCCTGGGCGGTAATGAGGGGACCCTAGCTTAAGTAAAATCAGTATAAGAGTGGATAGAAGGCAGGCCAGGTTACAGGAATGTTTCTCCACATGTATATATAACAGAGCCAGTTTCTCTGGTAGGTGAAGCGTGAACATTCCAAGACCTACAGCACATAAGAGTTAGTCCAATGTACAGGCCAACCGCCCAGCTAAGGGAACCACTCCTCTGGAAGTCAAAAGAACTCCTAGGAAGGTAATCCATGCTTAAAACATGTTAAACAGGTAGTGGGAATAATTATGGATCTAAATAATTATGGATCTAGAATTTATGCTGTCTCATGTAGTGGCTTCTAGAGACCAATCCATTCTGCTTTGTAAGTTATCCCACTTTTTGGAATCACTCATAAAAACTTATTTTTTTCTTTATTCATATTTTCTAACATTTTTTGCTTTACTCTTTCTTAAAGGCCTCCTCCACTGCCTGCAGCTGCTACTTTGCTCTGAAGCTGAACTTCATGCCTGTCTATTCAAAACATCATGGACTTCTCTCTTCCACCTTGCTATCTCCCTCCTCCAGGCAGCTTCTGAGATTTACAGTGTATCTGCTTTGGAAATTTTATTTTCAACTCCTGTGAAATTGTCCTGGAACACAGTTGTGAGTCCATCCTTAAATTCTTTTTAAAAGGAACTGAAAGCCCCACAAAAGGGTACCTGTTTACCACAGTAACAATAATTTAAGAAAATATTCTTCCATAAAACAACAAAAATTTATATGTGGGATTATACAAAAATTATTCTTCTCAGTTTTTAAAATTCACAAAATTTGTCATCTAGGGAAAAATAGGATATAAGCAACAGGAACTAGTGTAAAATCCATATGAGTTTATAGCTGAAAATCAAATAACTACATTAACTCTTCCACTTATTATTATTATTTAAAATTTTCAGTTTGTATTACAACTTTGTACAGTTGTAGCTCCCTTACTCATAACTTCCTGGTCCCAACTTTCCTTCATCTTTCTCCCTTATCCCTCTACCTTAGTCCAGTGATAGGGGAAGTCCTTCTCCCCTAGTGTCTGACCCTAGTCTATCAGGTTCCATCAGGACTGCCTGGATGCTCTTCCTCTGTGTGATGGCTAGGTCACCCCACCAGGGAGAAATGATCAAGATGCAGGCAACTGAGATCATGGCAGAGACTGTCTTTTCTCCTCTTAGTAGGGGGCCCACATGGAGACTGAGCTATCTATGGGCTACATATCAGCAGTGGGTCTAGGTCCTATCTATGCATACTCTGCAGTCTCCCCTGGGACCAGCTTTTTTTTTTTCTGGTTTTGTTGGTTTCCTTGTCTGGCTCCTCTCCTCTCTGGGTCTTTCTATATCCCCTTTCTTCCATAAGATTCCCTTTAGCTATCCAAAGTTTTGCTGTGAGCCTCTGTATCTACTTCAATCCCTTGCTGGTTGTGGTCTTTTAGAGTACAACTGTGGTAGTCTCCAGTCCTGTTCTCCCTCTTTTCCTCCTTCCAGAAAGAAAAACTGGAGGAGCCTTGAACTCATTGGCACAGCAGATAATTTTCTGGACAGAACAAAAATTAAGACATGGGACCTCATGAAACTGAAAAGCTTCTGTAAAGCAAATGACACTGTCAACAGAACAAATTGAGAGCCTACAGTCTGGGGAAAGATCTTCAGTAACCCTACATCTAACAGAGGGCTAATATCCAGAATATATAAAGAACTCAAGAAATTAATCACCAACAAACCAAATAATACAACCAAAAAATGTGGACTAAGGGAGGGACATAAAGGGAGAAGAGAGAACGGAGGTAGGATTGGATTGTAAGAAGACAAGAAGGGGTCTATAGCCAGGATACAAAGTGAATAAGTTGTGATAGATAGATAGATAGATAGATAGATAGATAGATAGATAGATAGATAGATAGATAGATAGATAAAAAATTTAAAAACGAAAAAGGGGTTATGGAGCTAAACAGAGAATGCTCAACATAGGAATATTGACTGGCAGAGAAACACTTAAAGAAATGGTCAACATCCCTACTCATCAAGGGAATACAAATCTAAAGGACCCTGAGATTCTACCATATATCCATCAGGATGGCTAAGATTAAAAAAAAAAAACTCAAATGTCAGCACATGCTGAAAAGGATATGAAGAAAGAGGAAGCCTCCTCTATTGCTGGTGGGAATGTAAATTTGTACAACCACTTTTGAAATCAAACTGACACTTTCTCAGAAAACTGCGAATAGTGGTAACTCAAGAAGCAGCTATAACACTCTTGGGCGTTTATCCGAAAGATTATCAACTATACAACAAGGATATTTGCTCAACTCTTTGTTCATAGCAGCTTTATTTATTTAATAGCAAGAATCTGGAAACATCCTTGATGTCCCTCAACCAATGAATAGATACAGAAGTTGTGATACATTTACAGAATGGAATACTACTCCTCAATTAAAATAAAGGAAATAATGATATTTGCAGGTAAATGGATGGGACTATAAAAGATCCTTCTGAGTGAGGTATCCCAGAAGCAGAAAGACATGCATGGTATATACTCCCTTATAAGTAGATATTAGCCATATTATATAGGATAAACATGCTAACATTTACAGACCTGAAGAAGCTAAATGACAAGGAGGATCCTGGGGAAAATGGTTAATTCTCATTCAGTAGGAAAAACCTTCCACTTTTCAAATAAAAATAATTATCATCTGTCATTTATATGTCATATTCAGAAATTTGAATTGATGCAAAGCAAAAGTTATATATACTTTGTGTAATTTTGAGATATTACATACCTAAAAGCAATTCATCTAAGTATTAAATCATTAAGTAAAATAAGTATTTGAAATGAAAATTATAGAATTTTATGTCAGTACATGTTGGCATTTAAAATAAACTTTATACTAAAGTGAAGTAAAAAGACCAAAAGAGAAAAGGAGTGAGGTAGATGTATAAATTATTGGTTGCTTTTAATTGGTAACAGTACAGTTGTAGTACAATATAAAACTGATTATTATTTTTTCTTAATTATTCTCTCAAGACAATAGATGATACTTCTGATCTCATCTGAGGTTAATAGCGAGATTACATGACATTAAAAGATGATGGGTGTAGAAAAATGCCATAACTGAGCACTTGGTTTCTTCCTTTTATTGTCTTTCCATATTGGTTTGTTGAGCTCCCTTTCAACATACAAATATCTAAAACATGCTCTGAGATTACTTGAATGCATTTAAATATGAAAGCTATAACAGTGTATAATGACAAGCATTTGAAGCCACAGTGTTTTACCTTTGCTGCATTCTGGTGGCAATACCTGTTTGGAAGGATAGAACAAAGTCAGGCAGAAGCATGAAGGAAGACATTACTTTTGAATATGAGTATTATTAGGGACTTTGTGAAATGTATCTAGCATGAGAAGTACTGTCACAGTACTCTATGGATGGCCATAAAAATTGAAAAATCATGTAAATGTAAATATATGTAATGCCAATTAAATGAATTTAAAGAGTGAATGCATACAGTAGTTTCCTGGTCACTCCTTTATACAATTTTGGTTCAAAGAAACACCACACTTTTCCTAAAAATGCTAATTATCCATTTTAATTTTAGAGAATCTTTATTTACAAATAATATATGTAAATATGAAAATAATACAGTCAAGCAAAATTCTATGTGTTCTTTATTTTAAGCATCTATGGAAAACTGTGTTCATTATCTGGGCAGATGCTAGTCAATGTTAATTCAATCTTTTGACTGAAAAAATGAGTATTAAAAAATATCACAAGAAACTATGATTTGTCTAGTAATCTCTACTTTAAGCTTGGGTCCCAACAAATATTCTAATGAAGGTAATAGATGTTAAAATACAAATTGATTATACAGTGAAGCTAAATTGGGAGGCAGAGGGTTATGGCAGTGATGGTGAACATGCACCAAAACATCTAACAATTCTGTAAAATATTCTGTGGTAAATAGAGCAGCCAGTGATAGAATGAGTTTAGAGTGGGGGATGTGGCCATGTGTATCATTCCATTATCTCATAATCAAACCTGTATGGATGGTTTACAGAGCCCACAGAAAATTTGCTTGGGTAAATTCATCGTTTTGACTCATTTCAGTGTTTTTATGTTGGAAATGATATCATTCCATTTGGCTGTTTGAGAATGAGTTAAATTAAAGCTCAAAATTCTGAGGAAAATCTGGCTCATAAGTATTTTATAAATATTGTGACAGTAAGTTTGTAGAAAAATGATTGCTGCCATGTTCACAAAAGGCAATATTTAAGTGCCAAAAAAAATTTCTAGGTGACTGGTTCAGTGAAGATGTTGACACTGTTTCTACTACACATGTTTCCAGAGGTTTTTGGGGGGACAATTAATTTATCAGTATGCTGAGGAATATATGTTTCAAATTTTATACTTTTTCTAAGTTTATTACACATATGGTCATAAATGTATGGTGGTCAGAGGTCAACTTCAAGAGTTATTTCTCTGCTCTGACTATGGAGGTTTTAGGAATCAAACTCAAGTCCTCAGGCTTGATGGCAGATGCTTTTACCTGTTGATGCATCTTGCCATTCTGGAAACTAAAATTTCCCTGAAAGATGTTGGAGAAGCAGAAGTTTTATTTTACGATATTCTAGATGTCTATATATTTGCTATCTCTGGGGGATACTTTCTAAGATCTTTGCTGCAAGGCAAAGCATCATGCAATTTTATATCAGTTGAATTTCTGTGCAGTTCTTATGTACATGTATTATAACACTGACTGTTCTAGCTAGTTTTATGTCTATATGACACAAACTAAAGTCTTGCGAGAGGAGGAAATGATACCATCTATTGGACTATAAGTAACCCAGTAGGACAGTTTTTTTTTATTATTATTTATGGATTGTTGTGGATGGTCCTGTACATGGGCTGGTATTTCTGGTTGCTGAATGAAAGAAACTGTGATTGAGCATGACAGTTAGCACTCTTCTATTTGCCTCTGCAGCAGCCCCAGCCTCCAGATTGCTGCCCTGGCTGAGTACCTGTCCTGACATCCTTCACTGATGGACAATAATATGCAAGCATAAGCTGAAAACCTCTTTCCTCTCCAAGTTATTTTTGATCATAGTATTTCATCACAGTAATAACAATCCCAACTAAGGCTTAACAGTACCATATTCTCCATTGCAAATAGCAGTGTGTATGATGGCGTATTGCTGAGCAATAGAGTGTATGTCAGGCATGCATGAATCCTGTGCACAATTACCAGCACTAAAACTTTACCAAAGTAAATATGAGTTAAAAATCATGATGAGAAATGAAGCTAGTGATTTTAATATTATTTGTCACTTGATTTTTTTTTATTAATCCTTTAGAAAGAAACCTGTAACAGTGTTATGGACCCAGTGTTCTATAGTTTTGAAATCAAATTGTCAGATGCTTCATCAAATATGACTCAATGAAACTGTAAATTATAAGAGTGAGCAGGGTTTCAAGAAGTCATAAGAATTAAAGATTCTTAACTTTTTATGATTTTTAAGATTCATCTTAACTTTTTCTTTTAAATTTCTTTATTCTATATGTGAATGATATATGCTTGCATGCATATTTGTGAACCATGTATGTACTTTTTGTTTCTGGAGGTCAGAAAAGGGCATCAGATTGCATGGTTCCGGAATTATAGATGGTTAAGAGGCAGGAAATGACCCCGGATCCTCTGCAGGTACACCAAGTCCTCATAAAAGTAGAGCCATCTCTCCCAGCCAATGACATCAACATTAACAATTGCTTTTAGACTAAGAACTACATAATGTTGTAGGCTATTCATTTGTCCTTCTCTTCACATTATTTTAATACTCCTTGTTCTCTACATATAAAAATGATGCAATAACAATCATTTGTTTCTTATGTAAAAGTACAAATGTTAACACAAAAACAAAGAGAATTGTTTCCTTTTCACCAATCTCATTTGTTTCCAGTTTGGAGTCCAAGGCATGTGGCCGCAGAAGTTTAAAGTTTAATTTTGTACAACTGTTGTTTTGAAATCTGACTTTTGTCCAATGATCATGTGCCTGAGGCTATCATACCAATGGCTTGTTCTCCTGCTGCCTCCAACAGGTGTTTATTCTCCACCACCTCACAGAATCTGCTGCCATCTGTCACTCTTACCTTGGCAGCACAGGAAGAGCTTTGCCTTTACCTTACTTAGCCCTGAGCAGTATTCTAGTATCAATGAATGGAGCTAAAGGAAGACAGGGATCTAGTACATTCCACATTCTACTTTTGGCCATAGCAGATAACATGTCTCCTTTTCTGGGCTGGCAGAAAAAAGGACCGAATTACTCATTGTCCCAGTGAGTCCCAACATCATGGGCATTTCTACACTTCAACAAGCTCAGTGTAGGAGCAGATGCACTTCCTTGCCTTCATCACTGCACATATTTTCAACAAAGTGCCTGAGTTGATGTTGTGCACCGGTCTCTACAAATGTCGGTACTACATAGCTGAAACTGTCTATTCATGACCTTATTCCTACTTTCTCAATGCACAAAATATTTTGAGTTTTCTCAAGTGTTTTCTGTTTGTACATTTCTGCTAGTCTTTCTTTAAGCAAAATGTTAAACAAATATCTTGACATTTTTAAACTGAGGACTTTGTTCCTTCTTTGATTTCTGCTTTAAGCTCATTCCTTGAGTGTCTGCCTTGGCTTCATTGAATATAAATCTCTAAGCTGAAATAAGCCATGTTTTCCCCACAAATTGTGTTTGGTCAGTATTTTATCAAACAGAAACTAAATGAGAATAAATATTATTTACATAATCATAAAATTTACTCTGCATAATTTACACATTAAAAGTATATAAGGAAGTCCTTTCTGTAACATATGGCTCAGTTGTAATTTCAAACAGCTATCAGCTGCTTAAATTATGACTTCTCAAAGAATTCCTTTATATTCTCATTTAAAGTACATTTCACAAAGCAACTCCTTTGTACAAAAAATGTCATTACTGGGAAAGCACACAATTTCCTTATTGAGTGCAGTAATAATTTTGCTTATTTTATTTTTAATTTGACTTTTACCTTAAACAGTCACTATATCTAAATAACTTGACTCATAAATTTGCTTGCTGCATCTAGGTTTGGATTTCCTCTTAATCAACTGCTGTATTTCTGATGACTGTATGGAAGCATTGCTCTTATATTAATGTCATGACTAATATATGCTACTTGAATTCATGCTCTTAAAACATAAAATTTCCTGAATTTACTTGAGTTGGAACTTTAAGCACTATTTATCCCATGTGTTCCCCCCCCACCCATATTCATATAGTTGGCTGTTTAATTTATTTTGTGGTGACTAAATTGTGTCTTGGAGAACTCTATCTAAACACAACGAAACTCTTAAAAATAAAATCAAATGGAGATGTAATTAAATGTAGTTATTTAAATTAATTAAAAATCAGTTTTAAAAATAAACATTTAAATAAAATAAACTTTTGAAGTCTTTTAATACGAAACCAAATCCATCAGTAATTTTCAAGTTTTTACTGTTTAACCACATGTGTTGTCATGGTCCGTACCACGAATTTGCACCATAGCTTTGAGTTTCACCTTCATTCAGAATTTCAAATCACTTGTGAATGTAGACTGTATGACAGATATAAGCCAGAAGTCTTTCTTGTCATTGTTCTGTCCAAGCACACAACCACATGATTTAACAGCTTCTCCTTCAATGAACTGACCAAATGGACTAAAGCCAGGTCAATAGTTAATGGCCTAAATTAAGTAGCCTGATTGCAGGCTTGTATTACTTTTAAGAAAAAGTATGAAATTATTTCTGATGACGTTTTTATTCGATAAAAATACATAAAAATTGAAATAATGGACAAATATCCTTTTTTTCTGAAACAAAGGATTGAAACAATCAGTTGCAATCATGATAAAAACTACACGAGCACAAATATACTAAAATTAACAAAAGATTTTCAGTGACTTTAAATTTTTTATTTTAATTTTTATATTAATTACATTTTATTTGTATCCCAGCTGTAGTCCCCTCCATCATTCCCTCCCAATCCCACCATCCCTCTCTCATTTCTTCCTATGCCCCTCTCCATGTCCACTGATAGGGGAAGCTCTCTCCCCTTCCATCAGACCCTAGCCTATCTAGTCTCATCAGGAATGGCTGCATTGTCTCCCTCTGTGGCCTGGTAAGACTGTTCCCCCCTTAGGGGGAGGTGATTAAAGAGCCTGCCACTGAGTTTAAGTCAGAGACAGTCTGTGTTCCCCTTACTAAGACACCCACTTGGACGCTGAGCTGCCATGGGCTACATCTGTGCAGGAGTTCTAGGTTACCTCCGTACATGGTCCTTGGTTGGAGTATCAGTCTCAGAAAAGACCCCATATGCCCAGATTTCTTGGTTCTGTTGTTCTCCTTGTAGAGTTCCTGTCCCCTTCAGGTCTTTCTATCTACCCCTTCTTCCATAAGTTTACCTGCACTCTGTCCAAAGTTTGGCTATGAGCCTCAGCATCTGCCTTGATACCTTGCTGGGTAGAGTCTTTCAGAGGCAATCTGGGGTAGGCTTCTGCCCAGTTCCCTGTTTTTTCCTTCTTCCAATGTCCGTCCCATTTGCCTTTCTGAATGAGGATTAATCATCTTATTCTGGGTCCTCCTTCTTGCTTAGCTTGTTTAGGTGTACAGATTTTAGTATATTTATCCTATATTATAGGTCTAATATCCACTAATAGGTGACTATATAACACATGAGAACAGACAGAACAATGTGAAGGACTGGAATTCCAGTCAGGTTCTGGCCAAAAGTCTGAACAACCAGCTGCAGGAGGACCTGGAGAGGCTGAAGAAGATTCAAGCCCACACGGGGCTGTGCTACTTCTGGGGCCTTCCTGCCCGAAGTCAGCATAGCAAGACCACTGGCCACCAAGGCCGTACTGTGGGTGTGTCCAAATAATTCTCTGGGCCCTAGCTACATTTAGATAGTTTATAAACCTAAAAAAAAAAATTCAGTTCTCTTTTCAAAGCAATTATATGAAACTAAATCTGAGAGCACATATAAGTAAATATGGTCATTTTCTAATTTTTCACAGATATTTTAACAAGTGAATAATTTTTACTTTATTTTTTATTTATTACTATTTTTTCACTTTGTATCCCAGTAGTAGACCCCTCCTTCGACCACTCTCAACCCCCCTTTCTCCTTCTTCTCCTCCCATGGCCCTCCCATAGTCCACTGACAGGGGAGGTCCTCCTCCCATTCCCTCTGACCCTAACCTATCAGGTCTCATCAGGACTGGTTGCATTGTCTTCCTCCGTGGCCTAGCTTCCCTCAGGGGATGGTGAACAAAGAGCCAGCCACTGAGTTCATGTCAGAAACAGTCCCTGTTCCCCTTACTAGGGTACCCACTTGGATACTGAGCTACCATGGGCTACATCTGAACAGGGGTTCAAGGTTATCTCCATACATGGTCCTTGGTTGGAGTATCAGTCTCAGAAAAGACCCCTAGGTGCAGACATTTTGTTCTGTTGCTCATCTGGTGGACTTCCTGTCCACTCCAGGTCTTTCTTTCATAAGAGTCCCTGTATTCTGCCCAAAGTTTGGCTACGATTTTTTTAAAGTATTTCTGCAAACAACTTTGGAGACTTAAAGTAGAAACACAGCCACTATCTGAAGAAGAGCCTAACCTATGGCATGAGCAGGACACAAAGCTTTACTGTTAACAAACTGAGATTTATTTATTTATTTATAATTTTTTATTCATTCTTATCCTGGTTGTAGACCCTCCCTCATCACCTCATTGTCCCACCCTCCCAATGACTTCCTCCCCTATCCCTGTCCTCTAGTCCACTGATAAGGGAAGTAAGTCCTCCTCCCCTAACTGTTGGACTCTAGCCTCTCAGGTCCTACCAGGACTGTCTGTAGTCTCTTCTTTTGTAGGCTGGCTAGGACTCCCCACCAGAGAGAAGTGATTAAGGTGCAGGCAACAGAGTTCATGTCAGAGACTGTCTTTTTTTCCCCTTACTAGGGAACCCACATTGAGACAGGGCTGTCTGTGGTCTACATCTGAGCAGGGATTCTAGGTCCTCTCTCTGCATGGTCTTTGGTTGATACATCAGTCTCTGCAGTAACCCCACCCCAGGCCCAGCTTTTTTGTTTTGCTTTGTTGGTTTCCTTGTGGGGCTCCTATCCCCTCTGGGTCCTTCTATATACCTATTCTTCCAAAAGACTCTCTGTTCTCTATCCAAAGTTTGGCTGTGAGTCTCTGCATCTGTTTTGATCCTCTGCTGGGTGGAGTCATTTAGAGGACATCTGTGGTAGGCTCCCATCCTGTTCCTTCTCTTCTCCATCTTCTGGTGTCTAACCTGGTTTTCCTTCTGAATGAGAATTAAGCATCTTCCCCAAGGTTCTCCTTATTGTTTAGCTTCTTTATGCCTGTAGCCTTTAATATGTTTATCCAATATTACATAGTTAATATCCATTGGTAAAAAATATTCAGCAACCCCAAAGTCTGACAGAGGGCTAATATGCAGAATATATAAAGAACTCAAGAAATTAAACACCTCAGTTCCCAAGTGGATTCCCTAAGAGGGTTACAGGGGTTGTCTCTGACATGAACTCTGTGTCTGGCTCTTTGATCACCTTCTCCTGGTGGGTGCAGCCTTGCCAGGCCACAGAGGAAGATGAGGCAGCCAGTCTTGATGAGATCTGATAGGTTAGGGTCAGATCCTCCCCTATCAGGGGATTAGGGAAAGGGCATAGGGGGAAAAGAGGGAGGGTGGGTGGAAGAGGGAGGAGATGAGGGAGGGGGCTGTAGCAGGGATACAAAGTGACTAAATTGTAATACATAAATTAATAAATTAAAAAATAAATTAAATACCATCAAACCAAATAATCCAGCTAAAAATGGGGTGTAGAGGTAAACATAGAATTCTCAACAGAAGAATATGTAATGGCAGAAAAACATTTAAAGAAATGCTCAAACTTCCTAGTCATCAGTGAAATGCAAATCGAAATGACCCTGATATTCCATCTCAAACCCATCAGAATAGCAAAGGTCAAAAACTCAAGTGACAACACATGCTGAAGAGGATGGGGATAAAAGTGAACCCTCCTCCATCTTTGGCGGGAGTGTAAACTTGTACAACCACTTTTGAAATCAATCTAGCACTTTCTCCCAAAATTGGAAATAGGTTTATCTCAAGACCCATACTCCTGGGCATATAGCTGAAAGATACTCAACCATATAACCAGGACATTTGTTCATAGCAGTTTTTTTCATAATTGCCAGAATTTGGAAACAACCTAGATATCCCTCAACCAATGAATGGATACAGAAAATGTGGTACATTTATACAAAGGATTACTACTCAGCTATTAAAAATAAGGAAATAGTGAAATTTGCAGGTAAATGGATGGAACTAGAAAAGGTCATCCCAAGTGAGTTTACTCAGAAGCAGAAAGACACACATTGAGAGTTTTATGATGTATTTACTTATGCATTCTCTTCTAGGCTGTACTAATAGAGTCAGAAAAGCTAACGTTATCTATTAAGAATATCTTACAAAGATATGATAATTAATTCATAACCATATT
The DNA here is from genome assembly GCA_028658305.1 of Pachyuromys duprasi. Classification (NCBI taxonomy): domain Eukaryota; kingdom Metazoa; phylum Chordata; class Mammalia; order Rodentia; family Muridae; genus Pachyuromys; species Pachyuromys duprasi. Next base: position 20,098,096 of record CM053765.1, read on the forward strand.
GATATAAATGAATGTTTTCAACAAACAAATATGAGAAAATGAAAGTGATTGCCACAATATTTCTGGATGCCAATTTGCTTAAAACTTCTCCTCTGTGGTACAAATATCTGCTTCCTTTCTAAGCACTGTTTTAAGCTTTATAAAATTTACATGGAGACCATTAGTCATACAACTTTATGTATAGCTGGTATCTTTAAAGTAAAACATCTTTCCTAATTCAGTCAATGGATATTATGGCATAATAATAGGCATTAGGCTTATATATAAATGACAAAATCCTGGTGACAATGCACAATGGTTTAGTAACATTTATTTACAGATTCGGAGATGGCTACATCTACAAGAGGAGTCAGTCAAGGAACTCAGTTCCAAAGCCAACTCATCTATTTGCTCTTGAACCCCAGTGGATGCTGAATCTGATTCTGAGGTTACAGCTCAGCAGCTGGGTCTGGGTATTTGTACAAACCTTCACTATAAAAATGCCCCATAGGACATATTTATGACTCTCCATGTTCAGTTATGAGATATAGCCTCCAATTATTCACCTTCAGTAAGTTAATTAGACTTAATCTTTTGCCAAATAAACTCATCATCTCTGTATGGATTTTGGAGTGCCCCACATTTATCACACATGGCAGTTTTTCAACCTATTTTGATAATGTGATCTATTCAAAGCTATCTCAGAGTTGGGGCACAGGTCCTAGGTAGATTTGCTGTCCAATGCAGTTTGAAGGAGGCTGATATAGAGACATCATTCTCTCCAATCTACTAAGATTCTAACAGTGCATTGCTAGACTCTGGGAAATGTCCTACTTTATAAAGATGTGTCATCAAAGACATTTAAAAGTACATTGTGGGGAAAATAGATATGTCTTTATATAATGCAAAGCTCATCATAATTTTATATAGTTTTCTATATATAGGTTATCATATTTAAACAAATTAATAAAAGCATTGTTTTGTAAACACTATATCTGTTAAAATAATTAAAGTAAGTCATAAAATGTGTCTACTGATCATTCTATCACTACTATAGGTAAGTACCAATTCATGACATTTTTAATTAGCCACAAGTGTAATATATTAATGACATTATACTATTAACTTTTCTTGTAAAATGTTTATCCTGAATGCTTAAAGAAATTTTATACAGATTTATTTAATTATTTTTAATTAAATTTTTATTTATTATATCAATTACAGTTTATTCACTTTGTATCCTAGCTGTAGCCCCCTCCCTTATTCCCTTCCAATCCCATCCTTCCTCCCTCATCTCCTCCTATGCCCCTCTCCAAGTCCACTGATAGGGGAGGACCTCCTCCCCTCCCACCTGGACATACCTTATCAGGTCTCATCAGGACTGGTGGCATTCCTCTGTGGTGTGATAAGGCTGCTCCCCACTCAGGGAGAGGTGTATTTCATTATTTTTAAGGGTATTTTGGGATTTTACCATATGGATGTCCTAAATTATTGTCCTAAACTATGTCCCTATTGGCTTTTTAGGTCTGGAATGCAGAAAATTAAAAAAAAATGGTTGCAGTACCCATTTAACATTTTAAAACCTTGGATGTCAGGTTCTTCCAGCATCCCTCAATCCACAGTGTTAGGGGGTCCTGACCGGTTACTCCTTCCCCAACCCTGAACTCTCTATTCCTGTTGCTGGGTTGCCTTTCCCCAAGCAGGTCTTCCTTATATAATCCAGCCATTATGGCTACATAAGGATTTTTTTTACCTTTTAAATATTTTTCCCTTTGTCTTCTTGGTTTCTTGGTCTCCTGGCTCAGGTCTACCACATTCCCATCTCTTCACATGGCCTGGTTAAGGGTCATATTCACTCTGGACTCTCCCAAGTGTCTCTAGCTCTGGTTATGTTCTCTCTCAAACTATAGTAAACAGTCTACACCATACCTAGATACAGTAACATCCTTCCATGTTATTTCTTTAGTTTTATTTGTGATTGACTATTGCTTTCAGGATTTTGCTATTTACACAAAGAGATGTTTTAATGATCACATTTTATGTACATATTTTTGGTATTTTATATTGTGATATCTGAAGTTGTATCCTTTAAAGTGGAGCTCTTGTCAAAAGAGAATGCACTTTTTTTCAATTTGAGGTATACGTTTAATACAGATTATAATTTCAGATTCTGCCAAATTAACTAGTAGTGTCTCATGCAAGTCTATATGGTTGTATACACAGCCAGTCAAGTCACATGATGAAGGGTTTGCTGACTCAATTAATATATATTTGAACACATAGTTAGTCTGTGGTACCTGAGATCACAAAACCAGAACACATCTTCATATTGTAAATGAAAGAATTCAAAGACCACAAGTGTGATGATTGTTAAACTATTGTAATCTGTACATTTTCTGCTGACGTCTGAACATATAGTACTTCCTATTGCTATAGTCAAGTGTCAAAGAAGTCTTTGTCAAATTAGAATGCATAATGTAGGTTTGAGCACTTACATTCAGCAGATAAATCACACAATAACACTGGTTGATAGAGTGGTCAGAAAAGTGTTGGTATATGTTACATCAATGTGGACTATTATGAAAGGAGAAAAATACATTAAATTTGGCTAGTACTAATATTTAAGTTCAGTTTGTAAGTGAGTAATGGTCAAGGATTAAGAATAAGTATCTGAACAGTTTGCAGACATGAGTACTCCTAGAACATAAAATTGAAGGGATCTACAGAGATAAATTATTTAGGGAAAGAATGGTTGATACATTGTTTAGGTACAGTGGTTGGTGTTCACCATATATTGTCATAGAGTTGGGAAGACATTGTTTTTTATCCTCAATATGGCATGAACAAATTGAATCACCTAAGAATAAATTACAGTGGATGAAGAATCACTTAGAACAAAAAGGGAGATAAGAGGGAATCTGGCTATGCCAAACAAATATGATTCTTGGCAACAAAAGGCCAGGACGATCAGTGTTCTACTGAATGGTGGAGAATGGGGACCCTTTTCAGATATTCAAGGCATATTTGGAGAGGAACAATAACTATTATTGTATTGGTAAGAATTGGTAAAAGGGAATCTTACTAGAAAGTGAAAAGAACTAGAGAAGGTAAGAATCCTGGGTAAAGTTTAGTTAAGCAAAATGGCTTGGTCAGAAAAAGAACAGTTAAAAATTGTCAGTAACTTTAATTATGGACAATGAGGAAAATGAGGAGAAAAAGGAGAGGAGGATAAGAAAGAGACGAAAATTATTTACCAGGTCTTCACAGTACTTAATTTATTTTAGAAGAATATATTGCAATATTTTTTAATTTAAAATTATTATTTTAAGGAATAATTTCCGATGTTCTATAATTAACTAATTAACTAATTAATTAATTAATTTACTTTATACCCCTACCGTAGCCCCCTCCCCTCTCTTCTTCCAGTCCCACTCTCCCTTACTCTTCCCTATTCCTCACAAAGGGCAGCTCCTTCCCCCCACCCCTAACACCAACCCACCCCAGCACATTAAGTCAAATCAGGTCTGGATTCACTCTCTTCCCCTGTGGCCTGCTGAAGCAGCCCGCCAAGGGAAAGTGACCAAAAAGCTCCAAAAGACTCCATTTCAGAGATAGTCCCCTCTTCTCTTACTAGGGGAAGACCAAGCTGGCTATCAGATATAACTATGTAGAGGTCCTAGATCCAGTCTATGCTTGGTCTTGGTTGGTGCTTCAGTCTCTGCATGTATTCCTGAATCATGGTTAGTTGCCATCTTGGTCTTCTTGTGGAGCTCCTGTCCCCTCTGTTTTCTTCTATCCTCACGCCTACACTTCCATAGGACTCCCTGCTCTCTGCTTTGATCCACTGCTGAGTGGAGTCTCTCAGAGGACAGTTATGTTAGGCTCTCTTCTGCAAGCATAATGAAGTATCCTTACTAATGTCAGGGGCTGGCTCTCTCCCAAGGGGTGGGTCTCAGGTTGGGCCAGGCATTGGTTGGACATTCCTTTAATCTCTGATCTATTTTTATCCTTGTACATCTTCTAGGCAGGGTAAATTTTATGTCAAAAATTTTGGGGTGAAAATGGTGCTCTCCTTACCCACTAGGATCCCTGTCTAGATAGAGGTTGGCCTCTTCAGTCTCCATGACTCCTGCTACTAAGAGTTTCCCCACTTCTGATCTACACCCTCATTTCTCTCCATGTTCCCTCTCCTACTCTATTCCTTCTCTTCAACAGCTTCCACAGTGTATTCTATTCCCCTCTCTGAGTGAGATTTAAGCATCCTCTTTTTTCACTTTTTATTAAATTCTTTATTAATTATACTTTATTCACCTTATATACTCCTATAGTTCCCTCCCTCCTCTCATCCCAATCCCTCCCTTCCTCTCCCTTCTGCACCAGTGTTGTGGAAATGTACAATATTTTCTTTATCCATTCCTTAGCTGAGGGACATCCGGGTTGTTTCTAGATTCTGGCTATTAAGAATAAAGATGCTATAAAGATGGTTGAGCAAATGCCCTTGTTGTATGGTGGAGCATTTTTTGGGCATATTTGCAGGAGTGGTTTAGCTAGGTTGTGAGGTAGAACTATTTCCAGTTTAGTGAGAAAATATGAGGTTGATTTCCAAAGTGGTTGTACAAATTTGCGCTCCCATCAGCAATGGAGGAGTGTTCCCCTTTCTCCACATTCTCTCCAGAATGTGCTGTCATATGAATTTTTTACCTTAGCCCTTCAGATAGGTGCAAGGTGGAATCTCCACGTCTTTTGATTTGCATTTCCCTGATGACTGAGGACTTTGAGCATGTCTTTGACACTGTTTTAATGAGTCATTTTCTAGTCACAATCATAGCTGTAGGACCAGCTAGCCTGCTAAAGGCACATTAGAAAAGACTGATAAAAACTTAATAATTTAGGTTGAATTACTCAGAAAATTTTCAAGTCTTGATACAGCTCCCATATTGACTAGGTATAAAGGTTTAAGGAGGAAGAATCTAACCTTAGAGAGATTAGACAATGGAAGTTATGATGACATGGTGGTAACAGGTATGAAGAATAGATTGAAATATGTGCTGAAAGAAGCATCAATGGAAACTTCAATTATTATGCAAAATAAACAATATATTCTGATATTGTAATATTTTTTACATCTTCTTGTTGATGTTGTATTTGCATTTAAAAAAACAACAAACCTCTTGTATCATTCCAGAAATATTTCAGCCATATCTAAGCTTATATACTTGGCTTCTAACATCATGTTTCAGGATAAGATTTATTATTGGAATTTATTAATTTTATTTCAGGTAAGGTAATTTTTAATATTATGAAGATGAATAAAGCTTCCCATTATTTGACAGCTTTTTTACATACATAGTGTTCTAAAATTAATTTGATACTATAAAAAATGTTAGAGTAAATGTTTTGTAGTGTCTGCACACACACACACACACAAATGCCATGTAAAGATAGTTACAGAAAATTAGGATATTTTCAGGCTGCTATTACAAAGTTCAGTGCTGCTTTTCAGGCTTTACTTCCCTGCCTCTTTTGGTGCCATCAACCAGCAATTGCTGCATGTGGGTCTTTTTTATTTTTAATGTTTAATTTATTATTATTTATTATAATTTATTCACATTGTATCCCTGCCTTAGGCCCCCCTCGTCTCCTCCTAGTCTCCCCCAGCTTCCTTATTCTACCCCTATGCCCCTCCCTAGTCTACTGAAAGGGGAGGATCTCCTCCCCTTCTATCTAACTGTAGCCTATCAGGTCTCATTAGGGTTGGCTGCATCATTTTCCTCTGTGGCCTAGCAAGGCTTCACCTTCCAGGGAGAGGTGATCAAAGAGCTGGCCACTGAGTTCATGTCAGAGAGAACTCCTGATCCCCTTACTCCTGAACCCACTTGGAAACTGAACAGCTTTGGGGCTTCATCTGAGCAGGGGCTCTAGGTCCTCTCCATGCATGGTCCTTGGTTGGAGAATTCAAGAAGATAAACACCAACAAAACAAATAATTCAATTAAAAAATAGGGTACAAAGCCAAATAGGGAATTCTCAACAAAGGGTTATCTAATAGTAGAGAAATACTTAAGGATATGCTCGATTTCTTTAGTCATCAGGGAAATGAAAATCAGAATTACCCTGAGATTACATTTCACACTGATCAGAGTAGCTAAAATAAAAAACTCAAGGAATGAGACATGCTGAAAGGCTGTAGAAAAAGGGAATTCTCCTTTGCTGGTGAGAATATACCCTTGTACAAACACTTTGGAAATCAATCTGGCAATTTCTTGAAAATTAGGAATAGTGCTACCTCAAGATCCAACTGTACAACTCCTGAACATATATCTAAAATTTTCTCAATTGTACAAGAACATTTGCTAAACTATGTTCCTAACAGCTTTGTTTTTAATTGTGGTACATTTACACAATGGAGTAGTACACAGCAATTAAAAACAAGGAAATGATGAAATTTACAGGCAAATGGATTGAACTAGAAAATATCATCCTGAGTGAGGTAACCAAGAAGCAGAAAGACATATGGCATATACTCACTTGTAAGTGGATATTAACCATATAATACAGGATAAACATACGAAAATCTATATCCCTAAAGAAGGTAAACAGCAAGGAGAACCCCAGGAAAGAGACTGAAACCTCATTCAGAAGGGCAAACAGGATAGACGTTGGAAGTAGGAGGAGACAGGGAACATGACAGGAGCCTTCCATACAGGGCCACTGAAAGACTCTACCCATCAGTGTATCAAAGGAGATGCTGAAACTCATAGCCAAATTTTGGGTAGAGTGCAGGAAACCTTATGGAATAAGGGAGAAGTAGAAAGACCTGGAGGGGACAGGAGCTGCACAAGGAGACCAAAAGAGTCAAAAAGCCTGGGTCCAGGAGGGACTACAGAGATTGATGCTGCCTGTGGGTCTTGAGAGGGGAAATTGAGGCAGAAACCACTGGAAGCTAAAAAGACCTCAGGAGGCTGTGAGTACAAGGAAAACAGATTCTCAGGAGACATACTTCAGTGAGATAGCTCGTTTAATTGGGGGTGACAAAGACTACTTATAGTTTTATGGGGTGGATAAGAGCTTTGGGGTGAATGTATTTTATGGGTGGGGCCAGCAAAGGATACCTCATTTGCATAACGAGGAACTCCAGATACTGTGGAACAAGCCTTTATAAAGAGTGATGGTTTTAACCTGGATACCTTCTATGTGACCTCCCAGGAAAGGGAGGTAGAGGTACAGGGCCAGGACACACAGGACCAGGGCAAATGGGGAGCAATCCTACTTCTGCCAATCTCAGAATGAGGGTTTGGACATGCCTTGATTCACCTTTTGCTCAGGGCAGTTTTCCCCCTGTCTCCTGGCCCAACACAGGTCTTCCATGATTTGTTTCAAATACAAATCATTTCTCTATGTGTACAAGTTGGGTTGTTAAATCAACTAAATTAGAATTACTAGATCTAAGTAGAAACATATTTCCAATGTAAAACTTTATTTTTAACAGTTCATATATTTTATTTTATATTTGTGAATGTATAATATATGTATGTGTATGTGAATACATATATGCTGAGGCATTTTTCAGCACCCCATGATGAAATAATCATTAAATTTAATATTTATAAGAGCTTTTCAACATATTAAAAATTTTAAATACTTTATGTTTGTTTCTAACTACTATGTACCAGAATGTTTTTTTTCTTTGTGTGTTTATGTTTACTCTTAACTTAGTCAAAATCATTTTCAAAGAAAGTATTTCCTATTTATGATTGAGTTCTGTATTTTTGTGGGTTATAATGTTTTGTATGATTCAATTATTGTGAATGCTGTATTCTTTTTTATTATCATTTATTACAATTTATTCAATTTGTATCACAGCTGTGGCCCTCTCCTTCATCTCCTCCCAAATCCACCCTTCCCCCCTCTTCTCCCTCTATGTCCCTTCCCTGGTCCAGTGAGAGGGAAGGACCTCCTCCCCTATTTGACCCAAGCCTACCAGGTCTCTTCAAGACTGGTTGATTTGTCTTCCACTGTGGTCTGCCAAGGCTGCACCTCCCAGGGGCAGTTGATCAAAGATCCTGTCACTGAGTTCATGCTGGAGACAGCCCCTGATCTCCTTACTAGGGAACCCACTTGTAGAATGAACCTATGGACTACTTCTGAGCCAGGGTTTTAGGTTCTCTCCACGCATTGTCCTTGGTTGGGGTAGTATCAGTCTCAGAAAAGACCTCTGGGCTCAGATTTTTTGGTTCTGTTGTTTTCCTTGTGGAGCTCCTGTCCCTTCCAAGTCTTTCATCTCTCCGTATTTTCAAAAGATTCTCTGCACTTTGTCCAAAGTTTGGCTATGAGTCTCAGCATCTGCTTTGATACCCTGTTGGGTAGAGTGTTTCAGAAACCCTCTGTGGTAGGTTCCTGTCTTGTTTCCTGTTTTCCCCCTATTCTGATGTCCATCCTATTTGCCTTTCTGAATGAAGATTGATCATCTTACCCAGGGTCATCCTTTTGCTGAGCTTCTTTAGTTGTACAGATTTTAGTATGTTTATCCTATATTGTATGTCTAATTTCCACTTGTAAGTAAGTATATACCATGTGTTTCTTTTTGCTTCTGGGATACCTCCCTCAGTCTAATCTTTTCTAGTTCCCATCATTTGCCTTAAAATTTCATGATTTCCTTATTTTTAGTTGCTGAGTAGTATTCCATTATGTAAATATACCACAATTTCTATATCCATTCTTCTGATGAGGGACATCTGGGCTGTTTCCTGATTCTAGCTATTATGAATAAAGCTGCTATGAGCATGGTTGAACAAATGTCCTTGTTGTATACTTGAGCATAGCAACAAATCAAGTAATCCAATTAAAAAATGGGGTACAGAGCTAAATAGAGAATTCTCAATAGAAGAATACCAAACTGCAGAGAAACACTTACAGTCCTGATGAGAACTAATAGACTAAGGTCAGATGGAAGGGGATGAGGACCTCCCCTATTACTGGACTGTGGGAGGGGCATAAGAGAAGAAGAGGGAGGAAAGGTGGGACTGGGAGGGGATGAGGAAGGGGGTTACATCTGGGATACAAAGTGAAAAAATTGTATTTATTAAATAAATAAATCTTTATAAAGTTAACAAATGACACACTCCCCAAATGACCGTGAGATTTCACCTTACACCCACCAATGAATGGCTAAGATCAAAACCTCAAGTGATAACACATGCTGGAGAGGTTGCTGAGAAAGGAGAATCCTCCTCCATTTTTGGTGGGAAAGTAAACTAATACAACCACTTTGGAAATCAATCTGGTGCTTTCTCAGAAAACTAGAAATAGTGCTTCCTCAAGATCCAGCTATACCAGTCTTAAGCATATATCCAAAATATGTTCAAGTATACATCAAGAACAGTTCTTTTTGACCTAAAATTGTTTAGAAAAAGTGCTCTGTGAGTAAGGAAGGTAATTGAGAAGCACTTCTTTTATAGATATGAGAGCTCATTTTATTTTTAATTTAACGACTTAAAGTTGAAAACAAAGGATAGGTGCCTTATTAATGGATTTTCTATGTTTTATTCATCAAATTGAATATTCAGGTACCACTTCTTGGTGTTTATAAACACCAGCACTTCTAAATATTAGAAGAACTTAAAGAAATCACTGAATATTTAACAAAACTGGCAGAGTCTCTATCATTGACTTCCCCTGGCCACATTTTAATTTTTTTAATTTAATTTTTAAAACTGAATCTATTTTTTAACATTTCATTCAAATGCATTAGCATTTTAATTAATATTCCTCCCGTTTCCCTACCTTATTTTCATCCCATACTCTTTGAAACCCTTATTTTCACAGTACTCCCTTTAATACTCATGGCTTTATTTAAAAATAATTGAGAATTTCATTGAGAAAAAGGAAATAGAATAGATTTGATTGGTGGACAAGGGAAGGGGGACTTAACAGAAGTGGGTAGTGTATGATGAGGAGGGACCAGGTTGCGGAAAGACAGAGGGAAAAAAAGTACTAGAAAAGACAACTGGAACAGGGAGGGATTGCATCTCTGGGGTGTGTTAGAAACCTAGTTCAATGGAAAATCTCAGGCATCTGAGGGTGACCCTCTCTAAGCCATCCTGGAAATGTGAGCTACAGAACCTGAACCTGCCATCGCCTGTAACCAGGCAAGACTTCCAATGGAGGGATCGGCACACAAACCCGGCCTCAAAACCTTCAACACATAATTTGTCCTGCCTACAAGATGTGCAGGGGTAAAAATGAAGGAGAAACTGAGGCAATAGCCAACCTATGACTGAACTGACTTAAAAGTCATGCCATAGGAGGTAGTCCATCTCTGACATGTTAATGATATTCTATTACTCTTGCCTACAGGAGCCTAGCATATCTGTCATCAGAGAGGCATCACCCAGAAACTTATGGAAACATGCCAAGACCTACAGCCGAATGTCAGGAAAGCTTGAGGCATCCTGAAAGGAAGAGAATGAAGAATTGTAGGAGCCATAGGGGTCAAGGGCATCACAAGAAAACCTACAGAACCAGTTAACCTGGACCCATACAGGCTCACAGAGACTGAATCGCCCACCAGAGAGCATGCATGGGTCAGACCAGACTCCTCATATATGTAACAATCATGTAGCTTGGGCCTCATGTAAGTCTCCTAACAGCAGGAGCAGGGGCTATCTCTGACTCTGTTGCCTGTCTGGGCCCCTTTTCCATAATTGGATGCCTAATCTAGTCTCAATAGAAGAAGATGAGCCTAGTCTTACTGTAACTTAATATGACAATGCTGCTTGTTAACCATGGGAAGTCTCCCCTTTTCTCAGCAGAAAGGGAGGAGTGGAAGGGTAGGGGAAAAGGGACTATGGTCAGAATGTAAAGTTAATTAATTAATTAAAAATATAATACCTCTTTTTAAAAATAAAAAGATCATCATGTACTATTAGGGATGTTGTGTGTAGGTGCCTGTGAAGTTTTTATTGGATTATGGGAAATTTACTTTTTGGCAACACTCTTGAAGAAAAAGAGTCCTTGTCCTAATCTTAGCAGCCTCTAACTGCCAATAGCTCTTCTGCTATGGGAAGATTTTCATGTCTCTATAAAATGGGATGTGTCTTGTGCAGGTAACCAGAGCTGTTCTGTATGGATATGTGCAATGGCCATGTCATGTCCAGAAGACAAACTTCACATCACTTTTCCCCAGTGTTTCTTAGTTGAACATGAGAACAGCCTTCCCTCCAAAACCAATTTAAGACACTTGGATTTTCATGACATCAGGTGATAGAGTAGATGATATTATGGAATCGGTAAAAGACATCAGGGCTCTGGGCCACTAATGGATGTTGTACTGCTAGATATCAGTGCTCACTACACAGTGAGCCTGTAAAGTTTATTTAGATAAATATTCATGACAAGTGACAGTCCAAAATATGAAAATGAAATGTTTAATGGATCTTAATCTCCATCACTGGGAAGAAAAGTTCTTCTGAGAGGTCTCTGCAGCTGTGAGGAACAATGGCCTTGGGCTATTTCAGCTCGTCGCTTGTGACTTTTCATTCACACTTTAATCATTTCAACATCATAATGATCTGTTGAATTATAGGGAGTTATGTAGTAAAATAATAAAACAAAGTGGCTTAAAACAAATTAAAATGATAAATTTTCTGATTGATCTGTGGATGCAAATGGAAAGTGGAGAAGCAAGCAATATCTGGTCTCTCCAAAGGCTATGAAAAAGAATCTATTCTTCCTCTGACTCCTGGAATCTGCAGACGGTCTCCATACTTTAACCTGTGCCTATTTTGTTAGGTGCTGTTTGCCCTTTAACACCTGGCCCAATAATATGTCTCCAGAATGTCTAAACCCTTTCTTTTTATGGAAGAATCATTCATTTTTGATTAAGAGCACACTGTGATTCAGTATGACCTCATCGTAACTTGATTGCATTTGCAACGACCCATTTCTAAATACAGCCACATTATCAAGTACTGTGTCAGAACTTCAACATATATTTTTAGGATATAAAATCAACCAACGACAGTATCTACTGCAAAAATAGGTTGTTAAGGTCACTGAATTAGGGGACACACTCGTTTAACTCCATGAAGTATTGGAATTTCCTAAACAATTTGACTATAAAGGTGGATCCATGTATAACTTCTATGCCAATTCCTGTGACCCCAGTGATAGGAAGCCTCCTTTAATATGTGTTATATACAGATCTCAAAACAGCTTCCCCCTTTACTTGATTCCTTTCTTATTTATGCTATGCTATGTTTAAATGCATCAGTACTATGATAGGATGTCAAAAAATACTTCCTAAACTTCTAGGGTTGTTGATGGTTGGTGGTTCAGTCATTCCTTCTCCTACTTCCCTCTGCCAGTCTAATTATGTTAGTGCTGTTCAAAGGCATAACAGGGATTTTTCTTCTTCATTCACCCCTGAACTCTTAAAAATCCATGTTTTTGTCATAGCCACAAAAGCCACATCCTTGGTAGGCCAAGTCCAGAGCTGTTTGAGGCACACACCTGCTATTTATGTATAAATCAGCAGTGTGCTCCGGTTTGATGCTCACTTCATTAACATGATTTAGTATTTCAACACTATACAAAGGATTATAGATTTCATTTCACCTTGAGCCACATAACTCATTTTCACATATTAGATCACAAACGATTGGCAAACAGACGCTAATTGGCAAATAGCCGTTTATGTTAAATCTAGTAGCTAGTGTTAAGCTCTGACACCTTCTTCTTGAAAGGTTTTGGGAATAAAATTAAAATTCATCATTTGGAGATGAACGATTTATGCTGTTGAGAACTAATTACCAACTGCATCACAGGAGCATGTGCTTATCTCTCTTCCAGGCCACTTGTCTTAAACTAGAGGCTCTGGGTTCTACAGTTAGTGCTAAATCCCTCCATTGCCAAAATGGGATAAGAGCTGTTTCAACAAATTGCATTCTCAGGAGACCTTAGTCTGATGCAGGTGAATGAAAATAGCTGCACCTGCTCATTGTCACCGCTGGCATCAGCCGTGCATTCTTGAGTGGGGCTAATTCCTGTCAACTGTGTGATCTGCCTAAGAGAAGAGAGTGGCACATCACCAAAATAAATAAGTGAAGAGAATACATTTTAAAAGTGGAAATTTTCTCTGTTCAAAATTTCTGACAGAGAACAAAGTTGGCTGCCACTAGCATGCAGATTAAGTTTCAGTCAAGCTATCAGAGAAATATTAAAGAGGGCCCCAATAACAAAAGCCAGACAACTATTTCTTTTATCTAGTACTACCCTATACCTTGCTGTATACCTTGCTGTCTGTTATTTTGAGGAAGTCAAAGTGCTTGGTTTTGACTCTGGACTTAAGAACCAAGTCCTTTATTTCATAAAGAAATTGTTAACAATATCTTTACATTGTTTTATTCTTAGACAGAGCTGCTCATGGGCTTCCTCTGAGCAAGGGGTCTAGGTCCTCTGCATGGTCCTTGGTTCGTGCATCAGTCTCTGCAGGCCCTCAAGGGCCCAGATTTGTTGGCTCGGTTGGTCTTCATATGGAGCTCCTGTCCAGTCAAGGTCCTTCTATTTCTCTCCTCTTTCCTATGACTCCCTGTGCTCTGCCCAAAGTTTGGCTGTGAGTCTTTTTTCCCCCAGTAGGTATTTTAAGTTTGTAAAATTTATTTATTTTTAAATTAATTACAGTTTATTCACATTGCATCCCAGCTGTAGCCCCCTCCCTTGTCCCCTCCTAATCCCACCCTTCAGTATCTCCTCCCATGCCCCTCCCCAAGTCCACTAATAAGGTAGATCCTCCTCCCTTTACCTCTGACCCTAGCCTATCAGGTCTCATCAGGAAAGACTGCATTGTCACAGGAGCCTGCCATTGAGGGCCTCTGAAAAACTTCACCCAGCAGAATATCAAAGCAGAAGCTGAGACTCATAGCTAAACTTTGGACAGAGTTCAGGGAAGCCTATGAAAGAAGGGGAGAGATAGAAAGACCTGGAGGGGGCAGGAGGTCCACAAGGAGAGCAACAGAAACCAAAGTATCAGGCCACAATATTGTTTTTTTGTTTGTTTGTTTGTTTGTTTGTTTTGTTTTGTTTTTTGAGACTTGGTATTCCAACCAAGGATAATGCACGGAGATAAGCTAGAATCCCTACACAGATGTAGCACATGGCAGTTCCGTGTCCAAGTGGGTTCCTTAGTAATGGGAACAGGGACTGGCTCTGACATTAAATCAGTGGCTGTGAGACTTAGCATTTGCTTCAATCTCCTGTTGGGTGGAATCTTTCAGAGGACATTTAAGGTAGGCTTCCATCCTGTCCCTCTTTTAAACCACTTGCTTCTGGTGTCTATTCTATTTGCCCTGATGGATGAGAATTAAACATCCTCCCTAGGATCTTCCTTGTTACTTAGCCTCTTTAGGTCTGTGTATTGTAGTATGGTTATCTGGTATTACATGGCTAATACCCGCTTATGCATGAGTATATTCCATGTGAGTCTTTCTGGTTCTGGGTTATCTCACTCAGGATGATTTTATTTTCTAGGCCATACCACTCTGAACCATCTGGATGTCTTCTCTGGTTATTCGTAAACTGACCTTTTATTGGGCCTTTCATACCTCTATACTGACTGATCTTCACTCATGCATATGCTTTCCTCTACTCGCCCTACTCACTCCTGTTTTGTGAACTTTAATTTTTTTTTTTAATTTTTGAGGTTACAATAAAATCACAACATTTCCTTTTTCCCATCCTCCCTCCAGCCCATCCCACATGCTCCTCTCAGCTCTCTTTAAGATCCTTGGCCCCTTCTCTCATTAATTGTTATTGCATATTGTTATTGCATATTGTCTATTCCTAAACATAACCAGGTCAGTCTCTGTAATGTTGCTTATATGTATTTTCAGAGCTGACAATGAGCAGTAGACAAACCATTGTGATCTTCCAGGGTGAAATCCACCTCTTCAACTCCAGCTTTCTACAGTTACCATTAATCTTTGTGTAGGGTTGAGATCTCATGTGCTTTTTCCTACCTATTTTGGCATGCACATCGGCATCATTTTGTTTAGGCTTCCTAGCTTTTATTCTATTTTTCATTGATTCGATATCTAAGAAATTTGACTATTTGTGTCATGTGGCTGTCCTTCTTTCAGTCTCTCACAGCACTATAGAGTGTCTTCATCAATTCATCCCAATATATTTTACCAAAGAGACATTAGTCACAGAATATTCCATCTGCTTTTACTGGAAGGCACTTTCAATTTATCAGATCTGGTACCTGATACTGCAGCAGCCCTTGTCTGGGCCTATGGCCAAATACCAGCTTCTCACATTTGATCTATAAGTATCCAACCTTAGATGGCTATGTGCTTGATAAAAAATAAATAGATGAAAATACACTATAATTTCTTTCTTAGCCATTTAACTACAATGTGAAATTCAGAATTTAGGTCCCAGTAATGAATAATGTATAGTGTTGGGATATTATATTACCACCCTGTGATTTTACCTATAACACAGGAAGAATTATAGTAATTCTTTCTTTGTGAGATAACTGAGAGAAGACACCCAGATAACAAGAAACACAAACACTCTACATAAAGTCATGAACATGCCTCTTGGCTTGTTAGAGTGTTTAATTTATGTTATTCAAAATTACCATTGCTTTTCAAATAACTCTTATATCCACCAAAAGCTTCATTTTACTTTCCCTCTTTATAATAATGATTTAAAATTTCAAGTCCACATCCACACATGGTCCTTGATTGTAGAAACCGTCTCTTACAAGACCCCTGTGCCCTGCTCAGTTGAGACGGTTTCTACAATCAAGGACCATGTGTGGATGTGGACTGGAACCCCCGCACGGATGGGGCCCATGATAACTTGGTGTAGGGCTGAAGACCCTATTCAGGGAAACAGGGACTGTTTCAGTCATGATCTTGATGGCTGACTCTTTCACCCTCCCCCATACAAGCCGGGGAGTGACAGACTGGCTAGATCCCAGGGGAGGACTTTGCAGCCAGCCCTGAGGAGACATGATAAGTTGGGGTTGGATGGAAGGGAAGGAGGTCCTCCCCTGTTGGTGGACTTGGAGGGGGCGGGGAAGAAGGAGATGAGGGAGGGAGTGGGAGGGTAGGAGGGAATGGGGGAGGGGGC
>CM053765.1:20114710-20146621 GCA_028658305.1 Pachyuromys duprasi
GCAGTTAACTAGAGTCTAACCGATAACCCATATTCTTACATTTGTGTCTATTGACTTGATAATAAAACACACACACATTTAACATAATAAAAGACCTGTGGCAGGAGAGATGGTTTAGCAACTAAGAGTACTCATTGCTCTTTTATAAGACCCAAGACTGATTCCCAATACTCATATGATGGTTCATAACCTTCAGTAATTATAGTTCCAGGGGATCAGTCATCTTCTAGTAGTCTGCACACATACAGTCCATACATGTACATGTAGGCAAAATATTCACATTTAAAAATAAAAGAAATAATTTTAAGGATGTTTAAAATCAATATATCATGAATATATGCAGTTTTCTTCTTTATTTCACTCTCAAATATATAACAATTGTTTATGTGCACTAACTATAATCAGAATAATGACATATTAATTAATGATTAAAGTTCATAAAGTGTAATATGCAAGCTGCCAAAAATGAAATATGTCCACCAACCCCAGTGACAAAACCTTGATCTACAATGCTGTTCTGACTTCAAAAATATGCTAGGACATTAGCAATTTAAAATTTGCAGGAGTAACAAACACACTTCTGATTTTGCTTAAGGAATACATCACAATATGGAACACATAAAGAATACTGCTTTGAGAAAGAAACATGTGGTATATACTCACTTATATAGACCTATAAGATAGGAAGGTCATGCTGAAATCTACACACCTAGGGAAGATAAACAAGAAGAAGGACCCAGGTTGGTATGATCAATGGTCGTTTACATGAACAAATGGGATGGACATTGAATGGAGGAGAAAACAAGCAACAAGACAGGAGCATACCAAAGAGGGCCTCTGAAAGAATTAATATAGCAATGTATCAAAGCACATATTTAGACTCACAACCAAGCCTTCGGCAGAGGGTTGGAAATAATAATGAAAACAGGGGCAGTTAGTAAGACTTGGGGAGAACAAGAGCTCCACAAAGACCAAATTGAGCAGGGCATAGGGGTCTTTTATGAGACAGTTTCTCCAACCAAGGACCAGGTATGGATATGGCCTAGAACCCCCGCTCAGAGGTGGCCCATGGAAGCTTGGTGTCCAACTCAAGACCCTAGTAAGGGGAACAGGCATTGTTTCAGTCATGAACTGGATGGCTGGCTCTTTGACCCTCCCCCATATACACCACGGAGTAACAGCCTGGCTAGATCCCAGGGGAGGACATTGCAGCCAGCCCTGAGGAGACAAGATGAACTGGGGTTGGATGGAAAGGGAGGAGGTCCTCCCCTGTTGGTGGACTTGGAGGGGGGTGGGGAGGAGATGAGGGAGGGATGGGGAGAGTGGGAGGGAATGAGGGATGGGGCTATGCCTGGGATGCAAAGTACCTAACCTGTGGTTGATATAAAAATAAATAAATTACATTAAAAAAATAAAATAAATCCCCCCCAAAAGAATGCTGCTTGGGAGACCAAGAACTACAGAGAGATAAGATAAGCCTAGAGACCTAAGGTAAAACCAAATACAACTGGTTTAAAAAAAAAACTGTAGTGATAAAAATTCTTCTACACACATAGATCATTTTCATACACAGCCATCATCAGAGAAGCTTTCTGTTGCACAGATGGGAACAGATGGGAACAAATATTGAGACCAAACACACACATGCACACACACACACACACACACACACACACACACACACACACTTTTTCATTTGATAGTTATAACTTCAGAATTTTTTATATTCTGGTACTTAAATTCTACTGTTAAGTTGTAGAGAGGTCAAACAATATAGAATCCATGAAGTGGGTTGGTGAGAGTTTAGGAAAATGAGGGAAACAAAACATAAATGATATGAGAGAATAGATGAGATCAGGGGAAAGGTAGGGGTAGTGGGGATGGTCAACCAAAACTTAGGGTATATGGAAATATATTACTGTCTATATAAAATAATAGCATAGTGTAAAAAATTAGAAGTGAATGGATGTTACCTCTACTCTCACACTGCCATAAGTGCTAAATGTTCAAATGAAAATGCTAGTGTCAAATGTGGGATACCTTGCTATGATTGGTTTGTCTAACAGCCTCTCAGGCTACCAAAAAATACAGGTGACTGCTGCTACTTCGGGTTCCCACTGCAAGTAGAAGGTAAGAGCCAGCCACTAATTATTTCCATTCTTTCAGTGAGGAGAAGTGCAATGCTATTAATTGTATACTTTGTTATCTTCTATATGAAGAAGAATCAACAACCAATCTAGAAAGTAAACACCTAGAAAAGATGCTTAATTCTCATTCAGAAGGGAAAACAGGATAGACACCGGAAGGGTAACTGAGAGAGAGCAGGATGAGAGCCTACCACAGGTCTCCTCTGCAAGACTCTAACCAGAAAGTGATCAAAGCAGATGCAGAGACTCACAGCCAAACTTTGGACAGAGTGCAGTGAGTCTTATGGAAGAAAGGGGAGAGAGAAGGACCTGCAGGGGAGAGGAGCACCACAAGGACACTAACAAAGGAAAAAATAGTTGTGCCCAGGGGGGATTACAAAGACTGATACATTAACCAAAGAACATGCATAGAGTGGACCTAGAGCCCCTGCCCAGATGTAGCCCATAGGTAGCTCAGTCTCCAGGTGGGTTCCCTGTTAAGAGGAAAAGAGATATTCTCTGATATGAATTCAGTACTCCTTGGTCACTTCTCCATGGTGGGATGACCTAGCAAACCCACAGAGGAAGAGCATGGCAGTACTGATGTGGCCTGATAGGCTAGCATCAGACACTAGGGGAGGTGGTCTACCCCTGTCAGTGGTCAGGGAAGAGGGATAGTGGAGAAAGAAGGAGGAAGTAGACAATGGAGTAGACAATGGAGGGGGCTACAACTGGGATACAAAGTAAATAAATTGTAAAATAATAATAATAAACACAAACCAATATGTATTTGCAGATAGTATAAGCTGATTAGAAATACAAACAGCTTTACTGAGATTAAAAAATCATGTAAACCATATTCATTTCTTGTTAAATAATCTCTATTTTGAGTATATTTCCAACACTTTAAACTATTTTGTTTATGTATTAATTACTAAATTTTATTCATTTATTATCCCAGATGTGGCCCTCTCCCTCATCTCCTCCCAATCCTACCTCCCTATCTCTTCTCCCCCTGTGATTCCCCCCCCCCCCCAGTCCACTGATAGGGGAGGTCTTCCTGCTTTTCTATCTGACTCTAATCTATCAGGTCCCATCAGGACTGGCTGCATTGTCTTACTTGTGGCCTGGCAAGGCTGCACCCTCCAGGGAGAGGTGATCAAAGTGCCTGTCACTAAGTTCATGCCAGAGAAAACACTTGCTCCCCTTACTAGGGTTCCCAATGGAGACTCTGAGTCTCAGGATCTACATCTGTGTAGGGGGTCTAGGTACTCTCCATTCATGGTCCTTGATTGGAGTATTGGTTTCTTCAGGGTCACCTAGGCCCAGATTTTTTTTTTTTTTTTTTTTTTGCCTCTGTTGCTCTCCTTCTAAAACTCCTGTCCCCTCCAGGTTTTTCTATCTCCATCTTCTTTCATAAGATTCTGTACACTCTGCCCAAACTTTCGTTGAGTCTCATCATCTGTCTTGATATCTCTATCAATAGAGTCTTTCAGAGGTCCTCTGTAGCAGGCTCCTGTCCTGTTCCCTATATTCTCCTGCTTCTGACATCTATTCCATTTACCCTTCTGAATGAAGATTCAGCATTTTACCTATGGTCCTACAGTTCATGTAATTATTGATACCTATACAGATTTATTTTTGCTACCTTGCATTCTAGAGAAGCTGCACGTCACGTTATAGATCATTGTTTGGCTGCCTTTGTTGTTCTTGACATGCACACCAAATTAAAATTGACAAAGGACCAGCTTATATCAGCAAGCCATTTCAATTTTTTTGTAAAAAATTAAATTTTAAGCATGTAACAGGTATTCCTTATAATCCTATGGGCCAAGACATGGTTGAATGTGCCAATGCCACCATTAAGATGTATTTACAAATGACAAAAAAAAGGGGGAATTATGTTCATCCAGAGCTCATTTAAAATTTTTTAACTCTGGACAAACATGGCAAATCTGCAGCTAAACATTTTTGGCAACCTAAAACCTCCCTGGTTAAATGGGGGGACCTCTTGGATAATACATGGCATGGACCCGACCCCATTTTAATTTGGGGATGAGGATATGTTTGTGGTTTTTTGCAGGTTTAAGATGCTACTCGATGGCTCCAGAGAGGGTGGTGCAACAAGCTGATTACATCAAGGAACAAGATCATTCCCCGAGTGACGATATTGCTGATCCTGTTGCAGCTGATTCATCCAGTGAAGGCTAAATTACACCTTTGGACCTTAGTACCCAACCCCTGTCAACAGCGCCAAGCTAGATTTAATGCCATTGAAACAGCAGCGCGCTGTGACTCCCTCGCCCCAGGTATGGGCTTGGCTTGCCCAGCTCAAACTTCAGCTTTAACCTCTTCTTTCCTGCGCGTTAGTCAATGACTGGTTCCAGGTGATTGATACATGCTTACCTAAGACAGGAAGTCCCCCTATAAGAAGGATTCTCCCATGAAGGGTTTGGAATCGCCCCGCCTAAGACAGGCACGGCCCCTTTGTTTTAATTCAAAAGGGAGGAATTGTGGCAGCCTTTTTGGAGTTAATGGCAAATTTGGAGTTAATAGCATCTTAGCAGTGGAATTCGGCCTCTTGGCTCGGGCTATTTCCCAAAGTACAGTCTCTCATAGACTGACTTTGGTGTCCTACAGCGGATTGCTCTGACCCTGAGGAACTCTGTGCAACCATAGTAACCGGAGAACAGACTCTATGTAACCTTGAGTGAGCCCTCTTATGTTTTGGCTAAGTAAAATTGCCTGCGTGACAAACTGATTGTACTTTTCTTCTTATTTAAGTGTTAACCTGGTGTCCATTAAACTGACACTTTGATCAGCATGTAGACTTGGTGTCCTCTGTGTTGCTCTTTCTCTCTCTCTCTCTTCAGACCTCTCTCAGGTGGTATTCAGGTGTCACTGCTGGTCAGTGACAGTCCACTGATAGTGGAGGTGCACAGAAAAAAACTATGTAAGGTGAAATCTTAAGATCGTTTTGATTTTCATCTCCCTGATTACTAAGGACGTTGAGCCTTTCCATTTTTCTCTGCCATTCGATTTTCCTCTATTGAGAATTTCTGTAGTTCTGTACCCCATTTTTTAACTGGATTACTTGGTTTGTTGGTGTTTAAATTCCTGAGTTCTTTATTTGTTCTGGATATTAGCCCTCTGTCATATATACTGTTGGTGAAGATCCTTTCCCAGTCTGTAAGCTGTCCTTTTGTTCTGATGATAGTGTCCTTTGATTTACAGAAGCTTTTCAGTTTCATGAAGTCCATTTATTGATTTTTTATTTTAGAGCCTGTGCTGTTGGCATTCTGTTCTAGAAGTTGTCTCCTGTGCCAATGAGTTTTAGGCTCTTCCCCACTTTTTCTTCTAACAGGTTTAATGTGACTGCTTTTATGTTGAAGTCTTTGATCCACTTGGACTTTAGTTTTGTGCAGGGTGATAAATATGAGTCTATTTGAATTTTCTTCATGTAGACATCCAGTAAAACCAGCATCATTTGTTGAAGATGCTATCTTTTTTTCCCATTGTATGGTTTTGGTTTCTTTATCTTACTCTGTTTTGCTTATAAATTATGACATCAAATTATGTAGGGTTTGGGGGTTTTGTTTGAATATTTCTTATGCTTTTGCATTTTAAAATTATTTTTGAATTTTTATTTGCCTGTTTGTTTTCTAAAGAGAGAAAATGAAACAGATGATAGATAGATAGATAGATAGATAGATAGATAGATAGATAGATAGATAGATAGATAGATAGATAGAACAGACATGGAGTTCGGTGGGTGGAGAGGTGAGAAGAATCTGGGAGGAGATGTAGAAAGATAAATAATAACCAGAATATATTGTGTGAATTTTCAATAAATGCATTGTTGAAATGAAAAACAAGCAAACAAATCTGTGAATCCCTAGCCTCCTCTTGCTGCTGCAGTTGCCTCCAGTTCGTCCGTCATGGACTCATATCCCTCTGCAACCTTACCTCAAAATAAACTCTTCTTCCCCATGTTGTCTTTGGTGTCTGTGTTTTATCACAGCAACAGAAGATTAATTAACATAGACATCTAGTAGTTTCTTAGTTAAATAGAGTCAAATAAATGCTGAAATAAATGTTTACTCATGGAAGTGTTAAGGAAGAGAAATTATACCAGATGGAAACCATCTGGGTGTTTATCTTCCTTAATTGATACTTTGGGGAGATTTTCTTCCACCTGGAGGAAAACTCTACTCAGAATTAATGACAATTGGAATATACAGTTCAATCATTTTTGTGTAAGCACGCATGGAGAACAACGAGAATTGTGGTGAAGTAGATGGGGAGGCAGGGAGAGAAATGACCAGACAGACTGCATAGTGTTCATATTAAAAATTTAGAGATGTGTGGCTGGATCTTGATGTATCACTATTCCTAATTTTCTGAGAAAGTGCCAGATTGATTTTCAAAGTAGATGTAAAAGTTTACATTCCTACCAGCAATGGAGGAGGTTTCTCCTTTCACCACATCCTCTCCAGCATGCATAATCCCTTGAGGTTTTTTTTTTCTTAGTCATTCTGATGGGTGTGAAGTGGAATCTCAGGGTGGTTTTGATTTCCATTTCTCAGATGACAAAGGACTTTGAGCATTTCTTTATCTGTTTCACTGACATTCAGTATTCTGTTGAGAATTCTCTGTTTAGTTATGTCTGCATTTCTATTTGGATAACTTGCTTTGTTGGTGATTAAAATTTTCAGTTCTTTATATATTCTTGATATTCGCCCTCTGTCACATGTAGGTTGGTGAAGATCTTTTCCCAGTCTGTAGGGTGTTGTTTTGTTCTGACAGGATTGTCTTTTGCTTTACATAAGCTGTTCAGTTTCATGACTTCCCATTTATTGACTATTGACCTTAGAGCCTATGCTGTTGGTGTCCTATTCAGGAAGTTGTCTCCTGTGTCAATGAGGTCAAGAACCATTCAAGATCCAGTTATACAACTCCTGGGCATATACATCTGAAAGATGCTAAACCATACAACAAGGACATTTGCTCAACTATGTTCATAGCAGCATTATTCATAATAGCCAGAATCTGGAAATAACCTAGATGTCCCTCAACTGAAAAATGGATGCAGAAATTGTGGTACATCTACACAAAACTACTAAACAATTAAAATAAAGGAAATCATAAGATTTGTAGGTAATGGTAGGAACTAGAAAAGATCATCCTGAGTAAGGTAACTCAGAAGCAGAAAGACACATATGATATATACTCACTTATAAGTGGATATTAATCATATAATATAGAATGAACATGCTCAAATCTATAGTCCTAAAGAAGCTAAACAACAAGGAAGACCCTAGGGAAGAGCTGAAACTTTACTCAGAAGGGCAAACAGGATAGACATAGAAGTAGGATAAGACAAGGAACAGGACAGGAATCTTTTCTATGGTGCCACTGAAAGACTCTACTCAACAGGGTAACTAAGCAGATGCTGAGACTCATAGCCAAACTTTGGCCAGAGTGCAGGAAAACTTATGGAAGAAGATGTAGATAGAAAGTCCTAGAGGGAACAAGAACTGCACAAGGAGAAAAGCAAACCCCAAATACCTGGGCCCATGGATCCTGCAGAGACTGATAGTTAAACAGAGAACCATGCATGGAAACTTAGACTCTCTGCTCATTTTCCAAGTGTGTTCTCTAGTAAGGAGTTCAGGGACTGTCTCTGATATGAATTTAGTGGCTGGCTCTTTGATCATCTCCCCCTGAAGAGTACAGTCTTGCCAGGCCACAGAGGATGATGATGCAGGCAGCTGTGATGAGATCTGATAGACTAGGGTCACATAGAAGGATAAGAGGTCCTTCCCTATCAGTGAACTAGGGAAAGGGCATAGGGGGACAAGAGGGATGGTGGGTGGGACTGATGGGAGATGGAGTTACAGCCAGATACAAAATTAATATATTGCAATAAATAAATAAATAAAAATAATAAACTATTTTTAAAAATTCAGAGATGTTCTTATGAGGAAGCAGTGTAGATTTTTAAATACAAACTAGCTTCAGGAAGTTTGTTGCTTTCAAATTATCTTGTAGGTATTTGAGCATTTTGAGAACATTTACTCCCCCAAATGGACACAGGAGCATAAGATCCTGCTACTTCTGGCCATGTCATCTCAATGTCTTTGCTCTCTCTCTTCCACACAGTCTCTGTAGTGGGTTCTTTTTGGTTTGATATTCAGTTTAAGTGAAACAAGGTGTGTTCTTTTCAAGTTAATTTCTTTCATTTGAATTCAGTGAATTCAGTTTCTCCATGCCTTTTTGGGCTTGATAGCTGTTTTCTTGTTGTTGTTGTTGTTTATTTGTTTTGTTTTGGCATGTGTATGGGTTTTTGTTTTGTTTTGGTTTTACACTAAATAATACATTAATGAATGAATGTACCATTAAATTATGGATATAGCTCCTGAAAAATGTCCTAGTTACTCAGAGTTTGGTGTTATTTCATTTGCTTTCTCTAAGGACAATCTATGCAAGAAACCCTAGCTTATATGCTTGATTTTTTTAATGGCTAAGTGAGTTGCATTTGAATATTTATAATCTATAAGGCAAAAATGAAACATTTTTATGTTTCAGCATTTGCTGTAAACTTTATCTTTTAATTTTTTAAGTTAATAACCAAACTGTTACTTCTTCATAGTTATCATGTTTACACAGGCATATGTCTGTGGAATATTTATGATTGTCTGATGAGGTGTGGGCCAGGATTAGCTTCTTCAACACAGTTTGGGGCCTTGTCAGTCTTGTGGATCATCTGTGTTCTCAGGGCTGTGAGTTATAATAATTTTATGGATTTAGGATACTGGTTTATAGTCTCCTTTTTGAACCAATTGCTCACTTCAGCAAAGGGAGTAGTTATTTCAGAATGTGCTGACAATGCCCTTAGATGGCCTTTAGAAACAGAGAACAAGGCACACATGCTCAACATGTAAATGATCTAAGATGGTTTAATCTGAGATTGCTTTTAATTGTGAAAAATAAAAAAAAGGATTTTTCCAAAAGAATCAAGGAGAACATAAAAGCACAATCGGTGTCATATAAAAATGTAAATTAGTAAAGGCCACAAAATTATCTTGTGGTTTCAGTTCTTTATATGAGTTTGACAAAAACTCTTAAGACAGAGTAATTTTTTTTTCTTTGCAAGCATAAGCTTCCTCCTGCTGTGTGGAGCATATCTGTATGTACCTGAAACTTCTATTTTGTGTGTCAGCCCAAATAAATAAAGCAAAATTGTCTCCTGAAAATCACTGGCAGAATAGCTGCAGGCCATTAATCTTCATCCTCCTCATTTCACAGCACTGCCTAAGCCACTTTCTTTGTCTACTTAGGGATCCTCCAACTTTTTTTCTTTCCTTTCCTTTCTCATAGCAACTTTGCTTTAGCCTTGAATCATTATATTTAACAGAAAAGTGGCTTTCCACACAACAGTGCAAACGTGTCAATAGCAGTTAATATTTTAATCTTATTGAGTGAGAGGATATACACCATAAATGTACTGATAGGCATCCTAACTCACTAATTGGAAGCTATAATTTTCATGTCTATAATGTTATTTATTTTTTTACTTGGCTTTTTTCACTTTATTAGCATTCTTTTGGTTTCTTTCCTACATTTATATTTTAATAACAATAGTTTATATTAAATATACTTTCTTTTTCTGTTCTTTATATCACTTTCTTATATTGACTCATATTTACACAATGAAATATAAAATTTAGTTAAATTATTTTAACTGTATACATACAAATAATGTCAGATGTTTGAGTGTTTGTTTTGTTTTTCAGGTGTTATATAACTAGGAAATTTTACTTATTCCCTTTAAAGATGAGGAATATATTCCCTTTTAATATGAGAAACATGAAATGACATCCAACTGGCAGTACCTTTTATATAGCTCACAGTATCCTGAGCTTTAATTTTTCTTTTCACTATTCTCTTTCCTGAGTGACCTCTTGAACCTGAAGTCTGAGAGCTATATCAAAATTCAGCAGATAAGAATCAGTAATTCCAGTCTGAGGTGTTCTGCTCATTTCAGGATGTTTTTAGAGTTTGCTAAGAGTGACTCCTGAAGCTTTTGAACAGCTATTCTAAGAGTGTTTGTCTTTGTAATCCTTGAACAGCACAGCCATTGCCAAAGCAAAAAGACAGTGTAGTTGCTATCAAGACAGAAACTAAAATAAGGAGCACTTTCAACTCCATGAGTTCCTCAGAGCCTGCAATTGTTTTCTTTTCTTTTTTTTTTTACATTTTTATTTTATATTAATCACAGGTTATGTACTTTGTATCCCAGCCGTTGCCCCCTCCTGCATTCCCTCCCTATCCCCCCATCCCTTCCTCATCTCCTCCCTGCCACTTTCTAAGTCCACTGATAGGGGAGGACCTCCTTCTAACTCTAGCTTATCAGGTCTCTTCAGGACTGGCTGCAGTGTCCTCTTCTGTGGCCTAGCAAGGCTGCTCCTCCCTCAGAAGGCAGGGGGAGGGGGGAATCGAAGAGCTAGCCATTGACCTCATGTCTGAAATAGTCCCTCAGGGCACAGGGCTCTTTTATGAGACTGTTTCTCCAACCAAGGACCATGTATGGATATAACCTAGAACCCCTGCTTGAATGTAGCAAATCGTAGCAATTATTTTCTGACTGCTTTTTTAAAATTTTTTTGGATGGGGATATTGCGTATAAAATGACTTTTAACTTTAAATATTTAGGATAAAGTAAAGATGTTTTAATTCTGCTTTCTATATTCTAGAATTATTCAAGAGTTTAGAAAAGTCTCAGTCAGATTCTGATTTCATAGTGAACTGCTCCACTTGAGTCTATATTTTGGAAGGGTCAGTAGCCATCAAGAGAAACTGTCAAACAGAGACTTCTAAATTTTCTACTTTGCATCATTAATTAGAAGTTCTCAAATGTTGGACAAAATTGTAAAAAAAAAATACCATAAAGTATAGTGCATGTTTTACTTATTGTGAGATACACTGAGAAATTTCTGGTTATTGTGTGATATACAAGTTGTAAATAGGAAACAAAAAGTTTTGGAAAATATAAACAGGTATTTTTAACATAAAAATTTCTCTATATAAATGCTAAATGCTCATGGAAATCTAATAGCCAAATTATCTTCTGAAAAGGATTTTACAGCTGTGGATCAGTAATTTGTTTTTACATTAATATATCACTTATTATTTCTCATAATAAGTAATTACATACTGATTTTAATTGATTTCTACTTAATATAATTCTATTCGTATCAAAAATCGTGCTCATTAGTATTTTTCTCTTCATTTTCATTATGCTCTTTCCTTCAGTCTACATCATTTTTGTGACAATCAATTTTATCCTTCCTTCCTTTCTTTTCTTTCTTCTTTCCTTCCTCTTTTTCTTTCCACTTTCTACCTTTCGATTCACATAATCCCACTTGTAATTGTTAATCTCAGATATTAAATTGATAAATCTGGAACTCATTTAGATGATGTGTCTCTGGGCAGGCTTGTGTAGGTTAATTTTGATGGGAAGACTTGCTCACTGTGGTTGGCAACATTCCTTTCATTGACCTGACTGTATACAAAAGAGAAACTGTGCTGAGCCCTGGCATACATTGCTTTTGCTTCTTGACTGCGGAGTCAATGCGACTATCTGCTTCAACTTCTTACCACCTTGACCCCTCTTTTGATTGTTTGGGCCATTAAATTCTGAATCAAAAGAAGCCCTTTCTTCCTCAAATCACTTGTCTGAAGGACTCTGGTCACACATAAGAAATGCAGGGTCACAGATGACCACTAAGGTTTGACTAGGTAGAGGAACAAGTGCAAATATGTTAGCAATATGCAGAGAAATGCAGGATTCAGTATGTGATTCACGTTCAGTGTCTTTACGAAACTCAGTATTTGCAGTCTCTATTTCAACACCTTATCTTAATTAACCTAGCTAAGGCAACTGTGTCCCTCACATTTAAAAGAAAATATGTTGATTGGCATACATCGAGATCTCATCAAATAATTACTATCTCTATTACTTTTGTAAAATCAAATTTTACCCATTCTTTAAGGTTACTTAAATGCTGATTGCATTATCAGCCATCACTGCTCTTTAGGAAAAAATTTTTCATTCTAAAATAGCAATAGTACATCTCTTTATACACTTTTTACAGTGTTTTAATTTTACATTTACATTAACATGAAAATTCACATATTTTTATATGTACATGATTTATGCATACTTAACCATTAGAACATAATTTATATTTGGAAAGAGATCATTTATTGATGTCTTATGACATTCAGAGTTCCTCCATCTTTTGTTGATACATATTAGGCATTAACAAAATATTTAAAGAAATCATAATATTCAAGATTTTATGGGGGAAGATTTTTTCCAACCTTTTTGCTTATTTCCTATTTTGTAGATCTTCAGACAATATCTGAAGGGATTTTCATTGGTTCCTGCTTCAAGGAAGTAGAGAAATAGAGTTCTATTCAGATATCAACTTCCAATGGGTGGAATTTATCCACCTTGTAAGGTTGATGATTCTCAACCAGTCATCAACTCAAAAGAACAACTTTTAAAGATTGTGTCTCAAAATAAGAAAATACTCTAAAACTCATAGAGTTTTTATAATTATTTTATTTTTAACCATGATACAGAAAATATTCCAATTATCAGAATTCAGATGATCTATCATGATACTTTGTATTTGTTTTTTAAACCAGGCCTCTCAGCTGTACTCAGGAAAGGGCATGGTAACCAGGGTCACAGTTCTGTGAACAAATTCACATCATCATTTCTTCCTGAGATTTACCTGCTTTGCTGAGAGCCCCATTTTCCATTCTCCACTGATGCACTAATTAGAAATCAAACTCTGATTCTTCAAAGGCATCTGTTTAGCCAGGTGCACTACTCTGGCAATATTAATTCAAAGTGGTGCTGAAATGACACTTTGCTCCACAGAAAGCTTGATGCCTAAGGCATTATATTTCCCTGTAGTTCTTCCAAAGGGTCTAACTATTCATTAACTCACTTAAGTATTAATTGAAACCATTGTTTATTGAGTCCTTGAGATGTGTGGCATAGTACTAAGAGTCAGGCAAAACTGGAGAAAAATATTGAACATAATTATTGTCCAAGTTTGCTAAATCTTTCACCTTTTAGTTTCCAAAGGCATGTCCATTTTACTGTGGTAGGCTAATAAAAAGCCAACTCTAACCTTTTTGCTATAAAGTAGCTGAACTTAGAGTCCTCTTTATTTCTACAATTTATCGTGAATATCTTCAAATTTGGAGGCATCCAATTCATCAGGTCTCTACATGATTTCTTCTTGACTAATTGGTCACTATGTGTGAAAACCTTCTCAAACCCATTATATAACACCATACTGTGAATGAATAAGAGAGTCCTGGCTACCTTTGCATCACTTGTCTCTGGTTTATTCACCGTATAATGCTGAATAATATTGCCCTCAGATGCTTCATTTTTAGTCAGTGTCTCTTCATACATACTGGGTAGCTTCAAATGAGCGTATTTTCTCAAGCAAAATTAGCTGCACAGGCTGCAAACACACTAGTACTTTTCAAGGTATGTGGCATGTCTATTTTCCATTTTACCACATGAATTGAGTTCAGAGCCACTGACACCTGTCACTTTACTTCACAGTGGTTCAGGTAAGTCGGGTCACCGGATAACTCCACTTCAAATTTACTACATTGGAGAATGAGTGTATCATTTAACATTTAGCAAAAATGGCTGCTTATTTACCTGATATTTGATATATTAAATCTGATTAACTTTTACTTTATTCTCATTATTAACTAATTTATGATTTCCTGTCTTTAACACATGAAATATTCACAAGTAAAATTGTGAGAATAAAATAAGTGACTAAACATGTTATAAAAATAAGTGAAACTACTCATGACAAAATATGTAAAAATAGTTCACTCCAAAAGCTGATTACTTTAGAAAAAAATAAACGTTATATATTGCTCTACAAGAAGCTATCAATAAAGTGAATGCATATATTATTAAGCGGTAAAACAACTAGGACTCTTATCCTATAAGCATTGAATTAGATTTCAACAAAAATTGGAGCAGCCTTGCCAGGACACAGAGGTGGACATTGCAGCCAGTCCTGATGAGACCTGATAAGCTAGGGTCATATGGAAGGGGAGGTGGACCTCCCTTATCTGTGGACTTGGAGAGGGGCATGGGAGGAGGTGAGGGAGTGAGAGTAGGATTGGGAGGGAATGAGGAAGGAGACTACAGCTGGGATGCAAAGCAAATAAAATGTATTAATTAATGTAAAAATAATAATTTAATTTAAAAATTCTAGTTCTGTCATGAACTCAATGGCTGGCTCCTCAAACCTCCCTCTCCCCCCACCCCCCCAAGGGAGGAGCAGCCTAGCTAGATCCCAGAAGAGGATACTGCAGCCAGTCCTGAAGAGACATGATAAGCTAGGGTCAGATGGAAGTGGGGAGGTCCTCCCCTATCAGTGGACTTGGAGGGGGGCAGGGAGAAGATGAGGGAGGGATGGGAAGAGTGGGAGGGAATGAGGGAGGGGGCTATGGCTGGGATACAATGTACATAACTTGTGATTAATATAAGAATAAATAAATTACTTAAAGAAAAGAAAAACGGGAAAAATTCTAAAATTTCTATGCAGATATTTTTGCTCTATTCCAATTAGTAGCTGCATTTCAGAAGCATTGATACTAAGAAGCAGCATTTTTCCCCGTTGAATTTATCTGGCTGTTGTTTATTTTCCTTTTAATATTGGGTTGGATACTTATCACTTTAAATCTTGCCAAAATGAGAGTTAGATAGTGTCAAATATAAACAAGGCATTGAGACACTCCTCCATTCTCAACACAAACACAGTGTACTTCTTGGTAGTATTTCTTTGTATTTTACTATGAAGTAAAATTACAGGTAATCTCTCAGTATAGAAATTGTCATTTCATTTTCTTATGAAGTAGAAGCCTGACTAAAATGAAGAAATATTATCTGACAATTCTTGGAACACTTGAATCCATTGGTTGATTTTTTTATTTTTTATTTTTTATCAATTCTGTATTTTTTCCTTTGTTCAACCTCCTGTAGATATATGAAGCCATTGAATTCCAATCTATGAAAACTACTCTGAGTGAGAATTTTAGTCATTTACATAAGGACACTTCAGATGTCCTTTAGTATTTGTCACACTATTTTAAATCTATGCTGGGTGCCAGCATAAATGTTTTCTAATCTTCCATAAAACTACATGTATGTGAGTGATTATTCTTGCATTGGCTGGTCCAGGCTGGCTACCTGATCATTGGTATGCAATAAGGGAAAACTTGTATCACCTGGATTTTGCTTTGGTTTCTTAATACCGTAATTTCATTGACTTTTTTTTTTTTTTTTTGGTGTTTATTTTCACTTTCTGACTTGTTCTCCACACACTGGGGAATTTCTAGTTGTGTCAGCAAAGTGATCTTCTAATACCAACATCCACTACATCAGACTTAGTGCCTCTTTCACTACCTAAATTCTACTTCCAGGGATACCTCATCCTTCAGCTGATATTAAATTATCAAAAAACTTTCAGTCGTTTATGTTGCCAAAAAGTTTGTGGGTTTGCATAATAGATGGACCTTAACCTTTGCCTATGACTTTTTCTATGCCTCCAGGCCAGAGGATTGAATTATTTCTAACAGATGGCCTCGTCTAATTTTAGGGTGACTGTTTTACCTCTTTTACTTTTTGACAATAACTGGCTATAAATTTTTAAATTCTCAAATGTGGCTGTAACAACGGAATGAGAAACAGAAGGCAAGTTTTCACAGGTGGAGAAAATAGACTAAAAAGTCCCAAACTTAAACTGCATAAAGGATGAAAAAAAAGTTCATAAAGATACATTTCAAAGTACTAAAATACACTTGGCATGTTTCAACCCCAAATAGAAACTATCAAATTTGTGAGATCATATATTGGATTTTAATAGTATGTCAACTTGGCCGATACATTGGTAACCATTTTTAAGAAAAGAAATAAAAGCTTATCTTTTGTGGTCAGTGACTATTATGGAGGTGGAAGTTTCATCTAACTGCATGGAATGTGCTTTATAGATCTTTGTTTGAGAGACTCTGCTTTATTTCTGGAGACTCTCTTGAATCTAAGGTCTAGTTGAGTTAGAATAACATTCACCATCCTTCAAAATACAAATCAACTTTGTTATATCTACAGAAGATGTTAGAATTTTCATCAATGCTGTTATTATTTCTGTGGGTCCTAAATAGTTTATATCTATATAATTATATATAGATATAGATAGATAGATTTATATATAGATTTATATATGAATGCATAGACACAGTCATGTTAATCAAAATACCTTCAATTTTGAAAGAAATACGTATCTAGACACCTATTTATAATCTAAGGTGGCTATCGTGTAGCAGAAACTTAATGTTATTGTATATAATATGAAACATACACACCCAACTTGTTTGATTGAAGAGAAGTGTTGTCTGCAAAAGCGGTTGCTTAAAGAGGTTTCCTGTCAGCAATAGTGAATCTAGAGTAAAGGGAAATATTACCATTGTGAGAAACTGCAATGCCAAATGATGATACTTTTTGAGCATGGCTTATTCTAGAAACTACAGGGTATTACTGCTGCTGGCCACAGAGGTATTTGTCCATTGTCTTTGCTAGTTTGGCTACTGCAACAAGTCCTGACATGGGTACCCTAATGGACTTATATGTCAAAGTTGTTTAGTATGGACATCAGTAAACAGGCTTCCATAATGATCATATTTGGGTAATGAGTCCTTTTCCAGGACCCCTCTAACTGTGATTCCACATGACAAAATGACAGCTAGAGATTCAATCCTCATTTCTTTTTTTGTTTGTTTGTTTGTTTGTTTTTCTAAATGGGAAGAAGGAGAAAACAAGAAACAGGACAGGAGCCTAGCAGCATATCAAAGCAGATGCTGAGACTCATAACCAAATTTTCAGTAGAGTACAGGGAATCATATGATAAATATATTTAAATATATATAAATATAAATAAATAAATATATATATATTTTATATATATTTATATAAATATATATATATTAGTATGACCAGGAGAGTACAGGAGCTACACAAGGACAAAATATATCAGG
This sequence comes from Pachyuromys duprasi, assembly GCA_028658305.1. Lineage (NCBI taxonomy): Eukaryota > Metazoa > Chordata > Mammalia > Rodentia > Muridae > Pachyuromys > Pachyuromys duprasi. Next base: position 20,131,987 of record CM053765.1, read on the forward strand.
GCACAGAGGTCCTCTATGAGACTGTTTCTCCAACCAAGGATCATGTATGAATATAACATAGAACCCCTGCTTGGATGTAGCCCATGGTAGCTCATTATTCAAGGGGGTTTCTTAGTAAGGGGAACAGGAACTATTTCTGACATGAACTCAGTGACTGGCTCCTTTACCCTCTCACCCCCTGAGGGAGGAACAGCCTTGCTAGGCCACAGAGGAGGACAATGCAGCCAGTCCTGAAGATACCTGATAAGCTAGGGTCAGATGGAAGGGGAGGAGGACCTCCCTTAACACTGGACTTGGAAAGGGATAGGGAGGAGAGGAGGGAGGAAGAGAGGGAGGGCAGGATTGGGAGGGAATGAGGAAGGGGGCTACGGCTGGGATAAAGTAAATAATCTGTGATTAATATTTTAAAAAATAACAATTAAAAAAGGGAACAATAAATGTAATTATCATGAAATTAGTGCTCCATGGGACTGATGATATATATTGTTCAGTTGTTTGAAACTCTGGGTTTTGTCTTAAGGAGTCCTGATTATGAATTTTCAGAAAACACAATCAGTCCACTGTGCACCCAGAGGCACTTAAATTTAGTGTGCCTTCAAAGAAATGAGACTAAAGAAAATATCTAAAAATATAAGTTTAGCGCATGGAGAACTTTGTTGTAAACTGAACTAAAGGAAACAAAGTTTATTCCCCAAACAGTTATGATTTACTGACATAAATAAGGCAATGATCTTCCATGGTATATTGTCTCTTCATAGGTTCACTAAATGAGCTAGGTATTTAAAAAAAAAACAAACTGATGTGACTTAATCTAAACAAATGGCTAATTAAAATTAAGTATTGTAAAATGTAATGATTCATTAATAATCACACAAATGACTATATAGAGACATTATCTTAAGCATAAAGACCAACAACCAGGCAGTGGTGACAAACACAATTATTTTTAGCACTTGTTAGGCAGAGGCAGGAAGATCCTTGAGTTTGAACCCAGCCTGTTCTACGGAGTGAGATTTAAAACAGCCAAGGCTATGCAGAGAAACTCTGTCTTGAGAAAAATAAAATAAAAAAGCTGACAAAAAAATTGAAAGACTAGTTCACATTCCGATTTGTATTCAGTTCTATAATAAGTCTTATAATAACCCACAAAAGTCTTAATATTTTGATAAACTTTAAATAAAACAATTACATTTTCATTTTTTCTTCTTTTAATTTAATTTTTTTACAATTTATTCATTATATATTCCAATTGAAGCCCCCTCCCTCAACTCCTCCCAATTCTATTCCCAACCTTTTTCCCCCTATCTTTTTCCCCTCCCCTTCCACTGAAAGGTGGAGTTCACCTCCTCTGCCATCTGCCTATAGCTCATCAAGTCTCATCAGGATGGCCTGGATCCTCTTCTTCTGTAGCCTGGCAAGGCTACATCCCCATGGGCAAGTGATCAAAGGGCAGATAACAGAGTTCATGACAGAGGCAGCCCTCTTACTGTGGGACCCACATGGAACTGCCAATGGCTACATCTGAGCAGCAGGTCTACGTCCTCTGTATGCATGGTCCTTGTTTGGTGCATGAGTATCTGAAGAACCACCTGGGCTCAGATTTTTTATTTTTATTTTTAGCTTTGTTGGTTTCCTTGTCTGGCTCCTGTCCTCTCCGTTTCCTTCTATCTTCTACTTCTTACATAAATCTCCCTGCACTCTACCTAAAGATTGACTGTGTCAGCATCTGCGTAGATCCCGTGTTGGAGGGAGCCTAAGAGGTCCCTCAATAGAAGGCTCCCATCCTGTTTCTTCTCTTCCAGCATTCTTGGTGTCTGTCTTATTTGCCAATCTGAATGAGATTTAAGCATCTTCTCTAGGTTTCTCCTTAGTGTTTAGCTCCTTTACATCTGTAGATTTTAATATGGCTAATATCTACTTATAAGTGAGTGTATAGCATGGGTGTCTTTTTGTTTTGGGGTTACCTCACTCGAGATCTTTTCTAGTTCCCACCATTTGCCTGTGAATTTCATGATTTCCTTATTATTAATAGTTGAGTAGTCTTCCATTGTTTAAATGTTCCACAATTTCTGTATCTATTCCTCAACCTAGATGAGGGATATCTAGGTTGTTTCTAGATTCTGGCTGTTACAAATTTTTGAACTGTGTAGAATTTATATCAGAGTGTTTTGTTGCTGTCTTTAGGGTCAATTGGAACGTAAATTCAAAAGTATTAACATAGTTCAAGCAATTTATATTATTTATGTGATATCCACATTGCATCAGTTTCATTAATTATACCTTCTAAAGTCAGTACATGGTTTAAAACTGGAAAAAAAATCTTCATTTTAATTGTCTTGGGTGTGACTTCAGTCACAGTCATTATCCACATAGAACTTTTTATTGATTTATAAGTCAGTCAGGAGTTTCTAAACAGAACATTTGATAACAAGTACACAGATCTCTGATAATTGCATCATGAAGATTCCCAAACTTATAGTCATGAATGTGCAAAGAGACAATTTGTCCAGAATTACAAGTATTTGACAGTAGGGAAGTTGTCAAGTTTGTCTCCCACTTCTGTGGGAGAGTCTCTCTTCATGTTTCAGAACATCTGATTCAGCCAGCCATTGATAGAGCTGTGGAAATAGAAGGAGGTCCAAAGTATTATCCAAATAAATGTTCTTTATTATTATATTATACTGATGATAAATTATCAATATATTACATATTATAAGCATATTATCAGTGGAATTACATTACCTTTACATAATATTAAAATTCTAATAGCTACATAGGAATAAGCAAACAATAGGAGTTGCTTAGTGTCAATGTCTTATATTACCAAGGCTATAACACTTAAATTGGTTCCTCTTTTCTAGGGTTAGAAAAAGAGTAGGAGAATTGCTATAAATATGTTCCTAATCTCCTTGAGGCATTTTAAACTGTCCCTTGCATAACCCCATAATTTTTGTTCTAGTTATAGATTTCCTGTAGTCCTCATATAGGAAGTTGACATCTGAGAAGTGGCTAGGTTTAATGTTGTCTAGGAACTCACTGGAATGCCAGTCGGGCTTAGTTATCTAAAACAGTCCAATCCAGCATTCTATAAAGTCATTTGCAATACTAGGTCTTTCCTCAGTATTTCAGTCTATTGAATACCCAGACAGTCTGTGATAATGCACAAATTCCCTTTTTTATCCTCATTGGTCTGGAAAAAGCATTTTATTTTTTGTAGAAATGTTTCCTTACGCACAACTATGATATTTTCATTTGCCAGGAGGATTAGGATTCCTCTATGGATGAAAGGTACCAGTGGCCTATTCAAAAATCCATAATGCCCATAGGTTTGACACTCTGGGCACTAGAAGCTTCTTCTTGTTTATTCTGTCAGTCCATGAGGGACAAGTCATTTGGAGTGACTTTACACCACCAGAGGGAAAGGGAAAGAGTGAGTTCTCAAGAGACAGTCATCCAGGAACATGCCAAGCTAAGCCTAAAAGCCCTGGCGTCATTATGAAGACTCAATCAAGCAAGAATGGGCAACATGGGAATTACTGGAAAGCAGGGAGAGTGAGGAACTGATAGTAAAACATGTTGGGCTTTGAGCCAGATCAGCTGGGCATCCATAGAAAGGTTACTTGGGGGCTCGTCAAACCTGCTACATCCCCATTACTCACTCTCTGGTAATAACCTTGATTCAGACCTATGGTGCTCCCTGGGCTTCTCTCTCTTACATTCTAAGTAATTGACCATACTTCCTTTCCCTGATTTAACTAGCAGGGCAGCCTTTGGGAAAATGGTGTTAAAGAGAGAAATCTGTAAAATGACATATCATTTGGTGTGATTTTATGTCTTTTAGTGGGTTTTTGGAAATAGTAACCCATCTATCCCTCTGTGTTTAACTCAGTTCTATAAGAAAAACCATTTTGGACACAAATGACTAACACTTTTTAAATGATTTAGTTTCAAAAGTGCATAGGAATTTTATTCTTGACCACCAAAGAGAGGAAGAATGCACTAGCCTTCAGCAGGGCAATTCAGCTTTCACCAGCTGAGACAGAGCTAAGCCTTTAGAATTTTTGTCCCCTAAAGGAAAATAAAATGAAGGGGGAGGGAGTTAAGATAATCTTGCATCATTACACAGTCATGTGTATGGCTGAAAGATGTTGCTTTCTTATTGATATTAAGTGTGGTTTTGAATAATCACAGTGAATAGCTAAGTGATAAATAACCAAGAGAAAAATATAAAAATATTAAGAATTTCAAATTTTAGATATGAGATTAGATTTCTTTTCCTACTTTAAGTCATTATGATTGATGTACATAAATGACACCTTCAAAACAGCAAAAGGACACTTGTCCCTTCTAATATTACTTTTATAATGAAGTATCTTCTTTGTCATTTATGAACTCTTCCTTTCTTCATAATTTATGTCAAGTGTATTCAACTTTTAATTCTTCAAATGACTGTTCTCAGAAATTTTCTCAGTTTTTTTCTGGTAGTGGATATTTTCTTTTCAAGGGAATGAAGTAAGATCAATACATTAGTATTTTTGTACTATAGAAAAATATGATCGACCTGATCAGTATAGTTTGCCAAATGTCTCATGTCTCCATTTTGAAGAATTAGGACCTGTACCAGGATGTGGGGGTAGATACTCCTGTGAACTGTGTTGTTGCTGGTGATGAATGCCTGCATTTTGTGATAGCTTGTTTTATTTTAAGAGCTGGATCATAGCTCTTTGGAAAATGTGCTAATCAGGTAAATTTTAATTATGTGGCACATGGCTCCCTAGATTAAGGTTTCTATCTCTTTGAAGACCTTGAGAGACCACAGTACAGGGAAAATGCTAATGAAAACCTGAAAGGTAAGTTTAAAAAAAATCTACTTGGTGCCACATTTCCCTCAGTCATAAGTTAATGAGATGTTGCACTTAGCGTTCCAAGTTCTGACAGATTCATAAGTTGGTGATATAACACTAAAAATCTTTTGCTTAACTAACTCATTGGTTCCTTGGGTGCTAAGTACAGGTATATATCAGAAATCAAGTGAAAACACAAGGCAGAAAGCCTGTCTACAAACAGATTGTTTACTGAAGAATTTTAGAGAAGGAACTAAAATAAAGTAAAATAAAAGTTCAAAAGACACCATTAAAATGAATCCGTCTGAGGCCCGGAAGGCTAGTGAATAAAAGCTAGTACCTAGAAGCACCCTTAAGGAGAAATATTTTATCTGCAGGTACAGTTAGGAAAACCTGGATTTAATAATCATTTGCATGCCATTTTCAGGAACTTCCAAAGCTTTCAGCTTTCATCAGGGTTCTTATAAATGGTAGATACTGCCATACTGATGAAATAAAAGGCAGGCATAGTCTGGATATAGGATTCTTCAGCTTTCAAGGAACATCAATAATTATATCTACACTCTGCCACTGGCTCTGTAAACTTGATTTTGTTTTTGAATCTCCAATTTTCATCTCAAAGGTTTCCTACTACTATTATTAAAAGTTATCTAATTCCATGAGGTGGAGAGAGAAATAGTGCACTTTCATTACCAAATTTCAAAGATATCCTGAAAACATAAATGCTCCAGAAAAATTAAATTGAATGTGGTGAGGCAGAATTTATTATTTTCCAAAAAACATATTTTAAGACACACACACATTCTTTTAACACTTTAGGATTAGACTAAGTACTTCATGCATCTGGAAACCAGAAGGCACTAGAATTTGGTGGGAAAGAGGAAAAGTGCTTGCTTTTGTTGGTTAAAGCAGCTTCCATTCAACATATTTTTATATAGATATAGATTTTAATAGAGATTGAGATACAAGTAGAGATAGTGAGTGTGAAAGAGAGACAGATAAAGAGACAGACAGAGACAGAGAGGAATATCTAGGTTTAGATAACTTAGCTGATGTAAAAAGTGTTAAGAAAAAAGATCAATAAAATTAGTTACAGGAACATTGAGGCTGGGAATGATCACTCATGTCTTGAATCATAGCACTCCAGATGAAAGATCAAGTGGATCTCTGTGAGTAGAAAGACAGTCTTGTCTACACACCAAGTTCTAAGACAGTGAGACTCACTTTTAACAACAACAACAAATGTACTGATACCATGAGAATCATATTACAGCAAAGATTTTTATTGTTATGATATTATCTCTTTAAAATCTCCAAATCTAAAACAGAAATTTTGCATGTCTGAATATGTTTGAAAGAAAGTATTAATATATTTTACAGGAGGAATCCATCTGAATAATTTTATGGGGAAGTTATAAATATTTTATAAATTTTAGTCAATTTCATGAATGTTTATATGCTTAAAAGAGTTAAATATATTTTTCATTGTAGCATCATATTTGAATGCTTTTAATATTTTGTTAAAAATCTTATATGGTTAATATTTATATATTTGTTTCAGAAATATTTAGTCTATTCAGTTTGATTCTGTTAAATTTAAAATCTTTAAACAAATTGAGACAAAGTTTCCACTTTACTCCACAAATCAAAATATTGTGACTTTGACTTAAAGTCAGTGTTGTTAAGCCTTAGGTTAAATCAATAGATTAAAATGCATGGAGAGTACCTAAAACCCCTGCTCAGATGTAGCCCACAGATTTGGTCTCCAAGTGGATTCACTAGTAAGGTGAGCAGGGATTTTCTCTGGCATGAACTCATTGGCAGGCTCTCTGATCACCTCTCCCAGGGGTGTGCAGCCTTGACAAACCACAGAGGAAGACAATGCAGCTAGTCCTGATGAGAGCTGATAGGTTAGGGTCAAATCGAAGGGGAGGAGGACCTCTCCTGTCAGTGGACTAAGGGAGGGGCATAGGGGGAGATGAAGGAAGAAGAGTGGGATTGAGAGGAGACAAGGGAAGGGGACACAGCTGGGATACAAGGTGAATAAATTGTATTATTAATAATAATAATAAAATATGAAAAATGCCTTGTCATCCTTGGCTATGGTAGTTTTCATAGAATCATTTCTGCATAAGAAGGTAACTAATGCAAAAGTTTAGAAAGTCTCTTTACCTTGACAACAAGGAAACTGTGTCAACTATCTGCTTTATCATGCCTGCTGCGTGAACCCAACTGAACTGGTCTGATATTATGGTTGTTTTCATTTTGTTTTCTTTGTTTTTCTGTGCAAATTAACAAATCAACTAGTTAGTGAGAGAAGTATTTACCTGAGAGAGAGCACACAGATTTTCTATCTCAAGAAATACTTGCCCACAGTGTAGAATTCAAATTGAGTTTATTTTGAGTTCTTCTGGGACTCATTTCAGGTGCCTAAGCTCCATCTGTAGAGGTTCTCAGCACCTCAGGGTTAGACCAATTTTCTCATGCATCTGGCAAACAGGAGGTATTACAGTTTGGTGGGGAAGAGAAAGGGCGCTTGCTTATTTTGGTTAAGGCAACTTATATTCAGCACATTAATTGAAACAGCAGATTTGATAGGTATGTGATTTAACCTAGTCTAACATGAATTTTTACTAAAAATTCAAGTTTAGCACTTACTCAATGTCAAGGAACGCTTAGTTGTTATATACATCTCATTGCCTGTGGGAAGTAACTGCTATTGTATCCACAGGACCTTCAATAATAATAGCTTTTGAATTTTTTATTTTTCTTCTGCACAAATCAAATGGTGATGTTATTAATCACCTGTGGAGATTACATGTCCCCCTTCTTATTATTGCCTCTGTAATCTTTCTTGTAAACACAGGCACCCAGGATTTAAAGGCCTACTTCATGAAGGATATAGAACAAGTAGAGTTTTTTTTTTTTCATGTGTAAACTAAAAGTCTTTAGTATTTATCAACTGTGCTTCTGTTGACTAGAGATTGCTAAAGTGAACCTTAGACAATATACAAGAGCTGAGCTGTGGATGTGATTCATTTGGCAGAATACTTGCACAGCCCTGTGTTTGATCTCATAACACAAGCAGGATGCTGAATGTCTGTAATCACTGAAATTGTAAGAGACAGAAGGATCAGAATTTCAAGGTTAACCTCTAACACATTTAAAGTCTCCTGCAAGGCTGGGCTACATGAAGCCCTAGGTCACAAAACCAAAAACCAACAAAATCCATAGCTTCTGTGTCATCTGTAGACTGTTTAAAACAGAAACATGATGGGGATGTTCCACTGAGGCTGCTATGTCTTGGATGTTCATGTCCACAGAGTTGCTGATGAGATTACAGTTGGCACAGCATCTGCTTGACTTATCCAAGCTTAATGGCCCTGAGCATGAAAACAAATGAAAAGGAACCGTTTCCTTTAGGAAATTGATAATTTCAGATGTTTACTACTATGATGAGAATATGATAGTAGGTAGCTTCGACTTTGCCTTGTGCTCCCTAAATATTCACACAAACCATTTACCTTCAATTTAACATCTCTGAGAGAAGAATTTAATGCTGGCGATGGTTCTAACTATACTTTTAAAAAAATTTACTTGTGACATGTTGAAGTATCTGCCCATATTAAACCCAGCACATTTAGCATTTTAATATTTACAAGAGTTGTTAACTACAATATGGTGGGTTTAAACAGTATGCCTTCATGACTATCAGTCACTGCATGCCCTCAGGATTATAGCAGAGATGAAAAAGCGGAAAAAATGGGATTGAAATTGTCTATCTCTCTATAGCTTTAATGCTAAAATCTGGCATCTGCCAACATGATGAGCATCTCCACGCCCTCAGGAAATAATTTCCTAAAAAATAAACTGCCTGCAGTGTAGTATATACCTCTACTTGTTGTTTGAAGACATGCCTAAAACAAAATATATTAGATCAACTTATTACTCTTGTGCTGGGACTGTAGCTTAATAGAAGAACAATTCAATACTTAACAGGTATAATGGACATGGGTTCAGCCCTCAGAACTGAAATAATACTAACTTTGAATCAATGTTTCTGATATACAGATTTTTTTCAAACAACTTTTTTTCTCAAGATGAGGTATCATTGCTGTTTGCTGATTCACTGTGTCCTACATCTCTTTTGCAAGTAGCTGTAAATATAGAAGTGTATATACACTTTTTAAAATTAATCTTACTTACAAAGCTTCAATTTCTGTGTCCTCATCAGGCCACAAATGTATTCTACCCCATACTGGTTGGTTCCTTACTAATATGGGTGTATTGAAAATTAAGCTTGATTCTATACACTTCTAAATATCGGTTATATACTCTCCCATTTATTGGTACATATCTCTTAAGATTGACATCTCCTTTGTAGTGAGAATTATGGAATTTTTGGTTCCTTTAGAAACACAGAAACATGGAAGAGTGGGTAAGGGATATGACTGATATTGGTTCTAACATGTACCATGCTAATGTAGTTTTGTATTCTTTAAAAAGCAGGAAGATGCAAATCAAAACGACCCTGAGATTTCACCTTACACCTATCAGAATGGCTAAGATCAAAAACTCACCTGACAACACATGCTGTAGAGGATGTGGAGAAATAGGAATCCTCCTCCATTGCTGGTGGGAATGTAAACTTGTACAACCACTCTGAAAATCAATTTGGCACTTTCTTAGACAATTAGGAATAGTGATTCCTCAAGATCCAGCTATACCACTCCTAGGTATATATCCAAAATAAGGATCCAACGCATATATACAACAAGGATATTTGCTCAACTATGTTCTTAGCTGCTTTATTCATAATAGCCAGAACCTGGAAAGAACCCAGATGTCCCTCAGTTGAGGAATGGATACAGAAATTGTGGTACTTTTACATTACGGAATACTACACAGCAATTAAAAATGAGGAAATCATGAAATTTGCAGGCAAATGGTGGGACCTGGAAACGATCATCCTGAGTGAGGTATCTCAAAAGCAGAAAGACACACATGGTATATACTCGCTTATATAGACCTATAAAATAGGATAAATATATTGAAATCTATATACCTAAAGAAGATAAACAAGAAAGAGGATCTAGGGTAAGATAATCAATCCTCACTTAGAAAGACAAATGGGATGGACATTGGATGTAGGAAAAAACAAGTAGCAGGACAAGAGCCTACCAAAGAGAGCCTCGAAAAGACTCTACCTAGCAGGGTATCAAAGCAAATATTAAGACACATAACCAACCCTTTGGCACAGTGCAGGGAATCATATGAAAGAAGGGGGAGTTAGTATGACCTGGAGAGGATAGGAGCTCCACAAGGGCCAAATATATCAGGGCACAGGGGTCTTTTATGAGACTGTTTCTCCAACCAAGAACCATGTATGGATATAACCTAGAACCCCTGCTTGACTGTAGCAAATGGTAGCTCAATATCCAAGTGGGTAATCTAGTAAGGGGAACAGGGACTATTTCAGACATGAACTCAATGGCTGACTCTTCAACCCTCCTCTGTCCCCCGAGGGAGGAGCAGCCTTGCTAGGCCACAGAAGAGGCCATTTCAGCCAGTACTGAAGAGACCTGATAAGCTAGGGTTAGATGGAAGGGAAGGAGCTCCTCCCCTATCAGTGGACTTGGAAAGGGGCAGGGAGGACATGAGGGAGTGATGGGGGGATAGGAAGGGAATGCAGGAGGGGGCTACGGCTTGGATACAAAGTACATAACCTGTGATTAATATAAAATAAATGTTTAAAAATGCACAATGATATAATAAGAAATTTTTTTGTTGTTGTTGTTCTTTTAATCCCACCTGTGGGGAAGTAGGGCTGTGATTTGCCTCTTTCTCTAGCAGGAGTGTGATTTGGCTAGCTGCAGACAGTTTCTGTGATTGTACGACAGAACCAAAACACCTGGGCAAAGGGGTCTTTCTGAGACTGACACTCCAACAAAGATCAATGCATGGAGATGACTAATAACCTCTGCACAGATGTAGCCCATGGCAACTCAGTCTCCAAGAGAGGGGGAGCAGCCTTACCAGGCCACAGAGCAAGACAATGCAGCCAGTCCTGATGAGTAGGGTCAGATAGGGTCAGATGGAAGGGGAGGAGGACCTCCCCTATCAGTGGACTTGGGGAGGGGCATCAGAAGAGATGAGGGAGGGAACTACAGCTGTGATACAAAGTGAATAAATTGAAATTAACAAAAAGTAAATAAATTTTAGAAGGAGTTTAAGTCTCAGTCTACACAGAACTTGTATTCCATATGAAAAATCATCCTCTTCTCACTTTTTCAAACTTTATATTTTCTCATTTTTTTTCAAACTTACTATAGTTATATAGTAAGTTGTATAGTAACTTATATAGTAAGTGAAGGAACTGGCTTACAGAACAGATGAACTTATTTTGATTCCGGAAGCCCTCAAGGGAGAAGCATAGAACCTGTCCTCACAAGTTGCCTTATTACATTTACATACTGAAAATTACACAACCACACAGCTACACATTTTAACAGGCACAAATCATGCACACACACTAAAAATAAATGTAGAAAAATTAAAAATAATGTATGTAAATGTAGTTTCTTTGTTACTCCTCTCACCTTCCTCGTTAAAGCAACATACTGGAAGGAATTTAATCCACATTTACTTTATATATTAATTACATTAGAAATTTCTGTGCTAGTCTTGAGTTGCTGGTACTTGACCCAGGTGAAAGCAGGGATTATGGAGTCAGCCTTTTGATGTATATCATGTAGCCATTTCTCCCCAGGTATTCAGAAATCTCTCAGTGATGATGACTCTGCCACCTTTTGAGTTTACTGATGTCTCTAATTGCATTGCTTCAGGTTTCTTATACTCATGAACCAAAAAGGGAAGAAATCAATTCTCTGAGGCCTGCTGGCCCTAGGGAAACAAGGTAAGGCCTCTCCCTGACCAATCTCTGGCCTTCAGGATGCCCCTCGGCTATGCCCAACAGCAAGGAGCTGACCCTGTCTTCTGTGCTTCATTTTCCAGTCCAAAATACTGTCTGCATCCCTGTAGGACTGCCTGCACCCTGTCCCCAAGTGCTTACCTGCTAGGTCTCCTTGGCATTTACTCAAAAGTAGTAAACTGCACCTGGTACCCTCCTTGGCATTTTCTGGCTCATGGTTTGCCTACATTCCCATAAACCTGTCACAATGGGAACAACCAGGTAAGACATCATCTCAAATGCTTTGCCTGCCAGGTATCTTTAGTGTACGTGCAGCAGTGAAAACTGAGTTCTGTCCCTGGTACTCCATTTTCAGTTCACAACTCTGCCTGCATTTCTGGAGACCCGCAGCACCAAGAACAACCATGCAAGACCTGCTCATTCCCAAGTCCCCTGCCTGCAATGTCTCCTAAAGCACAGCCAACATCAGTAAAATGTTACTCCAAGAAAAACAAAAACAAACAAACAAAATAAATAAATAAATAAAACCCACTTTCCCTTGGTGGGGCCACCTTGCCAAGCCACTGGGGAAGAGGATGTACTCAGCTCTGTTGTGACTTGATATGCTGGAGTAGGTGAATAGGGAAGAAACTCCCCTTTTCTGAGGGGCAGGAGAGGGAAGAGAGGGGAAACAGAGAGGGAGGTGGAATTGAGAGGAGTGATGGGAGGGGGATAGGACCAGGATGTAAAATGAATAAAGATTTAAAACAAACAAACAAAACAAAACAATCAAAAACAAGATAGCTAAAACAACCCTGTATAGTCAACTTCTGAAGGTATAATGGAATTTTAATCTAGCAACATGGCTACTCTGTTCACCTCCAAAGACTTTTTAGGTTTGTGTAATGTGGCTAGAATATAGACATTTCACACACCTTTAATCCCTCTGGCTAGAAAATGAGATGCCTTTGGTACAAACCTTTAATATCAAACAATGAAGGTTAACAATGAAGGCCAACCAAAACAATTCAGTCATAAGCTGAGAGAAGCCAGTTTGAATCGATCAGCTTAGAGAAGAGTTTGAACTGAAAGAGCTGTGCTGAACCAGCCAGCCAGAGTTCAGAAAGAGCTAGAAAGGATTCACTTATTCAGCAGTATGACTCAAAGTCTGCAAACATTCTAGGCCTAGATTAGATTGGGTGGCGGTTAAAAGCCCTCATTGTTGTTGGGAGGGAAAAACATGTTTAACTACAGTGGAAGTCAATCTAGTTGTTTGTCAGCAAACTTGGGATAGTTCTACCTCAAAACCCAGGTATACTACTCTAGGCACATACCCAAAAGTTCTAGCACCATATCATGAGGACACTTGCTCATGGATGTACATAGCAGCTTTATTAGTGATAGCCAGAAACTGGAAACAAACTAGATGTCCCTTAACCAGAGAATGGATGAAGATAATGTGGTACATTTGCACAGTGAAGTATTACTCTGACACCAAAACAATGACACCATGACATTTGTAGGCAGATGGCTGAAACTGGAAAATATTATTAATGAGGTAACCCAGGCCCCAAAAGGCATATATAGTATGTACTCAGTTATAAGTGGTTATTAGTCATAAAGTACAGCATACCCATACTATAAACCACAGACCCAAGGAATCTAAGTAAACAAGGAGGGCCCAAGGAGGGGGATGTTTAAGTCTCACTGAAAAGGGGAAATAGATTACACATCTGGGGTAGATGGGGGAAGAAGACTTTGTAGGGGAGGCGGAGGGGCTGGGAATGAGAGCAATGACTAAGGAGAAGGACAGAGGGAGAGGCAACTGGATGACTGGGTGCATCTCTGGGATTGAAAAGCTAGGACAATGGAAACTACCAGGAATCCATAAAGGTAACCCTACCTAAGACCCCTAGCAATAGGGGATAGAGAGCCTGAACCTGCTGTCTTCTATTACCAGGCAAGGTATCCAATAGAGAGGTTGAGACACCAACTCAGCCACAAAACCTTAGATCCACAGTTTTCCTGCCTACAAGATGTGCAGGGGTAAGTGATGGAGCAAAATTTGAGGGAAGCACCAACAAAAACTGGCCTAGTTTATGATCCATATCATGAGAGGAAGCCCACCCCTGACAGTATGAATGTTATTTTGCTAACCTGGAAGATGGGAGCCTATCAAAAAATGGCATCAAAGACATTTCAGCCAGCAACTGACACCTGATGGAAATTGATGTCAAACATCAAATGGAGCATGGGTAATCCCGTGGGAGAGGGAGAGAAAGGACAGAAGGAGCCAGAGGGGTCAAGGACACAACAAACAAAACCTACAGGATCAAATTATCTGGGATCCTTGGGGCCTGTAGAGACTGAACCACCAACTAAAGAACATGCGTGGGATGGACCTAGGCTCTGTGCACATATCTAACAGTTGTGCAGCTGAGTCTTCATGTGAGACTCCTAAATTGGGAGCAGGGGCTGTTTCTGACTACATTGCTTGATATTTACCCCTTTTCCCTAAATTGGATTCCCTGTCTAGCCTCAACTTAAAAAAAACATTGTCTAGTCTCATTGCAATTTGATATGCCAAGACTGCTAGATACCATAGGAGGCCTCCTTGTTTTCTAAGGAGAAGGGAAGAAGAGGTGAAGTGGAGGGAGGAGCAGAGAGAGGCATGGACTCAGTGGAGAGGAGAGGGGGAAGCTGTAATCTAAATATGAAGTAAATAACTTAATCAACAAAAAATATCTAAAAATAAAAATTATTCTCCTAATTCTTTCCCACTCCTTGCAGTTTTTCCATCTTCCACTTTACCTAATTTCTGTTCTGATTTCTATTGTTTGTGTGTGTGTGTGTGTATTTCTGAAGATGGTTTCTCCTATCA
>CM053765.1:20154254-20182318 GCA_028658305.1 Pachyuromys duprasi
TTCCTTGAGTGAGGAATCAATTTCTGCCTGTGTATGCTCTGCTCCCGAGATTCTCTCTTCCATCTCTTGTATTCTATTGGTGATGCTTACCTTTGTGGTTCCTGATCTTTTCTCTAAGTTATCCAGTGCCAGGTTCTTCTCCCTTTGTGTCTTCTTTATAGATTCTAATTCTATTTTCATGCTTTGTACCATTTCCTTCAACTTTTTGACTGTGTCTCCTATTTTGGTTGTTTCCTCTCTGTTTATCTTTGATTGTTCCTGTATGTGGGCAGTTAATTTCTTCTCCATTTCTTTGAGGGCCTTGTTCATTTCCTCTTTTTTATCTCTCCTCTTGTTCCTCCAATATCTGCATAATCAAAGCTTTAACATAATTTTCCTGTGTCTCCACTGAATTAAAGTCTCCACTGCTTTTGGGTGTTTCTGTTGGTGCCATGGTGTCCTGATTTTTGTTGGGTGAGTTCTTTTGCCGATTTCTGGGCATTTGTTTATATATAATCAGGGAGCTGTTTGTGCTTTAAGGCTGTACTTCAGTCTGAAACTGTCACTCTCTTGTGTCAGGAGTATTCTTCAAGAAGATCAGGGATTTCCGGTGGTTTGTTAGTGTGTGTTGTGTCTCAGTTGAACTCTATTGTGGACTCTGTGTGCTTGCCTTCGTGCTCTGTGCTAGCAGCTGTGAGTACTGCGGGTTGAAGCAGAACTAGGGTCCTTCTGCAACTTGCCTGTGGACTCACACACAGAGTGAGGTTTTTTTCTGGCAGAAGCGTGAGGTGTGCTACTGCAGTGTGCAGACTGGTCAAAATGGTCCCCCGACCTTCTCAGTCTGGGGTGGTTCTGGCGATTGGTGTACGCCTACTGTGTACCAGTGGGTTGAAGCAGAACAGGTGTGCAGTGTGAGCTTGCAGTGTGCAGGTCAGTGAAAATGGTACCCGGTTCCTCCTCAGATTGCCCAGGAGACTGTGTGATCCAGTCTATTATGGCGGGTGCAGGTGCCCAGTGAGGCTGTTAGTTCAGATCAGAGCTGTGCACTGCTGGTCACCCGGAGATTTTTCCAGGTAATAACTGGGTGTCCCTAGGGTTTTCCTACTTAATTTTCTCACCGTAGGAGTTCTGCTCACTTGGCAATCACAAATGCTTGCATTTTAGGTCCCAGAGTTCAGTCTCCTGGTCGCTGCATTGTTTCTGCTGTCCTACTCCTCAGACAAGGTGTCCTCTCCTGGCAGCCATCTTGGATCTCCCCAGAATTTTTTACTATGGCAGTAATGTAAAGAAACCTCTATGAAGGTCAGAGTGTGATCTGCAAGCACGAGATTTCACTCTAGGTACTAGACATTTTTAAGCTTAATACTATTTAATATGGAAAGTAATGTTCTATAAAACCAGTGGGTTAATTTTATCTTTCTTAAATGCCCAGGATTGTTAGCTGCTCAAATTCAAGTGGTACAGAAAGTGTTCCCTGTGCTGGATTCCCTTTGTAATCTTTATAAATTTTGCATACTTTGTACACTTTGTAAAGTGGCAAGTCCTCACTCTGTCTGAGGAGCTCCAGCAGCCAGGCCCCCAACACCAGATTTCCTAACAGCCCCTATGGTCATTTCCTTTATTTATTTATTTATTTATTTATTTATTTATTTATTTATTTATTTATTTAATTTTAATCACAGCTCATTCACTTGTATCCCAGCCATAGCCCCCGCCCTTTTTACCTCCTAATCCCAGCCTCCCTCCTCTCCTCCCTGCCCCCTTCAGAGTCCACTGATAGCAGAGGTCCTCCTCCCCTTCCATCTGACCCTAGCTTAGCAGGTATCTTCATGACTGGCTGCAATGTCTTCCTCTGTGGCCTAGCAGTTTCTCCAACCAAGGACCACGCACGGATATAACCTATGGTCATTTTCTTATTGCTGTAAATGTCATTTACAACTGGACCTAGGAAAGTGTCCATACTCTTCCCAACAAGAAAAATCCCACCAATCCCTGAGCTCCCCCAAGCTCAGGACTTAAAATTCCAACAATCCTCACACTGAAAAATCTCACCCCTAAAACATTCTATATAAGCTCTTCCTATTTATTCAGTTCCCTCCTCTCTTCTCTGGGGACAGAGCCAACTAACCCCGGGTTCTTGTATCCAAACCATAGATTCATCCTTCCTAATAAATCTCCTTTATGAGATTTGCTACCTAGTGTGACTCTATCATCATAAGAAGCCAAAAACACAAAGAAGTGAGGAAGAAACCAAGAAGTCCAGTGGACCTGAGGCTCCTGGGACTCCTGATCTCAGCTGGGGATTCTCTTCCCTGGGAGCTACAATCAGGCAATGTGGAGCTATTTCACTGAAGACAGCCAGGGCTATCTTCCTTCTCCTTCAGAGGCCTCCTCCCAGAGCTGTGTGATTTCTGTGCTCCTGAGTCCCAAGATACCCTTCATCCAAGGAGGAATGCCAACAAAGGTGACCTTAACCAAAGATAAGTTATAGTGTTTACATCTGCGTTTTTCTCATATATCTTTGTATAACAAAACAGTGAAATTTCACATGATTAGACAAAATTCCTCTGTGGTTAGTCTCAAGATTCAATCATGCAGCTTATTTAGACCGAAAAAGTACTCCCTTTTGCTAACAGAAAATTATCTTTTAAGTCACTTCAAACTGTGAATCTACTTGATGGACATCAAGTTCTATCTCAGGCAATAAGCATATTTTCTCAAACTTGATCCCTGATTGCTTAAGTCTATGGACTGCTCTGAGTGTTTGAAGAATATTAGCTGCAGATGACACAGCACGGTATTAAAAATGGAATGAGAAGAAGTAGGAAAGTTAAATAGACTTAGAATATTCTCAGTTTAATTTTCCTCTCAGCACATACGCTGGGCCAATTCTGGTGAGAGTCTTTAAACCAGCTGCAAACCTTCACCATCTCACAGAAAATGGTGAGCAGCAGAAGCTTTGCACCTAGGGCAGCTGAGGCAGGAAACTGTGAGATTTAGGTGACAGATGCATAATGCTTTTCAATATGCTTTTCACAAGGCCTACCTCATGTTGTTCCATGATAGATAGTCTGTCTTAGAGGTGATTGTTTTCATGAAGGATGCTTCATAAGTCCTTGAAGGTTTGGTTAAATGAACTGGTCAAGTTTACACAAAGAGAAAAACTTGAACCAATTACCTTTCCCCAAGGGGCTTATCATTTATTCAGCTAGAGCTTTCTTATATTGATTCTAACTGGACCCTGGCAAAGCGTCACATCCTCTCTTAATTTACCTTGGGTATCCCTGGGTGTTGTCTTGGATAAATATTTCAGCATATATTTCATATATGCTATGAATGCATGTAAACTATGTACAAAATATACAATTGCCTTGCAATCATATTCACCTGAAGATACTTAACTTTTTGTCTACTTTGTTCTCTCTCTACTACTTCATATTTTGCCACTCCTTTACTTTCCATCTTCTTTTCCCCTCTTTTCTCTGTACTACCTCCACTCACCATTGTTTTTCAAAGATTTAGTGGATGGAAAATGAGGAAAAAATAGTTCAATAGCAAGTAAGAGATGGAAAAAAAAAAAACAAGCCCGGAACACTTTGTTTGTTTTTTTCTCCTTCTGACCAACTACACATACCTAAGTATAAATAATGGAGCTTGCTAAGTATCTAATAACCTATTTTGTTAAAACACAATTTAAGCATACTTTATCTCTTACCTCTTTAGACAAATCTCACAATTGTGATAAAATAACAGAAACATTTTAACTTACTGTTACACACTGCAGAATCTGAGTATATCTGTTCTTTCTCATTGTATATACTTGTGGATTGAAGACAATATAAAGCTTTTACTTGAGGAATGTTTATCATAATATTTATATAAGAATTACATTAAAATCAAACATAAAAATATGTTCAGAAGATATGGCCATATTTCTTCATTTACCATTTGGTGGGAGATAATTACAACATTACTAATTCAAATGTGTAGCAAGAAGTAGTAGTAGAAAGTGCCATATTTGATTGAATAAGGAAAAGCCAAGAGTGAACAAAGTATTGCTTTCTGGTTGTCATTTTTAAACTTTAATATCTGAATAAACTGCTGAACACTCAAGGCAGCTCCTAGAGTTCTAGACATCATAGCCATGTATGGCAATGTATTAGTATTACATAAATAATCTTTCACTTGCTCTGTAAGAATGTAATGCCATTTCCCAGAGCATTCTCTGTGGAAATTGTAAAATCCTATTGGCTTGTATCATGTAATAAGCTAATACTTAACTAGGATATGTTGGACATTGTTTATGACTGAAGTTGAAAAGTGACAATATTTAAATGATATATTGAGCCTATATCTGCTTGTGATATGTAGATAGAAGGACTCTTACTGTTTGCAAGAGGAAACAGTATATACAAATCTAGAATTCAAATTTATTTACATATAACATATTACTTAATTTCCATTCTTGAAGACATAAAACACCCTGAAGAAGTAGCATTTGTTTATATGAAACAAAACAGCAAATGTGTATTTTACTATAAAGATTTTAAAATGTCAGTAATTAATTTGAAAACTATGCCTGGCTCTAGGTACTGCAGAAAATAGTGATTTCATTGTGATTCTATTCATCATTTTTGGTTAACCATATCTCTTATATCTTTGCTTCCTCATTTATTATAAAAAATACTTTCATCTTTCTACACACTGCACAGAACAATATCAGCATCCTACCATCATTTACTTATTAAAATGGGTACATACTTCTAGAGCAGTGTGTTGTTGCACAGGTAAAACTCACTAAAATGTACCTGTTTGTGTGTGTAGGGTAGTAAGAGGTAGTTGTTGAACATTCATTTTCATTTGTCTGAAGAGTGATATCCGAAAATGATGAACTTGCTGCATAAAGCATATCTTCAGCAATTCAAGTTCATGTTTTCCCTGAAGTACAATGGCAACAGAGCAAAGAAAATATATAGCCCAAATAACTTATAAATGGTGCTATCTTAGAAAACATTTATTTGTCATGGCAATGCTGGAAACAACAGAAGCATGTAACTAATGACAAAATATGGGCTCATAATTTGTTAAATAATCTGCAAAAAAACCAAAAACACCAAACACTTTGCCTTCATAACAAAACATGTTATTGTGAAATTGAACTAGTATGCATTATACTAGTATTCCATTTTAAATAGATTAGTGTCACCCAAATACAGGTGCTTCTTTTTCTGGAGATATTATTTATTTTTCATTATTTTTTAATTGCATTAGTGAAAGACAATAATCTCTTCTTAAAGATTAAGAAATTGAAGTGCATACAGAAGGCTGTCAGAATCAGTCACTGATAACAAGGGCATCTGCTTTTCCTGTATTTGCTTTTGATATTGTAATAAACAGAGCTGGGTAGATACAGGCTAGAAGGGGAATTCTTCTGGGCATTTTCTTTGATTTTTAGACTATGCAAACAAATGCTGGAATACAAACCAAATAAATTCTGCAAAGAAGGAAAATTATCAAAGGTAGCTCTAAGAATTTAGGACAATATTTTTAAATGTTTGTTTTGTTTCAGTCTTAATAAAAGAACTAGACAGCAAAAGTTAGAGAAAAACAACAAATTCACTATAGTCTGGAAAGATTATTTCTTTGTCAGCATTAAATTTTCTAAATGCGTTAGCGTGTTCTTTATTGCAATCAGATTTTTGTATGGCTATTAAGGTATGACTAAGTTCTCAGTGTTTACTGCTTAAGGTCTTTTGCTGTATTGAGTTTTGTGTTTTTTAAATTTTATTTACTTTTTATTAATTATAGTTTATTCTCTTTGTATCCCAGCTGTAGCCTAATCTATTGTTCCCTCCTCCTATGCCCTTCCCACAGTCCACTGATAAGGGAAATCCTCCTACCCTTCAATCTGACCTAACAGCCAGTCCTGATGAGACATGATAGAATAAGTTTTATTGCTTTTAAAGTAGTTATGAATATTATGAAGATAAAAGGAGCTATAAGGTTTGTAAGAGGAATAGACTTCTGCTAGATTTCTTCCGGTTTTAAGGAGGGTTCTACACATTTACAAAGTCCGCCATCCTTCATGCTAAAGATTTGCTGTGTCCAAGGAAACAATCCTGTGAGTGAAGTCTAATAGGTGACTTCTAGCTCTCTTAGCCAGGTTCCTGACTCTGGAAAAACAGACAGCTGTTTGCTTCTGCACTTAGCTTGCCACGAAGTGAAAGTGTACAAAACATCTGGGCACTGCATTTTGAACTTGAATGCTCATACAGATAGTCACTGTTTTTTTTTTTCTTTTTTTAAGTTCCAACTTTTTAAATTTATTTTTTTATTTATTACAATTTATTCGCTTTGTATCCCAGCTGTAGCCCCCTCGCTCATCTCCTCCCAAACCCTCTCCTAGTCCACTGATAGGAGAGGAGATCCAAACCTTTCATCAGGTGTTATTAGGACTGGCTGCACCATCTTCCTCTGTGGCTTGACAAGACTGGCTCATAATGTTAGGGCTGGCTTCCTGTTGATATTAGAGCAAAGATATAAAAAAGGGGTGGATGGACAGTTAGTGTCTGGGTAAGATGTCTTCTGGTGGAGGAGATGGCAGGGTTTTCTTTTTTTTTTTTTCAATATAGATATTGAATCACATTTTGAGATACGGTCTGAGATTTTTGCATTTCTACAAATCTCACAGGTTAGAATGGGGTTTCTTGCTTCTTCTGAATTTCTAGTTTTCTCTGCGTACAAAATAGAATCACTTTGTGAAATTTCCAAAAGTATAAGCACCCAATTCTCATCTAAGGTGTGGACTTACACTCTGGGTATGGGTTCAGACACATTTTTTTTTTTTTTTGGGAGGGGATCACCTGGGTGATTTGAATGTGATGTGAAAACTGAAGCCAACCTGAGTACACAATGCCTCATTTCTGCCAAAGCTCTGTAAGGCCCCGAGTAGAAAAGATGCACTTCATAAAATCACATATTCTCTGGCAAAATGGGAAATCCTACTCTCTAAATAGATGATACGGGAATGGATAATTGTCCCGGCAGTGAATTTGCATTAGTGTTAAGGGTCCCACTGCCAGAAGTAAACTGAGAAACCTGACAACTGTAATTGAATATCACCCCTTGTACCAGAGGGAGATTAGGAATGCACTTTAAAAAATGATACAGTGTGTTTCATTGATTGAAACATGAAGCACAGAACAGACAAAGGTCAAACCCACATTTAATTAATCTAGGGGAAAAGACATATGTAATTAGCAGCTGTGTGGCATAAATATCCATGTCTGTGTGCCTGAAAAGGTGAAATGGATCTACTCAAGTGAGGCCCTACAACCTCATAAGAATTCTCCATTACGCTGTCCAAGCTTTATAAATAATGCTTTGTTCCCGTTGGGCAGTGTCAGAAGGATACCGGGAATACAGTTATGCCTTCTTCTTCTACAATTTTTGCCTAATTTCAAGTTTTCTTCTTAACATTTATCATCATCTGGTGTACCATAGAAAATCTGGCCGATGTTTACATTAAATTATAATAACAATCACTTTCACTTAAGTTCCTCTTTTAATGAAAAGTGATTAGAATATTGAATG
The DNA here is from genome assembly GCA_028658305.1 of Pachyuromys duprasi. Lineage (NCBI taxonomy): Eukaryota > Metazoa > Chordata > Mammalia > Rodentia > Muridae > Pachyuromys > Pachyuromys duprasi. The sequence continues at coordinate 20,161,827 of CM053765.1, forward strand.
AAAACACACTGCGTATATAGTATTAGGCAAGAAAATGTGCTATTTAGGATGGAATACAAAGTTTGATACAGATAATTGAAAAGGTCCAGTTGTGCTCTGAGAAGATCTGAAAACCCATTCTGACTCCTATTTTGACTGTAAGGGAATTCTAATCTTTATTCTACAGGAAACCTGACTTGTAAATTATACAGAACTACTGTGTCATGGGTATTTTAAAAATGTTTATATCATATTGCTCTCACCAAGTAAAAACTTTAATTTTACATCCAAAAGAAAACATTATATTTTATGGAAAATGATTTATATGATGACAGATATAATATGCTTTACCCAAGATAAATAAAAATTCTGGCAAGAGGTGTGGATAATGTAAACATCCTAGGTGAGTAGAGACATTTTTAGACTAAGATGTTGTCACATAACTTACTCCAAAAGTTGTCAAACACTTAGTGAATGGCTTATTTAAAAATGACTGTGTATCTTTATATGGTGTGTGTGTGTGTGTGTGTTTGTGTTTGTGTGTGTGTGCATATGTATCAGCATGTGGGGTGCACTCACCCATGCAGGACTATAGAAACTAGAGTTTTATTACACACGGGCTATTTTTCTGCTTGATAACCATCTTTGTTGGTTTGTTTTCTTCTCTTTGATGCCGAGAGTTTCTCTCTGAACCTAGATCTCACTGCTTTCACTGAGCTGTCAGGTCAAGGAATCACTCATATCTTCTGTAGTGTTCCTAGTGCTGAGATTATAAACAAGAGCCATCATGCCAGGCTCTTAAGTGGGAGATGAGACCCCTTGCTTGCTTGGCAAACACCATACCCACTATGTCATCTCGGTAATACAGTTCATTTATAATTTAATAAAATTCATTGAAATTCTACATCGTTTTTTCATTTAATTTCTTATTTGTTAACATATAGGATGGGGGACTATGTCCCCAGCTGAATTTATAGATGCTACAATAAATCTACAATAAAGTTTTGTAACTGGATTTTTACCATAGTTTATTTATATATTGTAGATTTCATTCCTTCATGCTGTACAAACTGACTTCATCTCTGCCTTGTATGTAGCTAACAACTGATTTTTTTTTACATTCAAGACTTAAAACCATGCCCGTTATCTTTAAATTTTGAGATGCTGTTAAAAATGAATGGTAGATTTAATTCATATTAACTTGAGTAAACAAGTACTTAGATTAAATTGTAAATTTTAAGTAAAATATATTCATGTTTAACAATGTGGTTGAATCCATGGAGAAAGCAGCAACCACTCATAAAGAACAGCCCATTTCCCCTCCATTAAGTTTAATTCTAAAAACTCAGGCATAATGAATCACTGCTGACCACAGGCCACTTCATCTCATTCTGTGGTCACTGTGGCTGCTGGTGGCTGTAACTTTTGTATCTCCAATTAGTTGTGGGAAGAAAACAGTAAGCATAATTCTGTAAGTTCTAGGTATACTTTGTACATTGTTTGTGAAACTGAGAAAGGAAAGAGAAAGCAAATAGATTTTTTATAAACTCTTTGGTTTACTGAAACCTCAAAGTTTGACTACATAGAAGCTATTTATAAATCCCCCCCCCCTTTGTTGATTCTCCAATGTAGAAAGAACAATCCAGAAATCCATTTATGAGAAACCTTAACCTATACTGTTAGCAAACCACCATAACTATATTTTAAATTTGTTTGACAAAGCCTTAGGCAGTTCAAAGAGCTAGACAAACGATGTGAAATTTCTTTAGTTGTTTTCAAGCCTGCAGCCATGAGAATAAAACAATACTGGCTGCTTGAGTTGATTGTAGCAGCAGGAGATGCCAACACAGGAAAAGACTTTCTAGTTATTAGTTAAGGGAAGCCAGGGGGATTCAGGGGTCATGCTATCTGAAGAATGATGAGCATGTACATATAATATGAAGGGGAATATTTAATGAATGTTAATTAACTAGTGTCAGAAGTCAAAGGCAAACAGGCAATCATAATGATAAAATGCCCATAATAAATGTTTTCTTTAGTAGTTCTTTTCAGAGTATTTTGTTTTAAGGCCTATTTGGATTTGCATTCAATGTTTAACCTAAGAAAGTATAAACAATAGGGTCTGAGAAACAAGAAATATTTTTATCTGATTATGGACAAAACTAAAAGGAAATTACAGACTGTGCATAGCTTTAGGGCTTGAATGTTCTCTCGGATTATCAAATAAGAGAGGACATTTTTCTAAGAGGTCCAATCACATGTAGAAATCTCTATAAACATCCAAAATGTATAACTATGTGTAAAAATGCAAAACAAAGGCCAGGAAAAGTGAAAAAAAATGTATAATATAAATCCTAGCTGTCCTGAGCCAAAGTAAGATGAGCCTGAAGAGGTTAACTCTTAAAATATTTAATTGTTAATAAAATAGCTCACTGTATTTATCATTGTTTTTAGGAGAAAATATAATTTAGATCTTTGACACATAGAGTACCAATCTGGAAGATAATAAAGGTTCAGGCTGAAAGGCAGACAGTGTAAACTGAGGTAGCCGATATTTCCAAAAATGAGAGTTTCACAGGCAGAAGTCTTCTTTATGGCCTTTGCTCTTACTTGTTTTTTTTTTTTTTCAGTTATACCCACAAGCTCACATGGCTTCTGGATCTCCCCACAAATATTTACAGGAATGACCTATTTACTTCATCTGATGATATAAAGTATCCCTTTGTTGGATGGGTCTAGTAACCAGGTACTAACATAGCACCTGTTAACTTTTTTTCTAACTTTTACTCTAAATTAGTTTCCTCTGTGATAATCAATAGAATATTCTGCTTGCTTGTGTACTAGTTTATATATTTACAGGGTTTTGCAATGTTAAGAGTGGAGGGATTTTGGTGCAATTTAACTTTTGCAGCATCTATTAAAGTGCAGTTCCTAGAAAAACTGCTCAAACTGATTAACGGAAGGAAGAATAAGATGGAACTCTGGAGCACATTGTCAAACAAAATATAACCACTGCTGAAGTGTTAACTTGTTCTATATTAACACTGTTTTACATGTCATAAATGATTCCATTTGTCTCCTAATATTGATTTGAGGACAGATAATAAAAATAAGAACAGAGAGAACCATGGATTGCTGTGATGAGCCTGGTCTGTCTTTTTTTGGTTGGAGTTCCCCTCTGTTGTGTGGCCTCCAATGTTTATCCATTTCTACACAAACATAAGAGATGATGGTTTAGAAATGCTTTCTGATTCAAAACCAACATACTCTAAAAACACAATATTTATTTATTTATTTTTGGAATCTACACATCTAGTTGAGGACTTATTGCCAGCTGAGTTTTTGGGAAAGAAAAAAAGTCCAATTTTTAAGGATATAGGCATTTGTAAATTGAACATGCTCCAATGGATGGTCCCATAATCATGAGTATATAGTACACGGGATATACATATACTCTAAGAAGAAGGAATTGAGGAAATGTGAGCAAAATAAAAGGTACACATGAAATTTTGAGTGCAGGAAACTTTATGGAAGAAGAGGGAGATAGAAAGACCTGGATGGAACAAGAACTCCACAAGGAGACCATTAGAACCCCAAATCCTGGTCCCAGGAGGCCTGCAGAGATAGACACTCTAACCAAAGACTACGCATGTAGAGGACCTAGAACCTCTGCTCAGTAAAAGGCCATAGGGTGCTCAGTTTCCAAGTGGGTGCCCTAGTAATGGGAGCAGGGACTGTCTCTGACATAAACTCAGTGGCTGTCTCTTTGATCATCTTCCCCTGAGGGGGGAGAAGCCTTTTCAGGCCACAGATGAAGACAATGCAGCCAGTCCTGATAAGCTTGGGTCACATAGAAAGGAAGGAGGTCCTCACTTATAGTAGATTAAGAGAGGGGTATGGGAGAAGAGTGATGGTGGGTGGTGGTAGGAGGAGAGGAGCAGTGGTGCTACAGCTGGGATACAAAGTGAATAAACGTAATAAACAAATAAAGAAATTCAAAAGAAAAAGAAAAAAAATAGCAGTGGGCTGGGCTTAGCCCATGGACTATTGTTATTTTGGAAAGAAGAACAACAAAGATTATATTTTAAAATAAACTTTTATCATAAACTTGAACTTGTTTGGTGAGTTTTCAAATTTGGTCTTTAAAGAGAAAACAAAGTGACTTCACACTGGAGAATGCACACACACATACACAGAACCAAGCCAGATGACCAAGTTCAGCATCCACAGCTTATGTAATATTGGTAGTCTGTATCCAGATATGATGAAACAAAACCTTTCAGGGCCAGTGAGGTGGATCCAAGTCTGAGGATAAATTGCTATCAAGACTGATGACCGGAATCCAGCTGGTAGAACTCACAGGACAGAAGGAGGGAACTGACTCCCATGAGTTGCCCTCTTACTCCACAAATGCCCTGGAGCTGACACATACACATAAACACTAAATGAATGTAGAAATGTCCCTCAAGGAGAAAGAGAGACTGAGGAAGAGAAACCAACACTTTTCTTGGGAGATCTCTCTCCCCAAACCAGTAACAACAGACTAATAAAAGAAAACATATAAGAGAGAATACAAAACTGGAATAAAATGAGCTTCTCACATACACCAACCTACAGGACCAAAGGAGACTCTTGTGGAGTGTGGATGTCCAATGGAACTACCAGGAGATAAATTCCCTTCCCCCTCACACCAAGATTCCAGGGATGCTAAGGCTAAAGAAACCATTACTATCTACTCAGCTATTGAAAACAAAGAAATCATGAAATTTGCAGGCAAATGATGGGATTTAAAGATCATCTTGAGTGAGGTAACCAGGAAGAAGAAAGACACACATGGTATATACTCACTCAAAAGTGGATATTAGCCATATAATATAGGATAAACATACTAAAATTCTATCGTTCCAAAGAAGCTAAACAACAATGAAGACCCTAGGGAAGATGCTCAATCCTCATTCAGAAGGATAAACTCAAGTGATGTCTAATGCAGGAGAAGACAGGCAACAGGACAGGAGCCTACTACAGACAACCTCTGAAAGACTCTACAGATCACGGTATCAAAGCAGAGGCTGAGACTCACAGTCATACTTTGGGCAGAGTGCATGGAATCTTATGAAAAAAGGGGGAGATAGAAAGAACTGGAGGGGGACAGGAGCTCCAAAAGGAGACCAACAGAGCCATAAAAACTGAGCCCTGGGTGTTCTGAAGAGACTGATATCTCAATGCATGGAGAGGATCTAAAACCCAGATTCAGAGGTAGCTCATAGACTCAGTCTCCACTTGGGGTCCCTAGTAAGAGGAGCAAGGGCTTTTCTCTGGCATGAATTCAGTGGCAGGCTCTCTGATCACATCCCTTTGGGGGTTGTAGCCTTGCCAAGCCACAGAGGAAGACAATGCAAGAGTCCTGATGAGACCTGATTGGGTAGGGTCAAGAAGAGAGATGGAGGGGGGTTTGGGAAGATATGAGGGAGGGGGCCACAGCCAGGATACAAATTGAATAAGTTGTAATAAATAATAATAATAATAAATCTGAAAAAATAAAAATGACATCATCAAAGACAAATCTGAAAAGCTTATACTCAAGCAAATCTTTTTTTAATTTATATATTTTTATATCAAGCAAATCTTAAAGCCAGACATGGTGGTAATCACCTCTAATCCCAGGACCAGAAGTCTAGGGAAGAAAGAGTGAATTCAATGCCAACCAGGGCTATATGAGTTCAAGGGCAAATTGAACTAGACAGAAAGGCTCCCCACCACCACCTTCACACTCACAGAAGTTAAGAATATGTGACAAGTATGTATAATGTGACATGCTTGATGAGACCCTGAAATCAATCGGACAGTAGAAAAAAATTAAGACCTGAATGAAGAAAGTGATCTATATAATATTTTGTTAATAATTTTGGTTCATTAATTGTATCAAATGTGTCATATTAATAATGATGTGAATAATAAAGAAAACAAGGTGTTGAGATATTTCAAAAATTAATCTTATATATTTTTTTACTTCCTTCATCAATGTGCTTATACAACACAAGAAAAGTAAACATAGCCAAATGCATGTGAGATATTTAATTTTATAATATTTTGTAGTTTTAGTGATTATACATTAGGGTAAGTCCCCAGTTTTGTCTTTTGTGTTTACATCTTAGTTAAAATTCAGTGTGTACACTTAGTTAAAATTGCTCATCATTTCAGACTTCACAATTTTTTTTCTCCGTTCTAGAACTGTTTTGGTACTGTATATGACAGTTTACAAGGGGAACACTTATGTTACATACAACAAATAATGAAAATAGTTTTCCATTAGTTCAATAAAAATGCAAATTCTGAAATAATTTATCATTCTATTCATGGTTTGAGAGAAGCCTATGAGATACTGATGTTTTATTTAACTATCCTTGCAGATTCCCTATCAATACTTCAAGAATTAATATCACAGTTGTGATGTTTAATTGAACAGCTATATTTATATATTAAAAAGTTTAAAACATCAGTTAAAATGTCAATGAAATGAACAGTTTAAAATAGCTATGCTTCAAGTAGGCAAATAAGATAATATTTTATTATTATGATACAAAGTAGATTATAAAATAACTATCAACAACAATAACAGATACTTTTTAAAAGCAGACTTCTAACTTTGTGTTAATTTAATTTGATTAATTTAATTTGATTAACACAAAGTCTGATTCTAATTGAAATCGCAAGTGTCTCTGAACGTGTTACTCTTAAAGGGGTGCAATATGATTTTACCCTTCAGATGCAATAGAAACTTTTTTGGTCAATTTTATTATCCTGGTCATCTTCTTTTTGAAGTTTATTTTAAAATGTGAATTTATTGAAATGAAGATGGTAGACCTTTACACAAATCATTTTTCTAATAATTTTATCTGTTCAAACTATTGAACAATCCTTATGGTAATATTACAGAGAGAGCAATCCTTAAACTGTATAATAGGGACATCAATGCACATATCTCACTTTTTGATGTTCCTCTTAAGGCTGCCTCTCTAATAACATTTTAAATGTAATTTATCACACTCACCATTGAAAGGCTGCATCAATCCCATTTAATTTTGAAGAAATCATAGCATATAAAAGTTAGATGATGTTTAAATGAAGTATCATGTAAGTGATAGAGCCTGGAGTTGAGGTACCAAGCAAGGAGAATTCCAAGCTCACTATGACATGCCTGTTAGAATTTTCTTATGGCTCATCAGGGCCAAATTCTGTGGATTAGAGTGAAAATAACTCACAAATGAGCTTCAAATCTGTGTGGAAACCTTAACAACAGTGAACATTTTAGAAATTTTATTCAGAGTTGAGAAGGGCAGGAAGTGGAGAAGAAGTATTCACAGCTATGGAAATGTTTCCAAGGTAGTTGCCAGAATATTCAGTGAGAATGGCTGTACCGTAAGCTCATGGGAAAATATTTTGTTTACACATAATAAACCATTTTAAAGGCAGATTGTAGAAAAACGTACTACCATAAAGTTGAAATTTGACTTTGACTTGTAGGATTCTTTAAAATGTTGATTATACTTAAATAATTATCATGACTAGATCCCAGGAAGCTAGAGAGGTAGTAGGTAGCAAATTCAAGAGAAGTGGCCATCAAAAGCTGAATGAGCACCAGTATTGAATTTTGGAGAAATCCTCTTAGTAACCAGATCTGCCCCAGAAATATGGTGTGCACATCGATATGCACACCATTCAAAAACATACAATGTACACACTTCAACAACAATAACCATTACTCACAATTCACAAACACTTGATATGTGTAAAGCTCCTTGTTAAGTGCCTTGTGTACAATCTATCTTCAGCCATCACAATGCTCTTACTCTATAATACTACTATTTTTCATTTGAGGGATATAAAGAAACAACTATTATTAGATAAATAGTAATGTAAAATTAACAGCCAGATTTGACAGAAAATGTGCAACAGGTTATCAAATGACTACCTGCAAATCTATATTCTTAGTGACAAGACTTTCATGCCAGGGTACTGCAAATTAATTAAATGAAGAATTCCAATTTATAAAACAAACATGATCTAAATCATTTCAAATCATTGTACTATGAACCAAATGCATGTTGATGGTGGTAATGAGTAGGAACACAAAGGAATAAAAATAATTACTTATATACACTAAGTTATCTTATTCTGCAAGATTTTTTTTCAAATTTAAATAAGAGGCATTGGAGAGATTCCGCTATGCAGGCAGGATCAAAATATATAAACGTGAAAAGATAAAGCCTTGCACAGGGTGTTTTAGGGATAAAAATTAAATACCTCCAGATGGCTTTGTGTAAATGAAAAAGGGAATAGTTGACTTTAGAATCTTATCTTTAACATTCCCAATGAATTAAATAACTAACAGAGTACATAGATAAATTTTCTGTGGAATAAAAGCGAGAAATAAAATTGGTGTCTGCTGTGAACTGATCATGAATAATCAAATATGATAAATTCACTGTTATTGTCCCTATTACATCTTTTCTTCATGCTTGTGCTAACAGAAGTAATAATGAGACATTCTTTTTGTTTGTAAGAAAACAAATAACCATTTTGTTGATCAGTAGAGATAAAACTCGTGTGTAATATATATGTGAATTTCTTATGTTCATCAAATTTTGGATATCTGAGAGACATAACATTTTAATGCCACAGAAAATACTGATAAATCTTCTGAAATTTTCTCTATGGAGAGCCAAAGTATGTATCCTTTCTTAATAGGCCTTATAGGTCTATTACAAGTAAGATATTCACATCTTTGGGACTATTTTCCAAAAGCTATAAATAATATGTACTGTTTAATGAAAAGTTGTTAGAAAGTTACCTCATAGCTCTATTGTTACTTCTAAAGACATTTTTAAATGAAATGGTCTGATATGTCCTAAAGGTTTATTACAAACAGAAAATATATGGTTGAAAGTGGTGGTATTTTGCTTTCTGTTGATAAAGTAGGCACAGATAAGGGAAGCAGAAGTGATCAGGAGCAGCTGTTTTTCCTTTGGTAGCAGGCTCAGCTCCCTGGTGGTTGTTATCTATTTTCTTCACGTCTGTTTCTCTGACAGCCCTTGAAGCAAGCATGGGGCATATACACAACTAGCCAAAGCTGTGACCGCGAGAAATCTAGACCTTCTTCTTTCCTAACGCAGTGTTGGTAATTTGGCAGACCAGCATAGTAGACTATATTGTCAATTACATAATCCTATCAGTTGGTGTATATATGTGTGTATGTGCAAAAAAAAAAAAAAAACAGAGGATAAATATAGTTTTCAAAAACAGTGTTGAAGAGTGAGTAGGGAAATGGCTCAGTGGTTAACAGCATGCACTGAGTTTCGTTCCTGATACTGACATGGAAGTTAAGAACCAGTTTCCCTTTTCTGGTTTTTGAGGGCTTTCACACACATGATGTAAAGACACATATGTCAGCAAAACACCCATACGCATAAAATATAAATAAATAAATCTTTCAAAAACTACTACAACAAAATAACACTATGTTTTAAACCTAAATGTACACAGAAGGACAAAGATTTGATCTGAGACAGGCATGAGGGTCTGTTACAGAGAGTTGTATACAGGGTCACCAAGTGAAATACTTTTCTGTCTAAAATCAGAAGTGACTATGTTCAGTGTTCTGCCCGGAAGCTGTTTAGCATCATGGAAAATCATGGAAAACCCCAAGGCTTGTAAAAGGCCTCTCCAGTGTCTCAGGATCATGGCTTGCTCTACTTTTACAGAGTCCATCCTTATGCCCATTCTCCTTCGATATGAACATCCTTCAGAGTTTTCACATAAGAAATATTTATAAAATATGTTATTGTTAATCTGCAGTCCACTCTGTTTCCAAGTTAGTCTCCTGAATCATCTCTTTTCTCAGAGTGTTTTTAGTAGTGTTAAGATGATTTAAACTCTTCTTGTACCAAGAAAACAAAAACATTCACGGCTCCTGAATATGAACCTTAATTAGCTGCCTTTAGTGTCCAAAGGCCTGAGACCAAGAACACAATCACACACAGTGCTTTCAGGATTCGCTGGGTGCTTCACATTTTTTAAAGTAATTTATTTATTTTTTATATTAATCACAGGTTATGTACTTTGTATCCCAGCCTTAGCCTCCTCTCTCATTCCCTCCCACTCTCCCCATCCCTCCCTCATCTTCTCCCTGGGCCCCTCCACGTCCACTAACAGGGGAGGACCTCCCCCCCCCTTCCATCTGACCATAGCTTATCATGCCTCTTCAGAGATGGCTGCAATGTCCTCTTCTGGGATCTGGCTAGGCTGCTCCTCCCTAGGGGGAGCAGGGTAGAGTGAGGGCAGAAAAGCTAGCTATTGAGTTCATGACAGAAATAGTCCTTGTTCCCCTTACTAGGGTACCCTCTTGGATACTGAGCTACCATGGGCCACATCTGAGCAGGGGTTCTAGGTTATATCCGTACATGGTCCTTGGTTGGAGAAACAGTCTCATAAAAGACCCCTGTGCCCTGATCTATTTGGTCTTTGTGGAACTCTTGTCCTCTCCAAATCTTACCAACTCCCCCTTCTTTCATCTGATTCCTTGCACTCTGCCAAAGGCTTGGTTGTGAGTCTTAATATCTGTTTTGATACATTGCTAGTTAGAGTCTTTCAGAGGCCCTCTATGGTAGACTCCTATCCTGTTACTTGTTTTCTCCTACGTCCAATGTCCACTCATTTGTCCATCTAAGCAAGGATTGATCATCCCACCCTGGGTCCTCCTTCTTGTTTATCTTCCCTAGGTGTTTAGATTTCAGCATGTCCGATTGTATCCTATAAGTGAGTATATACCAAGTGTTTCCTTCTGCTTTTGGGATACCTCACTCAGGATGATTGTTTCCAGGTCCCACCATTTGCCTGCTAATTTCATGATTTCCTCGTTTTTAATTGCTGAGTAGTATTCCATTGTGTAAAAGTACCATAATTTCTGTATCCATTCCTCAACTGAGGGACATCTGGGTTGTTTCCAGGTTCTGGCTATTACAAATAAAGCTGCTATGAACATGGTTGAGCAAATGTCCTTGTGTACTTGAGCATCTTTTGGATATATGCTTAAGAGTGGTATAATTGGGTCTTGAGGAATCACTATTCCTAATTGTCTAAGAAAGCGCCAAATTGATTTCCAGAGTGGTTGTACAAGTTTGCATTCCCACCAGCAATGGAGGAGGGTTCCCCAGTGACAACACATGCTTCACAATTTTAAGGCTGACTGTTCTCTCTGTGTTTATTTTGTACTCTCATTTTAAGTGGTAAGCTTTCCACAAGTTCTTATTCTCTATGCATGTATTACTGCATTTTTTTTCTATTTCCTACCTGCAGCAATAAAAAAAAGTCTCAACATGTCGTCCTCTGTGATTGTACAAGGCTGCCTCTTGTACAATGTCATTTTTTATTTCAGGTGCCCACCAGAACATATAACACATGACATAGTTGTGTAGTTTTGAAATAGCAGGCGTAAATTACTGTAGAGACTCATTAATATTTACTGGACAGATGTACTTGAGTTTTGTTCCCTTTCTCTTAAACTGAATGAATGTTAATTAATGTACACACATTTGCAAACTAGAAAATAAATCTCTACAGATATGATTAAAACATATTTTAACTTACCAACTGACCTGGTTATGTAGCTAGCCAACCCTGGTGACCCTTGCCCAAAGCTGATGTTAATAAGGTAGCATTTCTACACCTGGCTTTCCAGTCTCAAGTTTTCATGCTTCCATTGGAAGCACATTGTCCACTGAGCTGTCTCTACACCTTCAGATCTGTCATTGAGACATTATTGAAGCTTATCGACCATGTAAGAGAAGTGATCTGCTTAAACTTTCATTGTCTTGTTGTTGGCTCTTTTCTTTATTTTGGGGAATAAAGAATGGTAGAATGCAATCTGACAAATAATAGTAAAAAATAAAATAAAAATAAAACATTATACAAAGATTAACATGTTCTCAATAAAAGCCCTAAGAGTGTTGATACAATGAAGTGGTTATATCTCCCAGAAGTATAAAATAAGTCCCAGGACTTAAAAAAATAAATCAATAATTTAATTAAGGGAAAATTAGAAATACAAACTCTTAATTTTCTAATGTTGACATAAGAGAGATGGAATGAAGAATTTGTTTAGATTTTCAGCTAAGAAGTTGCATATTTCTTGCAGTCATTATTCCAATAAAATTAACAGTTGGACACCAAAGAAAAGTTAAATGATATTTTTCATGAATAACACAATTTTTCCTCTACACTTTAACATGCACTATAAATTAAATCAATTTTGGCAGTATTTTTTGTCAGTCACACTACTTCCCTACTAGATAACCCAAAGGTGAATGAATCAGTATCTTACCAGTGCACTGCAGTAATGAAAAGATACTTCAGGCTCTTGTTGGCAGGTGTGATCTGAAATATTGGACATCTGTGTAATATAAAGAGATTAAGCTGACATTACTATTTCTGATAGTGAGGTGTGGTAAAAAGACATTGAGAATTAGGTAATGATGACACAGTATTTCAAACACATCCTTAAGAGTGGACTGAGGAATGAAAACAGATCATTCTTACGAAAAATGCTTCTTTAATGAACACCAGTCAGCTACCAATATCATACACACACACAAACACGCACAGGTCTGTGTTTATGTGTTTGGATTCATTATTAGCAAGGAAAAAATATAGCACCGATTAAGTCTTCTAATGGGTTTAACTTTGTTGAAATGCTTTAGAAACAGCACAGTTTTAGCCTTTTTATAGGCCACACAATATCTTTGTCAGTGTCAATTGATATTTCTAACATATATTTGATTCTTTAGAAATAAATATTACTCTTAGTGAGAAAGTAATGCTTCTCAACCTATTTCATAGTAGATATTTTCTTATACTCCCTTAGACTCTCAATATTTACAGTGTAATAGGTACTATTCTAATTCTATTCTATATTTTACTTTGCTCATCTTTCTTAGACATACTTGTATGCCTCACTGCTTCATTCTATACCTGTTCTTTGGAGACTCCTTAATTTCCATTTCCTTTATGTTATATATGAACTAATTGCTTTTTTTTTAACCATCTGGATCAGCTAGTTTCATGTGAGAACTTTGATGCAAATCAGGTTTACAAATGTGGACTTTTTGCATAAATACCTCATTTCTACCTCATTTTAACCTCTACATCATCAAAGGTTGGTTTTGGCAAGACCCATGGTTTATTACATAGTCTTACAATCCACAGACTCATGTAACTGTACTACCCAATTCCACACTTCCATTAGTGGTAAGCTTAGAGTCACCTTGTAGACTGTCTGTTGCTGCAGCACCAAACTGGACAGTGATTTGGACAGCCAGATGTGGTATTTCTTCCCGATCACACAGCTCATACTCACTTTAATAATACATTGTTTTCTCATGTTGAACTCTGCCGAGGTGCAACATCTGGTTTCTGAAGAAAAGCCAACATAATTTACTCAAATCCCTGGTGTGATTTACAAAAGCACCAAAGAAGGTGGAACATTCTGACACATCGTGGAATACCAACTGGCTGTGTCTACATTGGCAAGGGTTTTCTAAATGGCTCATTTAAAGCAATCAGGGACTCTTTCATTTGGTACCACCCTAATAGCCCAAATGTTTACATTTCTAAATGAAAACTTTTTTTTCCCTTCAGCTTAAAACATTTCCAAGAAAAAGTAAATGCCTTGGCCATTGAAGTTAAAGACAATACTTTCCTTTGTACACTGGAGATTGTAAAGCATTTCAAAAAATATTGCAAACATTATGATTAAAATATAAGCATCAGATAAACTCTTGGATTAGAGTTCCATGATTAGAAATTTTTAGTAAGTAAGCAAGCTCTTATTTTCAGGCAGGATACCCTTCTTTTAAGACACTATTCTTTTAAGACAGTGAAAGGATATTTGAAAACAGACACAAAGTACAAAGGTAAATTCAATGCTGATAAGGAATCATATTATAAAGGTAATTGAGCCCATTTGCCTTATATATGCATACATTTTGAAAATTCAAAATGAACATAATTTCAATGCATCTTTTTTATGCTTTATTTTTGTTTGAGACAGCTTTTGAAGTAATTTATTTAGTTTGTGTTTATTGAGTACCTACTATATAACAGTAGAGGCTCTGTTAATAAAAACTGGCACTTGGGTTTTGGTTGTAAAAATATCTTACTCTAATTAATATTTTGGGATATTTATTTATTTTAAAAATTATACTGGTATATGCAGCCACTGGTTGCTACCATATGTTTTTGTTTTTTTTTTGCTCATTGATTTCAACACAACAAAATCAGTGATCTCATAAACTGTGAAATATATTAAAGCTAAAATTTCTACAAAAAACAGAAATGGTTAATTTTCTGCAAAATAAATATGAACTATTTTAAATAGTTATTCAAAGTTATTTTAAATGGCTTAATTTTAAAATGAGTAAATACAAAACTGATGTAAAGCATCCTTCATGCCAACATGCATAATTACATAATGATATGAACATACCAACTAAGAAATGCTTCTCAGTTTGTTCCATTCATGTTGCTTTAGGTTTGTTTATTTTGTGTGTGGGTGTGAGTGTGTGTTTGTCAAATTTAAAGGTCAGTACTTGTCTACACTTACACTTGTATAAATACGTCAATTTAAAAACTGTATCTATTTTTTAAAAATCCATGGCTAGCTCTTCTACACCCTCCCCTCTGTCCCCCGAGGGAGGAGCAGCCTTGCTAGGCCACAGAAGAGGACATTGCAACCAGTCCTGAAGAGAACTGATAAGCTAGAGTTAGATGGACGGGGAAGAGGTCCTCCCCTATCAGTGGACTTGGAAAGGGGCAGGGAGGACATGAGGGAGTGATGGGGAGGGGATAAGGAGGGAATGCAGGAGGGGGCTACAGCTGGGATACAAAGTACATAACCTGTGATTAATATAAAATAAAAATGTTAAAAATATATACTGAATAAACTGAAGTATTATAAAAATTATCATTCTAGTATGTTTATTATGTGGCTAATATCCACTTATGAGTGAGTATATTCCATATGTGTCTTTCTGCGTCTGTGTTACCTCAGTCAGGATAATCTTTTCTAGTTCCTACCCTTTGCCTGCAAATTTCATGATTTCCTTGTTTTTAATAGCTGAGTAGGATTCCATTGTATGAATGAACCACAATTTCTGTATCCATTCCTCAGTTGAGGGACATCTGGGTTGTTTCCAGATTCTGGCTATTATGAATACAGCTGCTACAAACATGGCTGGGCAAATGTCCTTGTTGTATACTTAGGCATATTTTGGATATACGCCTAGGAGTGATACAGCTGCATCTTGACTTAGTACTATTCCTAATTTTCTGAGAAAGCACTCGATTAATTTCCAAAGTGCTTGTACAAGTTTACATTCCCACCAGCAATGGAGGATGGTTCCCCTTTCTCCACATCCTCTCCAGCCTGTGTTGTCACTTGAGTTTTTGATCTTAACTATTCTGATGGGTGTAAGGTGAAATCTCAGGGTTGTTTTGATTTGCTTTTCCCTGATGACTAAGGATGTTGTAACAGAATTGATGACAGTGTGTAATATTTGTCAATATTAGAAGTCTTCTATGCAAAGCTTCTTGCACTTAATGTTACATGTTTTAATAAAATGATATATCAGATATTATTTTTATATTTTAAAAAGTGGTTTCATTTTGCTTTATTTTGTTTTCTTGTTTTCTTTAACTGAAAGCATTATTTTTCATTCAATATATTCTGACATGGTTTTCCATATCCAATTATCTTCTCACAGATTACCAAATCCTTTTTAACTCCCCACACACCCAATATCCAGCCCCTTTCTTACATTTTCTTTTTACAAATCAAACAGGGAAAAAAAATCACAAGAAACACACACACACACACACACCAAAAAAAAAAAAAAACCATATAAAACCTCAGAAACAATAGCATACTAGGAAAAACCTTAGACCAGAAATGCCAAATCTATCTATCTATCTATCTATCTATCTATCTATCTATCTATCTACGTCTCTATCTAGCCATGAGACAAAAAAATCTAAAAATATATTGCTGAGCTCATTTTATGTTGTTCAGCCACAGCTAGGGGTGGAGCTTACCCTTGAATGTTGTTAATATACTCAAAGAGACTCCATAGCAGTAGAGGGAACTAACAGAGACACCAAAATCTGGGCAATACAGAGACTGGGAGATAATTCAACACTCAGTTTTAAATGTATTTGATGCCTTCATCAAATTTTACTGTTTTGGGCTCAGGAAACTATGCAGAAGAGAAGGTCAAAATATTATAAGATCCAGAAAGTTTGGGTGGCACCATGGAAGTAGAATCTTCCACACACAATAGAACTGATGTGCATATGACCTCACAGAGACTGTAGCCTGCACTGGTTCAAGTCTGATGTGTTTGGTCATTGAGATGGCAAATTCAACATAGGTTCTCATTCCAAACCAAGAAACTATCTGCAATTGACATTCAAAACAATTCAGTGTTCTCCAATACATTTTCATTGACTTTTGTCTTTTTATAAAATTTAATTAAAATATAATCATTTCACTTCGACCCATTCTTCCTCATTCTCTCCTGTTCTCTCTCAACTCCTTACCTATATATATATATATATATATATATGGTGTAGGAATGGCGTGAGTAAAGATGCATTATATATATGTACCTCTACATATAGATAGATAAATAGACAGATGAATAGATAATAGATAGAGAGATGATAGATAGATAGATAGATAGATAGATAGATAGATAGATAGATAGATAGATAGATAGATGAAGTTAGGACTCCTGGATTGACAATGCTTCTTATAAGAACCATAATCTAACAAAATTCACAATACAAGGCACAAGAAACCTCTTTGAAAAGTTGACCATGGTAGTCTAAATAACTCCAGAAGCAATACATACTTTTGTTCTTGCCCTGATTGCCACTCACATGTTAAAAGCCTGCTGACATTCCTGAAGACACTGCACACTTGGAACTCAGGACTAGGATTAATTGAGAAGTCTCTATCTTGAAAGCCTCCCTACTATCATTTAGCTTTGATGGTACAATATAATATGATTATATATTATAGTATATATCATTATATATGATATTAAAATATAATATAAAATTAAAAATAAAAAGTATTCCCAGACATAAAGCAACCTTTTCTTACAGGGTAATATTTTTTAAAAGTCAAAAAAAAAAAGAGAGAAAATAAAAACAGGGAATCAAAAACGGTGTATTGTTGGCAAGATAACTTAGGGGTAAAGGCATTCTCTATGACAACTAGAGACAGTAGAGATTAGGGTGTAATTCAAAGGGAACCTCACCACACATTTATCCATAGATGTCACCATGAAATGCTTATCAGCACTGCCTGGTTTGCGATTTTGTAAGAGAAACTGAATGTCCAGCAAAGAAGACTAGATTTTCTAATGTTGGTATCATTCATTTTAAAAGTGATACCTTTCCCGAATAATTACAGCTAATTTTATTGAATCATTTCTATGTTCAAAGCAATTCACCTACATTATTTCACTAAATCTTGCAAAGAACACTGTGACGTAGGTACTATCAATATTTCCAATTTGAAGCAGGGAACCGACGCTCAAGAAAACTAAACATGATTCACAAAGCCATGTGCCTTGAAAGCAGACAAGCCAGTGTTTGAATACAGTTTGGTACTGGGAGTCTTGTCCTTAGTATTGTATTTCCCCACGGGACAAAGGTCCTTAAGTCCATAATCCTAATGGACTTCTAGGTTGTGATGATGAGACTTAGATGCCTTTTCTAACTTCAGTGTGATAGTTTTTGGTGATCTGATTTTTGTCTTATTACTATCTCTTAGAAGCCTGTTCTTTTCCAGTTAGTGAAAGAGAGTGGATTGAATGAGAGGTGAGGTGGAGAGGAACTGGGAGGATTAGGAGCAGAGAAAACCATAATCAGGTTACATTATGTGAGAAAAGAATCTATTTTCCATAAAAGTGAAGAAGAATAAGAAAGAAGAAAGAAAGAAAGAAAAAAGGAAGGAAGGAAGGAGGGAAGAAAGAAAGAAAGAAAGAAAGAAAGAAAGAAAGAAAGAAAGAAAGAAAGAAAAAAAGAAAGAAAGAAGAGGAAGAAAGGAAAGTACAGGCATGATAGTACATACCTGTAATACAAGCAACTCAGGAGGCAGTGGCAGAAGAATCTCTGTGAGTTCAAGGCCAGCCTCCTCTCCAAAGCGAGTCCAGGATAGCCATGGTTACACAGAGAAACCCTCTCTTGAAAAACAAACAGAAAAAAGGGGGGAAAGAAAAGAAAACAAAGGAAGACTATTTTAAAAAGTGATATTTTAGAATTTGTATTGCTATGGTAAGATACCATGTCTTTGCTGGCTAGTCTTATATCAACTTGGCACACAAAGTAGAGCTGTCTCAAAAGAGGGAGACCTCAGATCAGAAAATGTCTCCATAAGATCTGCTTGTATTTTCTAAGTTAGTGATTGATGGATGAGACTCGTCCCACTGTGGGTGGTTTTATACCTGGCCTGTAGTCCTCGGTTCTATGAGAAAGCAGGATCAAGAAGCCAAGAAATGCAATCCAGTAAGCAACATCCCTACATGGCCTCTCCATCTGCCACTACATCCAGGTTCCTGATAGGTTAAAGTTTCTGTCATGACTTCCTTTGATTGTGAACAGTGCTGTGGAAGTACAAGAGAAATAAAGTCTTGCTCGAAAAAAAAGTTATGAGGGAAAGTAATTGAGGAAACACGGCTATCATCAACCTTGGCAGCCAAATGCACACATTGAAATGCATATGTACTCAAATACAATGTACAATGTACACTCATGTACAACATGGCACAATCAGAGAGTTAAAGCTTTCTTAATTACTACATGGTAATTCTATGAAATAATTGCTACTTATGTACATATCCTATTTTGTGCTTATCATGCTTTGATGTTATGCACTATAATTCGGTTGTTCATAATACAATATTCATTTATTCATTTCTTTTAGGTTAATACTATTGAAAAATTTGATTCTAGAAGATAGTGAAGTAAAGAAACAGCAGTGAAGTCAATGCATTAATGTTTTCATGCAATTTGAGAGGAAATACATAAATGAACAAATATATATATAATGTGTCAGATTATAGCAATAGGTAGATTGTATCAATGTTCTTTAAGTATATAAAACAAACTGTGTATGTGTGTATTATTAGAAAACATAACCATAGGGGGTGGTAAGATGGAAATTTGTAAGCTAGACCACATGGCCAAGTTAATATCACAAACTTGAGTGTGAATTCTATAGAACAGGCAAAGACGATAAAAGTGGATATAATATTATAATATTTCTATTTCAAATGCAGGCACGATTCGACATTTTAAGGAGACTGAATTACTTAAGGTCATTAATAGTTTGGGAAGGGTATAACCACATTTTTAAGCCGTTTGCCTATGGTGAGCTGATTGCAAATATTAACCATATCACAAAGCCTTCAGCAATGATGTATAGGGTAGTGATTAGACAAACTGGTCATGGCAGAATTGTCTGGTTGATACAAATAAATTAGCCACAATTGTGGTATGAGGAAAGGAGAAGTGTGATAAAGGGTAAAATGATGAATAATAAGAAATTCTTCAAATAGGCCAGTCAAATAATTTTTTTCTGTTAAGTCTATGTACACTCAGGGAACTCTCCTAAGTGAGAATGAAGCTATAGAAAAAGAATTTGGATAGAAAATTTAACACAGAGTACCCCAAATGAAAAGGCACCAGAATCTCTTTCTTGTTTATCTTCTTTAGGTGTATAGATTTCAGTATGTTTATCCTATCTTGTAGGTCTATATAAGTGAGTATATACCATGTGTGTCTTTCAGCTTTTGTGATACCTCACTCAGGATGACCGTTTCCAGGTCCCAACATTTGTTGAAAATTTCATGATTTCCTCCTTTTTAATTGCTGAGTAGTATTCCATTGTGTAAAAGTACCATACTTTCTGTATCCATTCCTTGACTGAGGGACATCTGGGTTGTTTCCAGGTTCTGGATATTACAAATAAAAGAGCTACGAACATAGTTGAGCAAATGAATGGGACGGTCATTAGATGTAGGAGAAAACAAGTAGCAGGACAAGAGCCTAACACAGAGGGCCTCGGAAAGACTCTACCTAGCAGTGTATCAAAGCAATATTAAGACACATAACCAAACTTTTGGCAGAGTGCAGGGAATCATAAGAAAGAGGAGGAGTTAGTATGACATGAAGAGGACAGGAGGTCCACAAAGACCAAATATATCAGGGCACAGGGGTCTTTTATGAGACTGTTTCTCCAACCAAGATCCGTGTATGGGATATAACCTAGAACCCCTGCTTGAATGTAGCAAATGGTAGCTCAATATCCAAGTGGGTACCCTAGTTAGGGGAACAGGGACTATTTTGGACATGAACTCAATGGCTGGCTCTTCAACCTCCCTGCCCCCCCCCCC
>CM053765.1:20191661-20231652 GCA_028658305.1 Pachyuromys duprasi
TTTTTATCATTACTTCCCACCCTCTGCCAAAGGCTTGATTGTGAGTCTTAATATCTGCTTTGATACATTGCTGTATTGATTCTTTCAGAGGTCCTCTTTGGTATGCTCCTGTCCTGTTGCTTGTTTTCTCCTCCATTCAATGTCTATCCTATTTGTTCATCTAAACGAGCATTGATCATACCCTAACCTGGGTCCTCCTTCCTGTATATCTTCCCTAGGCGTGTAAATTTCAGCATGACCTTCCTATCCTATAGGTCTATATAAGTGAGTATATACCATCTGTTTCTTTCTGCTTTTGGGATACCTTACTTAGGACAATAGTTTCCAGGCCCCACCATTTGCCTGCGAATTTCATGATTTCCTCCTTTTTAATTGCTGAGTAGTATTCCATTGTGTAAAAGTACCACAATTTCTGTATCCATTCCTCAACTGAGGGACATCTGGGTTGTTTCCAGATTCTGGCTATTACAAATAAAGCAGCTACGAACATAGTTGAGCAAATGTCCTTGTTGTGTACTTGAGCATCTTTTGGATATATGCCTAAGAGTGGTATAGCTGGGTCTTGAGGAATCACTATTCCTAATTGTCTAAGAAAGTGCCAAATTGATTTCCAGAGTGGTTGTACAAGTTTAAGATAGATTTTCTGTATTCCTTTATCACAATGGTGAACATCATACTGTACCAAAATTCATCTTTTATTGGAATGAAATTGTTAATTATTTTTAGCTCCAGAATGCCTAGTATATTGTCTTGACTATGTGGGTACCTTCATATATGTTGAGTACACACATGCACACAATAAATTCTTACAATAATTTTATATTAAATTAAAAGCAGATGCTGAAATGCATATACAAACTTTGGGCAGAGTGCAGGGAAACTTATGAAAGAAGAGGGAGGTAGAAAGACATGGAGGGGACAGGAGCTCCACAAGGAGAGCAACCGAACCAAAACAGGTGGACATGGGGGTCTTTTCTGAGACTGATACTCCAGCCAAGAACCAAGCATGGAGATAACCTAGGAACCCTAGAACCCCTGCACAGATGGAGCCTATGGCAGCTCAGTCTCCAAGTGGGTCCCTTAGGAACAAGGAATGCCTCTGACAAGAACTCAGTGACTATATGATTGATCCTCACTGCCTAATGGGGAAAGAGCCTTACCAGGCCATGGAGGAACACAATGCAGCTAGTCCTGATAAGATCTGATAGGCTAGGGTCAGATGGAAGGGAAGGAGGACCTCCCCTATTAGTGGACTTGAGGAGGGGCATAGGAGAAGATGAGGGAGGAAGGGTGAGTTTGGGAGAGGAAGAGGGAGGGCACTCTATCTGGGATACAAAATGAATAAACTGTGATTGATAAAAAATTAATTTTAAAAGTCTAACTACTTCAGGGAAAAAGGATAGACTCCATTTAGTATGAGGGAGAAACAACTATTTTCTAGACTCAAAACCATTTTTATGGTTTCTGTACTTAAATGGTGTTTTCTCAGTTCTCGCTTCATATTATCTGGCTGAATTAATTTCATATCTTTCATTTTATAAGTCGTACATTTATTATACACTGTTTCTTCCACCAAAATAGTTATAAACCTATTTTTTAAGATTCTGTTACTTTTTGAGCAAGCACTCTGAAGGCATAATATGTAAGTAGAGACTTTTACTTTCTATGTTTCTTTCTGTAAAACATTCTTTTAGTTGTATATTAGATAAAGGCTGGTATGAAATATGACACTTAGCCTCGAGACATAAGGGAAAGTATTTAAGACTGCTTATTGCTGAAATGCTAGGAGAGCTCTAAAGTTCAGTAGGCTTTCTTCTTGAGCACTAGAGTAAGCAAAAAGGCACTGAAAGTAGCAACACTGTTTCCTTTTGCTGCTTTTAAAAGGGAATATGCCTATTTCATCCATAATCCAGAATATGAAAAAAAATTATTCCAAATAATTGTTATTGTTGGAAATTTCAGTTTTGTTTCACATTTTTATTAGTAGATTTTTACAAATGCCCAAATTAAGTAGCTCCCAGAGAAGGAGAGTGAAAAAGAGAAAACAATAGAAGGAAAAGGAAGTAGAAGGGCAGGAGAAAAGCAAGGTGGGAAGAAGGGAGAAGGAAACAAAAAGGGAGGAGTTGCAAAAAGTAGCTCAAAGTAAGACATTTGGATTGTATTAGCATTCTTTGATCCATACTTCCATGACCTCCTTTCCTGTGTTGATCTTTGTTCCCTGAACATTGTTGTTTATTTTCAGCAATTACCTAATCTTTCAGAATTAGTCCACAGTGGTTCTGAAATGATTTCAGTGAGTGAGATTTCTAAAAAAAACTTAAAGTGAAGGTAAAAATCACAAAATAAGCAAAAGATGAAGAACAATAGAAAGCCATGCTTATATACACATGTTCACATATATTCCAGTTCTTTTCAATCTTTCACATTGACTGTTTATATTTCATATAAGGAAACTTTAAATAACCATGTTACACAGATTTTGAGCTTATATTACATGCTATCCAATAATATTTGTGCAGCAATCAGCAATATAGTCATGCATTCTATTACATTTGGCAGAAGAATTAGATCCATGCTAAAATTAGGCTTCAATTAAAAAAATCGAGTATGCATTGGACCTTAGAGATGATGAAAATTCTAAACAAATAGATCAAGCTCTTATGTCTACTTGAAGATGAAAGAGAAATTTCAAAAGACTACTGCATAGTACATTCTAAGAAATGGTGTGTACTTCTAATTTCTGTATTATAAAGTTGATATTGGAAGATCATGAGTTTAAATCCAGCTTGAGTTTTGCTGAATAACAAAGTTTTCTCTTTAGAGATAATTCAAGTTAAAAAGATCAATGAATAAAATATCCTTCACAAACTTTCAAGTAAGATAATATTCTTCTGAGACTCATTTTTTTCCCAGAAAACATACTTCTTAAATATTTTATTTTCCTTTTAAAAGGGGGTTTATAAAATTTTATTTTTGTTCTGTACCACCACAAAACACTTTACTTTAAATTATGTCAGCAGATGAGTCTACTTGATTTATAATAGTCAATAAAGAGTGTACACTAGTCCCCAATTTTTAGAATTCAAAATCACTGCTTTGAAGACAATAGCCTTTCTGCCTCTTATTGAAGGAGAGGAGATACAGGGCACATTCCCCACCCTCTCTCTGCCCCTGTGACAATTTACCCTTGACCTTGACTGACTCATTTGGAGAATAAACATAACTAAACAGTGTTCTCATTTGATGAAAAGCAGAAGTCTGTGATAAAGTTTAAAAGGGATGAGAAAGGAGGAGAGTTGCCATTTTTTTTACAGAATAATTATGATTAATAAAAACAGACCCTCTAACCTTGCCTGTGTGTACTCTCTGAACAAAGACAAAGTTAGTCACTATGATCTTCATAGTAAATTTATTGTCTATTGACAGAAATGCAGCAGATCCTTTCAACGCTAATTCTTCACAATCTGAGGAGATTCTTCCCATTTTGAAATGACACGTCATGAAAGGGAAAAATAAAAGAGGAATTAAAGCTTAATTTTGATGTACAGTTTCAAGCAGAATTTAGTCAAATGCTGAAAGTGAATAGTGAATTAATATTCACACACTTGGAGCAGTCAGGACAAGAAACATAAGATTGTGATAGGAAATGTATTTTCATTTCTATTAGAAGAATTCTTTTGGAAACAACCCAGATGTCCCTCAGTTGAGGAATGGATACAGAAATTGTGGTATTTTTACACAATTGAACATACTCAGGAATTAAAAATGAGGAAATCATGAAATTTGCAGGCAAATGGTGGGATCTAGAATATATCATTCTGAGTGAGGTATCCCAGATAGATAAAGACACATATGGTATATACTCACTTATTTAGACCTATAAGATATGATAAACATACTGAAACTATACACCTAAAGAAGATAAACAAAAAAGAGAACCCGGGGTAAGATGATCAATCCTTACTTAGAAAGACAAATGGCATCTAGGAGAAAACAATAACAGGACAGGGTCCTACCACAGAGGACCCCTGAAAGACTCTACCTAGCAGTGTATCAAAGCAGAAACTGAGACTCATAACCAAAACTTCCGCAGGTGGCAGGGAATCATATGAAAGAAGGGGGAGCTAATATGATCTGGAGAGGATAGGAGCTCCACAAGAACCAAATACATCTGGGCACAGGGATCCTATGACACTGTTTCTCCAACCAAAGACCATGGGTGGATATAACCTAGAACCTCTGCTTGTCCGTAGCCCATGGTAGTTCAGTGTTCAAGTGGGTACCCTAGTAAGGGAAATAGGGACTATTTCTGACATGAACTCAATGGCGGACTCTTTGACCTTCCCACCCAGCAAGGGAGGAGCAGCCCTCCTAGGCCACAGAGTATTTGCAGCCAGTCCTGAAGAGAGCTGATAAACAGATGAAAGGGGAGGAAGTCCTCTCCTATCAGTGGACTTGGAATGAGGCAGGGAGTAGATGAGGGAGGGTGGGATTGGGAGGGAATGAGGGAGTGGGATTCACCTGAGATATGGAGTTAATAAAATGTAATTAATAATAAAAAATCAAGCTATAGTTTGTTTATATATTAATTGCTCTCAAGAAAAAAAAGCTCAGATAAAAGCAAGAAAAGTTAAAAACGATTGCACTGTATGTACAATGTCTATCTTCTGAGCATGCCTGAAAAAAGAGATGTAAAGTTATGTGTGAATACATCAGATTTTACAAAAATAAATAAATAAAGCAACAATGAATATTGTTGAAAAAAAGAGAGAAGACAACAGAAACTTCTCAATCATTCAATTCTCAGTTTTTATTACTAAATTTATCTCCGCAATGATTTTCTTATAATTGACTGTACATAGAAGTTCATCAAATTTGCTTATACCAGTTTTATGTCAGGGACAATTCATGATGACTTAGAACTGGTTTGATGCTGCCTTCAGATAGATGGTGGCATAAATGTTCAAGGCGGCTTCCCATCACTGAATGGAGATTTGCGTCATTGATCACTGGACTTTTCCCCTCTGGATTTTTCTGGGATAACCACAGATGTTTGAAAGGTATTTTCTGGATGTCAGGGTAAAGTTTATGAGCACAATGTGCTAGCATTTGCTTTTTCTAAATGCAACCAACTGGTCCAGATATGTCACACCTAAGACTATTTAGTCCTAGGCTTTGGTGAATAATCAAATTCACTTTGTTTCAAATCTCATGAAACATCTGTTCAAATGAGCTCTAATGTAAACAGCTCCTGCAATTTCTTTGAAAAACAAAATACCAATAACTACAGTCTCACCGCTTTTATTGCTTTTGTGACTGCCTTAACTAATTTTTTCTTTCTTCTCTATTTTGGCTAAGGCTGACAGAAAAAGCTAGCATCTCTCATACCTTCTGCTGCACATCTGTAAGTCTAGTTTGTAATAGCAGAGTCTAAGAGGAATTGAGAGAAAATCCTAGTTACAATGGTGTCTAAAGTTTACATGGAAATTATGTGAAACAAGGCTGTATCAATTGGAGGAAAATGAAGAAAGAAAGTAATTTCAGTGTAATCATTATCATTCAAAATATAATCCAGAGAATGGACTGATGCACCAATGGAGAACCATGCATAGAGAAAACCTAGACCCCCCTGCTCAGATGTGGCCATTTGGCAGCTCAGTCTCCATGTGGATCTCTGAGTGAGGGGAACAGAGGCTGTGGCTATCATGAACCCAGTTGACTGCTCATTGATCACTTGCCCCTGGTGATGCAGCCTTGCCAGGCCATGGAGGAGGAGGATCCAGGCAGTCTTGACGAGAATTAACAAGCTATGGACAGATGGCATGAATGGAGGACTCCCCGTTACAGTGGACTAGGAAAAAGGGATAAGGGGAGAGGGAGGTAGGGTGGGACTCAGTGAGTTGAGGGAGGGGGCTTCATTGGAGGTATATAATGAATAAATTGTGAAGAAAAAAATATAAGTCAATAGCACCTGCAAGACAGTTCAACACGTAAACCAAACCCAATGCCTAGAGTTTAATCCATGGAATGTATGAAATAAAGTGACAAATGACTTTACTGATTGTTATCTGACATCCAAAGGTCTATTGTGGTATGAACATTTCCCTCCTCTCCAACAATATAAATATACATGAATTTCTGTATATATTCTGTATATATGTATACATACATTAAATGCATATTGAATTAAATAATTAAATATTAAAATGTGTAAATGCATATATGTTAAAGTTCATTTTATTAAAGAAATTTGGGAATCAGTGAAATGACTTAACACTTAAAAGTGCTCTCTTTTTTGTTGTTTTTGTTTTGTTTTGTTGGTTTTTTAAAATTTATTTAGCTTTATTTTGTGTGCACTGGTGTTTTGCCTGCATGTATGTCTATATGAGAATGTCAGATCTTGGAGTTACAGTTGAGAGCTACCATGTGAGTGCTGTGATTTGAACCCAGGTCCTCTGAAAGAGCAGTCAGTGCCCTTAACCATTGAGCCATCTTTCCAACCCCTTTTGTTTTGTTTTGTTTTTGGAGACACGGTTTCTCTCTGTATCCTTGGCTGTCCTGGACTATCTTTGTAGACCAGGCTGGCCTCTATGTCACACTCCTCGATCTGCTTGCATCAGCCTCCACAAGTGCTATAATTACAGCCATGGGTCACCACGCGCTGTTTAAAAGTGCTTTCAAAGCAAACCTGAGAATGTGGGTTTAATTCTGAGAACCTGTGAATAAAAACCATGTGTGGAGGATCGCGTCTGCAATCCCTGCATTTTGACAGTGAAAAGCGATGTTGGAGACAGGAAAATGAATCTCCATGAGCTACTGGGTTAATTATCTACCTGAGAGTACACAGCACAACAGAAACAAGGTAAACCCTGCCAGCAGTGGAGGAGACCTGAGTTTCCAGAGTTGTCCTCTAACTCCCTATGCTGCCTTTACTCGTTTCTTTTCAACTCATATACACACATACACACACATACACACTCACACAAAAATCTAACACGCACATACACATACACAAATGAATAAAATTCAAGGATAGTTTTTCAGTCTGAATTAGTTGTCCTGTGAAAAGAAAGTCTATATGCACAAGCCTGCGGCAGGCATGCGTAGTAGAAAGTTATCAACATGCTCTTTTATTTATGCGATACCTTTGCTCCAAAATGATGACTTCAGGCCTTTCTTTTGTGTTTTTAGGATAGGCAAATTTTATTAGCTGTGCTTTCAGGGCCTGTAGGTCCAGTAAAATTTTGACATGAAATAACTACAGACATCTGCCCCTCAACCATTGTATTTATTTCTGAAGTAAATAATGAGTTCTTCCCCTTGAAAAAGACAATACAATACTCAAAATTATTTATATTGAGAAGAAGTATGTTTCCTAAACAGAAGCCAGTGTTCACTAAAGGCTATTGTTAAGCCCCGCTGTACCTTTGTCTTGAGTATTAAGGTTTTTGAGGGGAAAAGTAAGATGTAACCAATGTTTTGAAAGGTCATCTAGCAAGTAAGTAATTGCAAAGTATGAACAAAATCACTGGCTTTACTTTTCTAAATAATCACATAGAACACCTTTACCTTTACGCTATTTAGGATACCCAAAGAAGAAAAGAAGAGTGGTGGTCTCATCTTTTGGTTCAACATACAAAGTTCTCATGAAGGTAAATTAACTTGAAGTCTTTCAGATTGAATTAAAAAAGAAATCCCTGAACTTTTTCTTTTCCCTTTCACTTATCCACAAGATTCCCTGTGCATCATCCATAGGTCCATGGCTGTGAGTCTTTGCATCTGTTATGAGGTTGGGTAGAGCCCCCCTCAGAGGACAACTTTGATAGGCTTCTGTTTGCAGGCTTAACAGTGTCAGGCACTGACACTCTTCCAGAGGGTGGGTCTTTAATCCTGCCAGGCAGTGGTTGGACACTCCCTCAATCTCTGCTTTCTCTACTGTATCGTTATCCCTGCACATAGTGTAGGCGGAAAAATATTTGGGTTGAAGTTTTTGTGGGGATGTTGATGTTTCCCTCCCTTTATTAGGGACCTGGAGATGACAGGAGCTCCACAAGACCAACAAATCCAAGTAACTGGGCCCCAGAGAGGCTTATTGAGAGTGACGCATCAACCAAGGACCATGCATGGACTGGATCTAGATCCCCCTATAAAATGTAGTTGATGGGCAGATCAGGCTTCAGGTGGATACTCAAATAAGGAAAGAGAGGACTGCTTGTGACACAGACTTTCCCCCCAGCATTTTGATCAGGTTCCCCTGGTGGGACTGCTTTGCAGGCCACAGGGGAAGAGGACATGCTCAGTCCTGATGTGATTTGACAAGCTGTGGTGGACAGGAAGGAGGGATTCCCCTTTTTTTAGGAAAGGGGGAAGGGTGGGACTGATAGGGGAGGAGGAATGGGGCTACAACCAGGATGTAAAATGAAGATGAATATGCAAACAAACCAACAAACAAATGACAAATATGTGTTCTGGAAAAAAAAACAAAAAGAAAGAAAGAAAAAGAAGAGAAAAAATCTCCTATCAGTGGAGTTGGAGAGGGGCATGGGAGGAGAAGAGGGAGGGAGGGTGTCATTGGGAGGGAACGAGAAAGGGGGCTACAGCTGGGCTACAAAGTTAATAAACTACAGTTAATATGAAAAATAAAATAATCAATCGGGAAAAAAAAGAAAAAAAAGCCCTGGAAGCTCATGGCCAGCCAGCCTGCCACACACAGTTGTAGACAAGAGATGCTGTTCTGACACAGTGGAAAGCATGAACAGATATCTGAAATTATCCTCTGATCTCCATACACATGACTTATGCTTGCATGCTACAGTCACAGGCATAAACACGCACACACACACACACACACACACACACACACACCAAGGGAGATAGAGAGACAGCAAGATAGTGAGAGAGAGAGATGAAAGTGAAGTAGAGACACATACACACACACACAGCAAGAGAGAGAGAGAGAGAAAGAAGGGACAGAGACAGAAACAGAAGGAGAGAATCAAGGAAGATGGTAATATAGGTGTATATGGCAAGCCTAACTTACACCAAAATACAGACCTATAGGATGATTAGACTGGGAAATTCAATTTCAAGAGTTGTGACAAAAAAATGTGTACAAAACAATGGAATTATGAAAAAACTGGTCAATCCTCAGTTCAAAGATTCCTTGTTGGCAAACTGTCATGTCTGGTGTAATTTATTTTATTATCTGCATATTTCTTATTTGTTTATGAATAATTGGTCTGAGTATATTCATTCACTACATATTTCTCAAATTTAGCGCACTTCATGTTTTAAATACTTTTTTCTTAAAAACTAGAAAAAATAAAATGTTAAATATAAAGCAAGTCAAAGAAATAAAAAATATAACTACAACTGAGCAGGTGTTTTATGTCCTCTCCATGCAGCCTTGCCAGGCCACAGAGGAAGACAATGCA
This sequence comes from Pachyuromys duprasi, assembly GCA_028658305.1. Taxonomy (NCBI): domain Eukaryota; kingdom Metazoa; phylum Chordata; class Mammalia; order Rodentia; family Muridae; genus Pachyuromys; species Pachyuromys duprasi. Next base: position 20,201,096 of record CM053765.1, read on the forward strand.
GACAGTCCTGATGAGATCTGATGGGCTAGGGTCAGATGGAAGGGAAAGAGGACCTCCCCTATCAGTGGACTAGGGGAGGGTCATAGGGGGAGAAGAAAGAAAAGTTTAGGATTGGGAGGGGATGAGGCATGGGACCTCAGCCAACATACAAAGCGAATAAATTGTAATAAATAATAATATTGAAAAATGAAAAAGTATACAAGTAGATCACCAAAGAAGATCAGCAGTTTCTATGATGTCCATCTTTTCTTTGATGCTGTTGTTCTATTTATTCATCAAAGTTGAAACCTTTGTTCTCCAATTTAATTATATAGTATGTATTTGAGTCTACCAAAATCATATTAACAAGGAAAATTGGAGATACACATAATTTCTCTTGCTAATGATTTATTACAGAGAAATGTTCAATAAACGTTCTCTCTACAGTACAGGAGCTCCACTAGGAGAGAAACAGAACCAAAATATTTGGGCTCTCGGGTATTTTCTGAGACTGATACTCCAACCAAAGTACATTCATGGATATAACCTAGAACCCCTGCTCAGATGTAGCCCATGGCAGCTCAGTATCCAAGTGGGTTCCCTAGTAAGGGGAAGACGGACTATCTCTGACATGAACCCAGTGGCTGGCTCTTTGACTCCCCTACCCCGAAAGGAGGAGCAGCCTTGCCAGGCCACAGAGGAGGACATTTCAGCCAGTATTGATGAGGACTGATAAGCTAGGGTCAGGTGGAAGAGGAGGTGGACCTCCCCTACAGGTGGAGTTGGAGAGGGGCATGGGAGGAGATGAGGGAGGGAAGTTGGGATTGGGAGGGAATGAGAGATGGGGCTACAGCTGGGATGCAAATCAAATAAAATGTAATTAATGTAAAAAAATTAAAATTTAATTGAAAAAAGTTTCTCTCTACCAGAAATAAATCCCCTACATATGAAAATATGTGGCTGACATAAAAACAGAAAATAAGAATGAATAATTGAAGGTATTCTGTTTCTTCTGACAAGACACTAGTGATGGTTGTCAGAGACTCCCCTGATCAATATATTGATAACAGCCTTACCTGTATATGGTTTGTATGATTGGAAGTAATCTAAAAAGTGGGTTTTTGAAATTAGCTAAAAAAATCCTTCGAGATCAGAAGACTGATATAATTTATTGACAGCCTTTAAGTGAATTTTTCTGTTTCTGTTTTTGTTCTTTATAAAATTAACACAATATAATGTTAAAAAAACCTACAAATAATCCTTTTTAAATGTGATACTATTTAAGTATTACTTAAATATCACTATATTAAATACTGGTACTTATTTAAATTTGTCTTAGTTGGAAATCTTGATGATATAAATAAATAGCCTAACTTACTTTTTATCAAGTTAAAATAAATGTTATTTTTATGTTCTTGATTGTAAGTGTTGTCATTGTGTTATTTTATTACTATATGTTTTTCTTTTCATCTGAATATAAAATATTTTAGATTATTTTAGTCATCAGTACAAAATATGTGAAGGCAATATGTGAGCTACATACACATGACTGTTGAGCATTAAAATGCAATTAAACTGTAAAATGTCATTACATTAAAATATAAAATGTAAACAACTAAATGTTCATTTTCATTTAATTTTAATTGAACTCAACTTAAAGCCTGATACATGGCTAGTGTCTACCTCTTTGGAGCTTGAAGCTCTAGAGTATGAATTTCAATTTTTACATAGCCTACATCACTAAAGTAATAGCTTAAGCTTTAGCATCAACACAGAGGGTAAAACAGAGTTAATCTCTGTAAGAGTCGGGCTTCTCTATACCACGATTAATTGATGCATTCAGAAATAAGTAATGACAAGTTTCCCTTTTATGTGTAGATTTAGGGTGAAGAATTTAACTGCCTATGGAGGGTGTTGAGTTTTCTTACTGAGACAAATTAATAACATGTTTTGAAGATGATTTAAGGGAGTAGGATTGACAGGCACTGTTGAGGAAAAAAAAATTTGATATAACCCTGCCCATTATTTTGGAATGCAGGATGGTGAGATTTACGGTGAGACTCTGCCACTTGCCCTTAGAGATGATCCTATCCCCAGGAGTTAGAAAAGCTAATTTTTTCCCACTCACCTTATACTCTCTCGATGGAGCACAACTAGCATCTCCTGGGATGAAGAAGCACTTTTAAGAACACACTTGGAGGAATTTAAATAACATGTTTTAATTTCTTTTTTGTCTTTGGACTCATTATTCTTAGAAAACCAGAGACATAAAGTGGGGAGAGAAATCAAACAGCATCATTCCCTAAGCTCTAGTTCGGTTGCTTTCTCACCTCCACCCTGCATCTTCCTACTCCCCATACAGCGGTGATGGAACTAGCCTCATAGTCACTTTAAGAACATTGCATCCCTCCAGCAGTTGATGATCTTCTTCAATTTACCAAGTTCTTAAGTTACCTTATGGTGTTACAAGTCAGTCACTGTTCACTGAAATGTACTGAGGACCTTAATGACTAGTTTTGTTTTATTTTCACACATTATCCGGAGCTTCCAGAATAGAACACCGGATGGATAAATGTTAACTCAACAACGTTATTCACTTCTTAAATTACAATACTTTGCTCTCTGTGTCCCAACATTTTAACTCAAGTACAGGAAAAAACACAAGTGAAACAATTTCTACGTGGACCATGGTTTCAAAATCAATAGTACTTCAATTGCCAGGCAGATGCTTTAAACATTAATGAAGAATGGATTAGTTGCTACAATGGAAGATATTTAAGCCTCTACCAACAGTAACTCCAGAGCTTCTACAATATTTCTTAGAAACTTTTAAGCGTCTATAATACTGTCTGGTTCTTCATTTTTTCACATTTTAAAATGAGGAACATTTAAATAATTTCAAGAGAAAGGCCTATTTTTTTAATTACCAGATAGATACTTTTACTCAATAGAGTGGAAATTTACAGACATTTCCTTGAACACTTCCTTTCAATGGAGATTATTTACAAGGAAATTAAATTGCATTTTGAGTGAAAGGAAGGTCAGTGACACTCTGCCTCCCTCATTCCATCTGTCATTGTCCTAAAAGTACTTAAACGAGCCCTACAAATACAATTAAAGTGAATACACTGTAAACAGTGAAATAATTCCATAAAGAACCATTTCTGCCTACACAACCTTAAAATGAGTTTAGTAGCATAAAGAAAAATAGCCTAAAACTTTGGTATGAGTATAATGCTCAATTTAAATTTTTTGAATATAGTTTATTTATTTTTTATTTGTATTTGCCAAAGTAAAGACAACTATGCTGAAAGAAAAATATACATGCAGGCCTCTGTCAATGTCTCTCATACATACACACAGTCACTCACACACACAAAGTCTCTGGATCTACGTTGAAAATAGAGATTTAAGTAACAGATATATTTAAAGTAGAATCACACTGGGGAAGCCAATCTAAAGTTTTCTTGATCTGCTTGTTATTCAGTGTTTCTCTTACAGCTAGTAGATACTTTAGTTAGGAGCACAGGCATTTAAGTCTGAATTCTCGGTTGGCGATGAAAGCTGTAGACCCATTGTCATGGTTTTGCCTATCATTATAGTAAATGTATTTTAAAAATGTGTTTATACTGAACATGCACAGTCAGTTTTTCTTGGAATAATAACTAAAATATACAATGTCACACATAATATTTACTTTACACTTATTACTATAAGTAACCTAAAAATGATTTAAAGCTTTCAGGAAAATAGTATTGGCTATATGAAAAGAGTATACAATCTTCTATTAGCGATTAAAAAAAACTTAGCTGTTGTCATCAACAAGTATACTGGAGTTATCCCTGTGTGGATGATGACAGATGGCATCGTAATTCTAGTCAGTTGTATGAACTATGTCCAATAATGATCAAACACTACTTTGACTGGTTCATTCTCCTAAAAAAGACATTGTGAGCAAGTTAGGACAACAAGAAATTCATTGGGATAAAGGTGTTTGTAAGAGCATCAGTTGTATTATTAGAAACCTTAAGGCATAAAAATGGACATTTGCAGAAGTAGCTTCAACACTGTGCACTTCACCATGTCCTGCCAACCCAGTAAAGATTACGGTGAATGTCTCACCTCTTTCATAATAAGGTTGTTGCACTATACAGGATTGGCCAATCTTAGTAATCAACAAAATAATGATAAACATTTTCTTTTTCTTACAACAGATTAGAAGTAAACACTAATTACAATGAAATGCTTGAAGGCACTAAAAAGTGATATTCACATAACTAAACACATTTTCATGCCATTTACTTCATTTACAATACATATGAAACACCAAAGAAATTTAAACCACTTGAAAGTATTTGTAAAATCTATCAGTTAACAATTAAATTCGTCTCTCTCCTTTTAGCCTTTATAAAAAAATAAACAAAGTATGCACATATATAAATGAGGTGACTTTAATAGCAATATGGGGTTCTTTTTGTTGTTTGATTTTTTTGTTTAAGTGTGTTTGTGTGTTCCAGGGCAAAGCACCACAGTCATATCCAGGATTAATAATCAAAAGGATTATTATCATGAGCTGTAAAGGAACAATACCGCTGTCTATTCTGTACGTGCATTCTTAGATCAACTAACTTAAAGAGTACTGCACATGGGTGGAAATGGATCAAAGTATTTTGTATTAATTAAAGACAACTCAGCTCTCATGTGTCATTAAAAAACAATAAGTAATGTGAAAGGGAAAAGTACATTTAAAAAGACATCTAGTATAATAGAATAGAAATAGCAACTTCTTTTGTCATTTAAAGACAGATTTTAGTTTAAAGAATTTTAAGTCACTCAATTAGACAGAACACATCTGTGAACACATCTGTCTCATACTCCATTTATATGTAGATATTGCTACTATCCTCATTTTTATTTTGTGTAGTTTCTCGTTGCACGGTCCAACATAAGTTCTAAAACTATAATATATATTTTATTGGTTTTAATTTAGAATTATTGTCAGTGAAGTCAAACAAGAGGAGATAAAACTTTTAGGAACTTTTAAACTATAATATTGTATGTTTCACATGTAGAGTTAGTTTTCTTGTGTGGAGGGCTTTATCATACTAGCAATGTCACACATTTCCAAGCTATTTTGTGTGGTAAAAAACATTATTCAGGTTGCTAAAATGACCATTGACAAAATATAATTTCCATTCACAAAAATATGAATTATGAATGCTATCAAACTATTAGTGTCATAACTTATTCTGGGGAGACATTTTATGAAGAAAATCTAACTTTCAGAGAATATTACATTTCAATATAAAGTATCTTAAAAAATTAAGTCTGCTTATGCAAATGACACCTTTCTTTCTCATTAGCCTAGTTATACCAGACAGCACTTATACTGAATAACAGAATTACATCAACATCAATTGTTTTACATTTTTAACTATACAATCTTACTGTTTCTACAATAAACAGTATATAAACATCAGTTGTCTCTAAGCTTATATATATACATTTTTGTCTTTGGTGTTGCTTTTTTTCTTTATTGACCACCCTAGCATTTCTCCAGTAATATTCTAACAAATATCTCATGTTCTACAGTGAACTAACTGAAGTATCTACAGTAGATTATAAGGATATTCATTATTACCATAATCCCCTCTATTAGTGAATATGTAACAACTAGAACATATTTATAGTCCTTTGCTATTTCATCTTTTTATTAATATGCTTGTCATTAAGTGAGGTTGTATATAACACAACTTATTGTTTTATCAGTCACTAGATTTGTGCTGGATAGTTTAGGTCAATTTGACACAAGCTAGTGTTATTTGAAAGGAGAGAACTCTGTTTGAGAAACTGCTTCCATAAGATCTTTCTGTACAGCAATTTCTTGATTACTTGTTGTTTAGGAGGACCCAGTCTATTGCAGATGGTGACATACCTGGGTTGGTGGTCCTGGGTTTTGTAAGAAAATAGTCTGAGCAAACCATGAGGCGCATCCCTCCATGGCCCCACTGTGAGGTTCTGCCTCCAGGAGCTTCTTTGAGTTCCTGTCCTGACTTCCTCAGTGATCAACAGCAATATGGAAGCATAAGCCAAATAAGCTCTTTCCTCCACAACTTGCTTTTTGGCCATGGTGATTTATCACAGCAATAGACAACCTATCTAAGACAAGCACATAACTATTTTTCTTAATATTTTTACATATGATATTTAAAATTTATTTTATATGTGTGGGTGTTTTGCCTACATATATGTGTGAGCGCCTCATTGGAATTGAGTTACACAGAGTAGATAGCAACCGCATGGGTGCTGGATATTAAACCTGAGACTTTGGAAGAATAGTCAGTGCTCTTAGACACTGAGCCATCTCCCCAGCCTCATTGGTTCTTGTTTTAGACGCCTCATCCATGTTACTATACATGGCAATTCTCTTGTAATAAATAATAACTTGTTACCAGAAGAACAGTTTGGAAGGTGATGAGCATTCCATTCAGAGGAACTAGGCAGTGACATCATAGTTGCCCACACTATCATAATCAACATCTCCATAACAGAGTATAATTTAATAAGAGAAAATTTCAACTTTGTAGTACACTACTGACATAATTAAATGATAAATATATCTATTGTGCAAATACATTTTAAATTATTGGTTCACTTTATTCTCTTCTGCTTAACCCTATTCTCTCCGTCAGAAGCATTCAGTTCTCCAAGTAAATTTCTAGTTTTATTATATGAGTTGTAAGCTTTTCAGTGTTAATTTCATCACACATTCCTTGGGCATTCTTTTCAGGAAAATATAAAATAGACAGCCCGAGTTGCCTGAGGTTAGGTTTCTATAGACAGATGTGAATAGCATGTTTTGTCTTAGTTTTTGGGAATAAAATCTAACTAGTAGAAAGTTCATTAGCTGAGAGGATTGGCTCAGTGAGTAAAGTGTTTATCGTGCAAACATGAAGACCTGAGTTTGAGTTCCAAGTCCTGGTATTAATGTCAACCATAAGCATGTATCTGTAACTTCAGAGTTTCACAGATGGATCTCTGGGATGGAAATATTTCTGGAAAAATAATATGCAAAGCAGTAGAGAAAGATAGTCTCAACCTGTGGCCTCAACCAACACACATGGATGAGCACCCACACAGTACCTTCAAACTGAGAAGAAAAATTATGTTTCAGATACCTATAAAATTTTATTTGTGGAATATCTTACTTCAATGAATTCATATATACCAAAAGTATATACTTGTATATACTTTTGTATATACATATACATGTATATATGTATATATATATATATTCAATTCTCTGAGTTTTTTTCCTCAACTAATTTAGTAAAACTAATTAACAGTATTTCATTAATTTTTGGTTTTGTGTTATAGAATATATGTAACATTGCCTTAATTCACATTTGAAGGATGTTCTAAACCTTGTCTTGAACAACTCAACATTTTGTAAACATAAAAACTAAACATAATATATTTTCATTGATTTCTTAAACTATACTTGCTCTCTCTCCATATAAATATGTGGTGATAGAATAAATATAGTTTATATATATAAACATGTAACTTCATATATATATATATATATATACACATATATAGTATATAGTGGAATGCATTTAAACATCTACATTCAAATTGTAGACTAAAAACTCTACTGTGCATTAAATGAACCATGGGAAGAATGAGACCCCACAACATAATTCTGAGCACTTCTTCTCAAAGCGTTACTCATTCCCGTTGTATAGAAGACAATTACCTTCTTGCACTGTCATATCAAATTTATGCTTAGCTACCACATTATGTTGGCTTCTCAATCTATCCCCATTTTTTAATAAAGCAAATGCTATAGATAAGACATTTTTAGCTATCTAATGTTCGCCTTGCTGTAAGCATACACCACTTACTGACTTGGGTGGATCACAAAATCCCTCGTACATTTTTCAATTTTCTTCAAAGTAGGAAACTGACATTCCTTTTACTTTCTTGTCATTTTCAGGTACTTCAAGCCTAAGAGGGTGCTGCACATGTATTTGGTGAATAAAACATCTGATCATCTGTCTTCTATACACAAGGCCGTTAAGAAAGTTATTTGCTGGAAAATGCCCTAAATGAATTCAGGAACTCCAGTATGAGGGAAAGATGTGATCAAAAATAAAACTATGCTTGAATTGCTTCTCTAAAACTTCCTAGGCTTTTCCACTTACGTGCCATATAAGATTTTACTACAATGTTCGAAATTAAACCACATTAAAGCAATCAGAGTCCTCTCAGGCTTAACTCTGTAATAATGATGATTGAAGCTTAAAGGTACATATGGTTATCATTAAGACTAGGCTCTTGAAAATTATTTAAAGTAAAATTAAAAAATACTTTTAAAATTTGTTTGCATTTAGAATATTAATGCAGGAAGTGATCAGGTGGGAAATACTGCACATTAAAAATTGTTGTAGCATTCTTTCTTCTTAATTGTGACCCTTTGAACACAAATATGTGAAAAAGGATGAAAGTTTGGCAAGCTGTTTATATGAATCCAATATTCCCCAAATTTCTTTTCCATATGCTAGCACATTTCTCCCTAATTTTGCTTCTGCCTCAGCCTTTCTACCCACCTACATCCCCACCCCTTCTTCTTCATTCATTCAAAACATTTTGTTTTCCAATTGCAGTTATTTCATGAAGCAGTTTATGTATATCACTTCACAAATGGGCAAGTTTAGAATTTCTGTCCTACAAAGTAGTAGAAGTCCATTCTTCTTCCCCCAACAATATGCATAAACTCAAAATTCCCAAATAAAAATTAATCATAGTTATAATTATTATAACTCCACATAATGCAGTGGAGTTATTACTTTTGCTTAAGTATGAAATCAATCAGGACATCGGAAGAGCCTTTTGTTGAGAATTGAAGTAGAGGCACTTGATTAGAGATAGTCAGTTGAAATATTCACCTTCCAAGTCAGTAGAGAGGGCTTGACCATTGGATTCTATTACAAGATTTTAGTCTGCTGCATGGTTCAGATTCCAAGTGCAATGAAAACTGTGTCTTTCAAGATGACTAATTTCACAAAACTTTCCTGTTTCACAGTTGTTTGTTCTGTTCATTTCACAAGCCATTTTTTTTCTTTCCTCATATTCTCTGTTTTTTTTAATTTAGAAAACCATAGTTGGCTATATGACATTCCTTTCAAGACAAATGCAGTTTCTCTTCCTCTTCTGAAGGTCCTTCCAGTATCTCCTATTTCTTGGTGGAGATGTTATCTCCTATTGGTCTCTGCACTCATCTCACCCTGCCCTTTGTCCCAAGCCAACCTGCCAGTCTCCTGCCTCTTGTTTCCTTTATAAAGTAAATGTGGATTAGTGACCTTTCATGTAGTGGATCATTTAATGTCTCTTGTCTGGCAGGTATGCTCATCAACCGAATAGCTGGTGAGTGTATTTTGTGAAAGTCTCAACAATAATTTTTCTTTCCCTCATACTGAGACACAGTGGAAAGTTTACTAAAAGAGATACACTTTTCCATTTTTTGTAATTTGATACAAAACTTCCAAAAGGAACGAATATTCTTTATGTATCAACACTCTAAGACATAAGAAAGGAATTTTTCTATAGATTATGATCAAAATCTGTGGCATCACTGAAAGGAAACTGGCAAAATTTCAAGTCAGTTCCCTACTTAGAATTCCTCCCAGATCTATCGAATCATTCTCTCCCAATGCTCAAACATGCTAAAATATGTCAGAGGATAAAATTCCTATCGTTTCTTTAGAATTATGCATTTAGGCAACATTTTGATCTTTCAACAAGTCAGTCTTGGATTCAATATTTACTTAATTCTTGAATAACATGAACATGTTATCTTCGACTCTCTTTGAGAGTTTTTCTGGACTGACTATGAAAACTTCTGTTAGATTTCATCTACCTACTTTGCTGAACATTTTAAATAGGAAATGGATATATTTGTTTAACAATTTGCTAAATACCTTGGTAAAAACTAAAACCTGAAATCACTCAAAACATGCAAAAATATGTAAACATTACAAAATTGAAATTGTAAAAAATTTAAGAAATTTCATTGGCTTAAATTATCTTTTTATTTTAGTATTTATCAAAGTATTTAATTAGATTTCTCCATTTTAAAAATGATAATTTATATATGTATATTCACATTTCTAAACTTTAACATTTGATTTCCCTTTAATAAAATGAAAAATCAAAAACTGTAATCCTAGGATAGAGATATTAATTATATTTTTTGCTGTCTTAAATGCTTGCCAGGTGTGAGGACTGAACCCAGGACTTAACACATGCTGTCCAAGTTCTTTTCTGCTGAACTATATTTTGTAGGCTTTTGTTTGTTTGTGTGCATGTTTGTGTGTTTGTTTTTGCATTTTCAGTTCAAGGATGTATTAATTCTTTCCACTCTGATGATAAATGAAGATTTAGAAAATTTCCGCATCAGAAAATATACAAATGGTGTTGGGAAAAATATTGTAGCAATCAGAGTTTTATTTTTTCGTTTAGTCTTGTGTTGTGATGTATTTTTAAACACTGTTGGTTTACTCCCTCAAATTACAATGATTTAAACAAAAATGAATTTATTTAACCCTATACCTTTCTTTGTAATGAAACTAGTATTAAATACTGGCATATCAAAAGTAAATATGAATTTATATGGAATAATGTATCTCTTTGATTTGTTTGAAATGAAATATTAATTTAATTTATATATTGTAGCAGAAGATAGTTTTTCTTCAGAAAATGAAAATTTAGCTTAAAGGCTATAAATGTGTGACTGATATCACAAAAAAAGGAACGAGTAAAATCGGATTGTGTGCCATTCTGCAAAGAAAATGAGAATAGATTATAGGCTTCCATTTTCTCATATAAAAATATTTTCTTACATATTTGTTGTCATCCCTTCTTTCACATAATGATAAGAGGCTTTCTCTATTTAAAGAACAACAGTTGAATAAACAAAGTATATAATAGGGTTTGGATATTAAATGCCCACTCCATGATCATTTATTTCAACAGCATCACCAGACCTGATAATGGAAGTGGTTAAAATGATGAGAAAGTCATGGAACCTTGGTGTTGGGTGAAGCTCACCAGAGAAACTAGATCAGTGTCACTGTCAAGTTAATATTGAAATTTGTAGCCCAACCTACTTTTGTCCTGTCTCTGCTTTTTAGTTCTCTTGTATGTGAACAATTTCTCATTACTACAGACAAAGCTGCCTTAATCGTACTTTCATCACTGTGAAGTCTATCTACCTCAACTTCACACCACAATAAGCCCTTTCCTTAAGTTGTTCTTTATAAATAATAAAGAAAAGTTACAACACAGAACATTGGGTAAGGAATTGCTTATTATAAATCAAGAACCATCTGTAAGTTAAATCAAAGTGACCCACGGTTAAAAAATAAGTTTCAAAATTCACAAATAACACATTGAAATCATGCTATTTCTCTGCAAAAAGAATATAATATTAGAGTCAAATGAGAACTGTACCTAACCCAAGTTCTGCCATGTGAAAAATGTTGCAACATAACAGTAGCTGTCATCAAAAGGAATGGAAGTGATAATATTAATAGTTTATACTGGTTCTCTCTGGAAGATTCTTGCAAAGCTCGTTTTTTAATTGAATTCAAAAGTTTAAGACCTTCTTGTGACTAGGAAAAATATCATAAACTCATAACTCAGTAATAACACATTAAGTTGTATTGATGACTATAGAAAAGGAACATGAATGTCTCTTAGCTTCGCTTTCTCCTTCCATACAATCCACTCCTTTTGTGTTCTAAATATAATCAGTGGTACTGCTGAATACATGCACAAGTGTTCACTATTGATTTGCTTAAATATCTGCTTTCTAAGGTGTATGATCTCACTCCAAAATTTCTTGCAAGCTTCAATGAGATATGGTTAAAATAAGTCAGGAAATTCTGTACTTCATTTTCACTAATTAGGAAGAGTCAGAATTTTAGCAGGACCTGTAGAGAATTTGTGATTATTTTAGTCTATGGTTTCTAACAATGCTACTTTCCATGTTGTATCTACACAATTATTTGAACTTACCCCCCCCCAAAAACACAAGTATAATTTCACCTCACACCCATTAGAATGGCTAAGATAAAAAACTCAAGGGATGATGCATGCTGGAGAGGATGTAGAGAAAGGGAACCCTCTTCCATTACTGGTGGGAATATAAACTTGTACAACTTGTACAATCTGGTGTTTCATCAGAAAATTAGGAATAGTGCTACCTCAAGATCCAGCTCTACCACTCCTAAGCATATACACAAAAGTTGCCCCACCATTCAGTGAGGACATTTGCTCAACCATATTTGTAGAAGCTCTATTTGTAATAGCCAGAATGTGGAAACACTCAATGAAAGAATTAATACCGAAAGTGCGGTACATGTATAAAATGAAATGCTACTCAGTAATTAAAAACAAGGAAATCATAGAATTTGCAGGCAAATGGTTGGAACTAGAAAAGATTATCTTGAGTGAGGTAACCCAGAAGCAGAAAGACAGGTATGATATATACTCAATTATAAGTGGATATTAGCCATATATTATAGGATAAACATACTAAAATTTATGGTCCTAAAGAAGGTAAACAAAAAGGAAAGATGCTTAATCCTCATTCAGAAGGGCAAACAGGATAGACATGGGAAGTAAGAGAAGGCAAGGAACAGGACAGGAGTTTTCTACTGAAGACCCCTGAAAGAATCTACCCTCCAGGGTATTGAAGGAGATACTGAGACTCACAGCCAAAATTTGGGCAGAGAAATTACCTTCTTACATTACATGAGACTAAGAAGTACAAGACCTAATGTATGATAAAGGCCATTTTTGTTTTTCATGTAATAACAATTTGTGTCCTCACGTGGTAGGTAACAGAAGTTGAGGAGAATACATCCCACCTTATTTGGCATTGTTCCAAGACATAGCATCACATCACACGTTAATGACAGAAACCCCTTTAAAGGCCACACCTCCTAATATATCCAAAGATGAGATAAAAGAAGTGAAAGGATCTAGCTAGTGGCACAAGCTTTAAACTTTTAGCTGATGAGTCATGTAACTTTGTTCTGGATAAATTAAGGCTGTAATTTACTGAAGCCCAAGGTTCCTGTAAAATACTTTGTTAAGGTGAGAATTTTCATTCTCACTTACCTGAGAAATCAAAGCATTTTCTTGTCCTTTGATGGGTGGTAATGACCTTAATTTAAATCATGGAAAAACCAGCTGAAATTGAACAAAAATTGTATTTGGAATTAAGACAAAATGAGATTGTAATTTTGCTAATATTTAGATCTTTTCTAGCATTAACCTCAGATATGACCTATGAGCAGGTAATAGCAATGTGTAGGTAAACAGGAATGGGAAGGTAAGGAGACATTTGAAATAAGATCATTCTACTCTTCTTTAACTCTGACAGAAATGTGATATTGTATTGTTAGAAAAATATGCTTATAGAAAAAATAGTGGAAAAGATGATTATAGCAAAAACAATGAACAATTCACCCTGATATAAAAGTGTATTTGTCTGTGTGTGTTAAAAAGAAAGAGAGAGACACAAAGAGAGAGGGAGGAAAAGAGAAAGACAAACACACACACAGAAAGACTGTTATATATTGTATTAGGAATGAATATATTAAATTGTTATATTTTTATTATTTTTTCTCTTGTTGGAAATAGACATTTTTCTTACATAATGTATTCTATTTTTCATTTACCCCCCATTTACTCCTGCTAAGTCCTCCTCCCCTTCCTTTCTATTCTGATTTATCCTGCTTTTTTCATGCCTTAGAAAACAAACAAGCTTCTATGTGATAATAATATAATATAATTTATAAAACAAAAGCAGCAGATCAGAATTGTATAAAAGAAACAAAAGAGAAATGACCCAAGAGAAGGCACAAGAACTAGACCCTTACTGTTTCCCATGCTCAGGAACATGATAAAACACTCAGACAGCATGCATGGGACTGCATCAAGTCCTCTAGGTACATATTAGGATGAAGATCCATGCATGCGGCCTCAGTCTCTGTGGATCCATATGTGCATTGATCCTGTTGCTTGAGGGGCCTGTTTGTCTTGATGTCCTCTGGCTCTGACACTCTTTTTAAAATTTATTATTTATTACAATTTATTTACATTGTATATTGGCTGTGCCCCCTCCCTTTTCTCCTCCTACCCAACCTCCCTCCCTCTTCTCCCCCTATGCTCCTCCCATAGTCCACTAATAGGGAAGGTCCTCCTCACCTTCTATCTGACTCTAGCCATTCAGGTCTCATCAGGACAGGCTGCATTGTCTTCCTCTGTGTCCTGGCAAGACTGCACACCTCAAGGAGAGGTGATCAGAGAGCCTGTCACTGAGTTAAGTCCAGAAACTGTCCCTGTTCCCCTTACTAGGACACCCACTTAGAGACTGGGTTTATGGGTTACATCTGAACAAGTGTTTTAGGTCCTCTCCATGCATGCACCTTGGTTGGAGGTCTCATTCTCTACAGTATGCCCAAGGACCAGAATTTTTTTTTTCTCTGTTGGTCTCCTTTCTGAACTTCTGTCCCCTCCAGGACTTTCTATCTCTCCCTTCTTTCATAAAATTACATACACTCTGACACTTTTTTTTCTCCTCTCCCCAGGACTTCGTGGCCCTGAAGTGAAGAATATAATGAGCACATCTCTTTTATGCTGAGTATTTCAAGGTCTCTGACTCTGCATAATATTTGGCTTGGGGGTGGGGGGGATCTCTGAATTTGTCCACATCTGCTGCAAGAAGATGCCGCTCTGATGATGGTTGAACAAGGCACAGCTATAGGAGGAATGTAACAGAATGTCACTACGTTTTTTACACTGATTTATCATTAAAGTGTAGTATTTAGTTTATTTATGTTCCTGGTTTGTTCACATTGTCTCAGACTTCCTAGATGTTTTTCACTAGGAACTTTTTAGGTTTAAAATTTCCTTTGACTGAAGTATCCATTTTCCTATCATGTCTTCAAATCCTACGATTTCTCTCTTCCATCTTCTGTATTCTGTTTTTGAAGTTCCTGTGGTGTTTCTAAATTTTTCATTGCCATATTTTCCTCAGTTTGTGTTTTCTATATTAATTCAATTTCCACTTTCCGGTTTGAACTGTTTCATTAATTTTCTTCCACTGTTTTGGTTTTCATGGATTTCTTTAAGGGTTTTCTTTATTTCCTCTTTAGGGACATCAATAATATTTATAAAACCCCTGTAGAGGTCGTTTTCTTATGCTTCAGATATGTTGTAATACTCAATACCTGATGTGTTGTGGGTGCTGAGCTCTATTGGAGACATATTATTCTGGCTCTTACTGATTGTGTTTTTATGATGGCATCTAGGCATACAGGCATACAGGTTTGGGAAGATTATAGTTCTAGGTGCTAATATCTAAAATTGTCTTTTGGGGTAGTGTTTTGTTCTTTTGTTTCTCTTGTCCTCTCTGGTTCTTCAGGATAGTGTGCTAATTGTGTGATGCCTGATAGATAATTCTTCTGGTGTCCTGATGTGTGTAACCACTGAGAGTTCACGGTAAAATGTGTTCCTAGGTATTGGGAGCTGACACTTAAGAATGGAGATGGGCTAGGAGGGGAAGAGGTTGATAGAATTCATATAAGGGCTGGAAGCAGGCTTTTCACCAAGATCTGCTTCACACCATTTGAATGAGGGAAGAACATATGAAGAGGTCATAGCATGGGGTCTCTTACAGAGCTGAGAGTGAAACTGAGGGATTGCATGTGGAGAAGAGGAGGCAGAGTGAAGATCTGCAACTTGCCTACTTTGCTGACCTACTTGCTTCTGTCTGGCTCTGCTAGCAGTATCCCAGGGAATGCCTGCTTGAGTTGGGGCTGGGGTAAAGTAACATGAGTGGGAAGGCAGAACGTTGGATTGGAATGTGATCCACTGGAGATGGAGAAAAGAGTTGAAGGGAGGTCATAGTAGGTGGTCTGCTGCAGATCTGAAGATGAAACTGGAGTAATAGATTTAAGGAGAAGTGGGATAAATAAGGACTCACAGTTAGCCTACCTGTTTCCCTAGTTGAGAGACTAACATTTTCCCAGGGAATGCCTTCTGGTGTTGGAGATTGAGAAACTGCGTTGAGTCTGAGGAAGGAAGGTTGGAGGACTCCATGTTTTCTGCCTTTCTGTTTTTTTTTTTTCTTTAACTTTTTTATTTAGCATAATTGTTTATGGTTCAATCATGTTGCATTATGCTTCATTCTGCACATATGCACTACTGATTTATCCATTCATCCACATATAGACGATTTGTGCAACAACTTTGAAACATATCTAGTGTTTTCTCAGAAAATTAGGAGTATTGCAAACTCAAGATCCAGCTATATCACTCTTGGGCATATCTGAAAGTTGCTCAACCATACAACAAGGATATTTGATCAACTATATTCATAGCAGCTTTATTCATAGTAACCAGACTCTGGAAACAATATAGATGTCCCTCAAATGAAGAATGGATACAGAAATTGTGGTACATTTATACAATGGAATACTACTCAGCAATTAAAAACAAGGAAATCATGAAGTTTGCAGGCAAATCATGGGAGCTAGAAAAGATCATCCCGAGTAAGGTATCCAAGCAGCAGAAAGACATACATGGTATGTACTCACTTATAAGTGGATATTAGCCATATAATCTAGGATAAACATACTAAAATTTATAGTTCTAAAGAAGCTAATCAACAAGGAGGACCTTAGGGAAAATGTTTAATCCTCATTCAGAAGGGCAAACAGTATAGACGTTGGAAGTGGGAGAAGACAGGGAAGAGGACAGGAACCTACGGTAGAGGGCCTCTAAAAGAATCTGCTTTTCGTTCCTTCATCTAATAACTTCCTTCCACTTACTAAAGGACTCCAGCTCTGCTGGTTGTCTCCTTTTCTTTTCTCCTTCATCTCTCCAGGGAGCACATTTTCTGAGCTGTAAATTAACCCATATCTAAAAGAAGAGAGACGTGTTTATAAATACCTATGACTATTGCTATTTTTGTGATAAAAATCCAAGAGACCAGAACAATACACGGATGTTTTCTGTGTATCCTGTATCTGTGGCACCATGAATGTTTAAAGAGGTAAACTCTCAATGCATCAGAGTTAGATTACATATTTTAAAATTCATGCAGAGATAAAGACGCAGAATGATGTTTTTCTGCTCTTGAAATATTAGGGAAAAATCACCCATGTTGTAAATGTGTGATATGAGAGAAATCTTCAGGTACATGCTTGTGAACAAACATGCCTGCATTCATGTACACACAAATGCCAGGGAAAGCACCAGACAGATTTTTTTGTAAAGTGTTAGAAATTTAATATGTGTTTCCTTAATATCAGTCACTAGTAAGTTCTAATTTTTTCCTAACCTGGTTGTCATATTCAAAACTGCTCAAAAATTTGTGTTTGAAATTAATTGCAGTGTTTTCTTCTGAATATTCTCAATGGTGGTAAAACTTTATCACATAAAATCATCTCTGTCCCTAACTGTGAGTACAGATATAATCTGAGCGGGTGTGAAATTTGGCAAGATGCCTTTCTGTTTAGTCTTTCCTAAAGAACCTACTCCTGGCAGCAGAAGCACCTCATTATAAAGCTTTTTCAGCTGCAAGATAGGCCTGTGGCATGAATCACTAACATCTTTTCCAGATAAGCCTTACTTGACACTCTGGTGAAAAGTTAAATCACTGTATGCTTTAAATCTGCAATGGGAATGTGAGGAAAAGTTCTTTGAGATTTGAACCATTAACTCATCAATCACTCATTAGAGAAATGATGCATTTATTTTGGACATGTCCACAAAAAGTTTAGTTAATATTATCAGACTTCTGTATGAGAATACAAGTGAATGATTATTTCTCCTAGCCCTGTTCAGAAACTGATGCTTCTCCTTATATTCATCTATTCCAAATACCCTCTCTGAGGCTTAGGAAATGGTTCAGAGTAGCATGAAGACCTGAATTTGATCTGCAGAACTCAAGTTAATAATCTGACCATAGTGGACCATACTTGCAACTTCAGAATTAGAATGAGACAGACAAATCTAATGGGCAAACTTGCCAGCATGCCCGAACTACTCATATAATTCCAGTAAGAGATTCTGTCACCCAAAATAACTTGTATGATATCATGAGAAATGACAAGCATACTGACCTATAACCTCCACCCTTAGTCACTCACATGTATGTATGCCCAAGGGACTCTGTATTCTATTATAAATATGCCTGCTCATATATCTTCATTACTGGTGTATTACAACAGTAGTTAGGTAAACTGTCTAGAGGTCCATCAGCTTTTTAATGGATAAAGAAAATATGGTACAAATAAACAATGGAATACTATTAAGTGACTAATAGAAACGAAATTTTTATGTAAGCAGATGAAGATGGATACAAATACTGTGAATTCATTCTGTTCATTCAATCAGAGAAGGAATGACAAAAGTCATAAGCTTTCTCTCATATATGGATGTTAGCTTTGAATCTTCAGATATGTGTGTTCCACATGGAATACACAAGGAAGTTGGGTGAGAGAAAATAGAAAAAAGTGGTGTAAGGGCTTACAGAGGAATGACAAATGGGAAGTGCTATAATAGGGCGGTAGATGGAAGGACAGAAAAAAGAACAAATATGAAGGGATAATTCTAATACACATTTTGAAAAATCCATAAGGAAACTACTACAATAGGAGTCTCCTAATATATATAATAATTCACTCAGCGGCCTATAAATGTACACATCAATGTCCACTATTAGATGCCACCGGATAAAAGCAAGGAAGAAAGAGAGAAAGAAAGAAAGAAAGAAAGAAAGAAAGAAAGAAAGAAAGAAAGAAAGAAAGAAAGAAAGAAAGAAAGAAAGAAAGAAAGGAAGGAAGGAAGGAAGGAAGGAAAGAAGAAAATATCAGTGCTATTTGTAGAGAGCCTGCAAACTGCACATGTCCTGCAAACTGCGCATGTGCCTGGGCAGTAAACCAGCCCCAGAGTCATGCTATTTAGATACGTCATATGGCCTGACCAGCCTCTGCCAATCAGGAACCAACACGTCATATGGCCTGACCGGCCTCCGCCAATCAGAGATTAACACGCCCCCCAGAGGGTATAAAAGCCGTGCCATTTCAGGGCTCGGGGTCTTCCTCCCATCGCTGTTAGAATAAAAGCTTGCTGCAGAAGGATCCTGGTGTCTGAGTACATTCTCGCCGGCAAGACAAACGCGCGATGCACAGCTATTAATGTGTTATCCCTTTTGGAGTTGTTGAAAATGTGGTGCCTAATCTTCATTTTCAACCTGGAAGCATATATAGTCAATTAAAACCCAAGAATTTGAGCACAACTGTGAGGGATTTTGTTTAATAGATCATTTGAAATGAGAAGACACACCTTCAATCTAGGCCACCTCATTTGGTGGCAACCTGAATAAAAAGATACCTGGAAAAAAAGGACATGAAAAAGAAAATCTTCTAGTTTTTGCCTGCTTTCCCTCACTCTCATTGTCAAGTTTATCTGTCCTGTTATTGAGACATTCCTTTGCTGGTATTAGAGCAGAAGTCTTGAGGTTGCCAACATAAAATAGTGACTAGCTGAGATACAAGACTTATAGGCTTAACAGTCACCAAATTGTTGACCTTTATATTGGAAGACAGCCATTATTGGACTATCCAAACAAAAGCCTATAATCTACTCTAATGAACACCATAGTCAGTTTTATTTTTCTGGATAACACTGAAAAATAAATACTCTGACTAATACTCTGAAACCTACAGCAATTAGACTGGCAAAGTTGTTGTTCGAGTGGCAGGAAAGCCATGGGGATTACAAATCACTTTCCAAGCCGACTTGAGGCTGATTTCATAAGTTGAAACTCATACATGTGGGAAAAAAATTAATTATGTTTAGCAAAATCAGCATGCATTAATGGCTCTTCTTTTATATGAAAAAATGAAGAAAATATATTTCAAACATTCTATGAGATTAAATAAAATCATAGGAAGGAAGGGTAGCAGACTCACCAAAGAAAGAAGACCATTGGAGAGTTTAAGTTTCCAGGGTTGAGGTAATGAAGTACATTAAAGACAAACATTAAAAAATTCATGAGTTTACCTATGATTATTTCTGTCACCTTTACTTCAAAGACACAAAATACTTTAATATTACGATGTTGAATAGCTAAAAAGCTAAGAATAGACAAGAGGAAAATAGTTGAATTTAGGAAGCCCTCTGAAGATTTAGGGAGTTATTGGAAGATAGTTAATGCATTTTGGTGGTTCCTGTACTGATTTTCTACAGAAAGAAGGCCAAAGAGCCAAGTATTGCATAGTACTGTTTGTAATGCCCTTTGCATTGGCTGGATATTAGGACAGGATTTAAGAAACTGAGGTTTATTGTAATCTGTGAAAAGTCAAGAATGAGCCAAGTAACAGAATAAAATTTGAGTTGATTTTGAAAGTTAGAAAGACATGGTGGCCTGAAGGCAATCAGAAGTGAAGGGAATTCCAGTACCAAATAGATGGGTTTATATGCTCAGTACATACTAACAGTTCATGCCAAACATACTGTGGGTCTCTAGAAAATATTTTACACCAAATACCTTATTGAGATTTCTGAAAAATTAAAATTTATCTCCATTTCTTTCATGTGTGATGCATACTTCTAAGCATACATTTCAGTTTTCAGAGACTTTGTAAGTCTATTCATGTATAACTTACAAACTGAAAGCTGAAGTTAAAAGTAAGTCTAATCAAGTTCATATTATAGTTAGTGATTTACTTGGCACTCATAATAAACTTTCATCCTTTGTCAGAATAATGATAAGTGAGAATAATTTAAGGCTGTTGTACAGCATGTAAACTCTGATAATGTTTAGTATGATTTGTTCTTTTTTTCTTTCCAAATTTTTATTTTTATATTAATTACAGTTTATTCACTTTTATCCCAGCTGTAGCCCCCACCTTCATTACTTCCCAATTCCACCCTCCCTCCCTCATGTCCTCCCTGTCCCTCTCTAAGTCCACTGATCGGGGAGTCCTCCTCCCCTGCCATCTGATTCCAGTTTATCAGGTCTCATCAGGGTTGGCTGCATTGTCCTTTTCTGTGGCCTAGCAAGGCTGCTCTTCCCTGAGGCAGCAAGGTGGCCGTCAAAGAGCCAGACACTTGAGTTCATGTCAGAGACAGTCCCTGTTCACCTTACTAGGGAAACCCACTTGGATACTGTGCTGCCATGGGTATGTCTGAGCAGGGGTTCTAGATTATATCCATGCCTAGTCCTTGGTTGGAGAATCAGTCTCAGAAAAGAACCCTGTGCCCAGATATATTTGTTTATCTTTAATGTTATATAAATACAATGAAATAAAGTTCACACTATTTCAAGTCATGAGGTTAAAATTTGAGAACAAATTAACTTGTGTCTTTATGTGTGATAAATTTGTGGGAAAATGTTTGGTAAAAATGTGGGTAAAATGGAAAGAAATCCTAATATTCTGCTAAGATGTAGCCCATAGACTCAGCCTCCACGTGGGTTCCCTAGTAAGGTGAGCAGGGACTTTCTCTGGCATGAACTCAGTGGCAGGCCCTCTAATCACCTTCCCCTGGTGTATGCAGCCTTGCCAGGCCACCGAGGAAAGCAATTCAGCCAGTCCTGATGAGACCTGATAGACTAGGGTCAAATAGAAGGGGAGGAAGACCTCCCATATCAGTGAACTAAGGGAGGGGAATAAAGGGAGAAGAGGGAGGGAGGGTGGGACTGGGAGAAGATGGGTGAGGGGGACACAGCTGGGATACAAATTGAATAAATTGTTTAAAATAATAATAATAAAACTGGAAAGAAATAAAGTGAATAGGAAAATTTCATTTCTAATTATATTTAAAACCAAAATTTCAATTGTTTGTTGTACTCTAGATCTATATAAACTACATAACATTTTTTGATATCATGATAATTTGACCATGATAAAAACAGTTATCTTAATTCTACAGAGTTTGATATTTTTGAATCTGTAACATGGTTTAAAATTGAATGAAATTCAGTTTAAATAAAAGACAAAAATAACTACTTATTTCAAGTTTTAGAAATGGCTGACTCTTCGACCCTCCCCCATACATGCCAGGGAGTAACAGCCTGGCTAGATCCCTGGGGAGGACATTGCAGCCAGCCCTGAGGAGACAAGGTGATCTGGGGTCAGATAGAAGGGGAGGAGATCCTCCCCTGTTGGTGGACTTGGAGGGAGCGGGGAAGAAATGAGGGAGGGTTGGGGAGGGTGGGAGGGAGTGAGGGAGGGGAATACGAATGGGATGCAAAAAACCTAACCTGTGATTGATATACAAATAAATAAATTTATTAAAAAAATAAAAAGAAAAGCAAAAAAAAAAAAAAGAAATGGCTTGGAAGAGATTTACTTTATCGGAAATGACTTTGCATTCCATAGGCAATAAATAAATAAATAGATAAATAAATAAATGGATGGATAGATAGACAAACAAAATAAAATGGTCCATGTTTTCATACAGAACCACTTCATTTGCATTCTGCTCTTCTCTCCTATATGATATATTTTAGTGTTGCCTCATGATCATGCAGTAGCATTTTTGAAATTATATTTCCCTTCCCAAAATTGAATGTATTCGAATGTATTTTCACTATTTCAGATGCAAAAGGATGAGATTCAGAATGTAAACACATGTAACTTCAGTGCCCTGAAGAGATTCTTGTGTCAAAAAGACAAGATCAACAGCAAGATAACTAAATAGGCATATGAAAACACACCAAATTTATGTTTGCAATTATAGGATTAATGGCTTACATATTGGAAAGGTATGAGAATGTGACAAAATAAACATACTTCAAATCATAAAATATGTTCAGAAAATATGATCAAAGAAATAATACTACAATTTCACATGAAAAATATCCTATCAATATGATCTTAACACACAAGTATTTATAAGTTTTAGGATGTTCTTATTACCCTAACCTCATAAATTTGTCCAGGAAAAATAAATCAGTATCTGCATGACTATGCGCATAGACACACAATAGAAATATGAACCCAACTGGGAATGTACATTCCAACAAGGCTCATCACAGTAAACTATGCTTACCTAAGGGTAAAACACGAGTTGTTTCAGTGCACTAAATGCAATCCACACTAATTCCTATTTCAGGATGAATGTACAACAGTGGGAATGTAAAGTACAGAGGCAATATTTTAGCTTCTGTTGCTGTGCACAATAAGTCATTGTTCTTTGTTTCTCTTCTAATTAGCTTTTGTTGACCACTTGATGTGATTAACCTATGGGAATACATTAGGGAAATTTGAATAAATCCTTCTCGGTAGAGTCATAACACATACATCTTCAGGAGAAGTAGGGCTTTACGTTTGTCAGTGTGTCGGAGGAATGAAACTATTGAGTTTTTCCAGGTGGTATTTTAAAACTAGGATGAATTAAGCTGCCAGTAGTGTTCTTGATGTGCGTGTCTGTAAATAGTATCATGCCCCAAGTAAAACTGAGAAAATTAATATTTTAGGATAATTGGAATATCAAATGTGTTAGTCAGAGCTAGAACTTTTGTAGCTAGAATAAAAGATAACATATACCACAAGAAGCAAGGCTTTACGGATACCCACCACTAACTGTTTTTATTTTTACAGGTTACTTTTTCTTATTTTTTAAATTTTATTTTCTTATTTATTACAATTTATTCACTTTATAATTCAGCTGTAGAGCCCTTCATCCCTCTTCTCCTCCCATGCCACTCCCACAGCCCACTGATAAGGAAGGACCATCTCCTCTTCCATCTAATTCTAGTCTATGAAGTCTCATCAGGACTGTCTGCATTGTCTTCCTCTGTGGCCTGACAAGGCTGCTCCCCCTCTCAGGGGCAGATGATCAAAAAGCCAGCCACTGAGTTCATGTCAGAGACAGTCCCTGTTCCCATTACTAGGAAACCACTTGGATACTGAACTGCCATGGGCTACGTCTGTGAAGGGGTTCTAGGTTATCTCCATGCATTGACGATGGGTGGAGTGACAGCCTCAGAAAAGAACTCTAGGCCCAGATTTTTTTGGTTCTTGCTCTTCTTGTGGAGTTCCTGTCACCTCCTTTCTCTTTACTCCATTTTTAATCAGATTCCCTGCATTCTGACCAAAGTTTGGCTATGGATCTCAGCATCTGCTTCAATCCTCTGCTGGGTAGAGTCTTTCTGAGGCCCTCTATGGTATGCTCCTGTTTTCTCCCTCTATCCACTTTGCCTTTCTGAATGAAGATTGAGTATTTTACCATGGGTCCTCCTTGATTAGCTTCTTTAGGTGTATAGATTTTAGTATAATTATCCTGTTATATATCCTCCACTAATTTTAAAGTGTACAATAAGAAATAAATAATTGTGCACAATCTCAAAACACTTTAACCATATAATATAAAAATGATAGCATCTTCAACAAATGGCACTGGTCTAACTGGATGCCTACATGTGGAAAAATGCAAATAGATCCATACTTATCACCCTGCACAAAACTAAAGTCCAAGTGGATAAAAGACCTCAACATAAAACCAGACATTTTAAATCGGTTAGAAGAAAAAGTGGGGAAGAGCCTGGAACTCATTGGCACTGGAGATAACTTCCTGAACAGAACACCAAAAGCACAGACTCTATGAGCAACAATCAATAAATGGGACCTCATGAAATTGAAAAGCTTCTCTAAAGGGAAGGACACTGTCAACAAAACAAAACAACTGCCTACAGATTGGGAAAGAAACTTCACCAACCTTCTATCCGACAGAGGCTAATATCCAGTATATGTAAAGAACTACAGAAGTTGAAAAGGAACAAATCAAGTTATCCAATTAAAAAATGGGGAACAGAGCTAAACAGAGAACTCTTGATAGAGGAATATGGAATGGCAGAGAATCACTTAAAGAAATGTTCAACATCATTAGCCATCATGGAAATGCAAATCAAAATGACCCTGAGATTTCACCTTATACCCATCAGAATGGCCAAGATAAAATTCAAGTGACAACATATGCTGGAGAGGTTGTGGAGAAAGGGGAACTCTCCTCCACTACTGGTTGGAATGTAGACTTGTACAGCCACTCTGGAAATCAATCTGGCTCTTTCTCAGATACCACTCCTAGGCATATACTCAAAAGAGGCTCAAGTACAGAATAAAGACATTTGTTCAACCATGTTTGTAGCAGCTTTATTTGTAATAGCCAAAAGCTGGAAACAACCTTGATGCCCCTCAACTGAGGAATGGATACAGAAATTGTGGTACATCTACACAATGGAATACTACTCTGCAATAAAATCAAGGAAATCATGAAATTTGCAGGTAAATGGTGGAAAATCAAAATATCATCCTGAGTGAGCTATCCCAAAAGGAGAAAGACATACATGGTATAAACTCACTCATATAGTCATATAATATAGGTTAAACCTACTAAAATCTGTACGCCTAAAGAAACTAACCAAGAACGAGGACTCTGGCTAAAATGCTCAATCTTCCATTGCTGGTGGGAATGTAAACTTGTACAACCACTTTGAAACTCAAACTGGCACATTGAACATTATGAATAGTGCTACCTCAAAATCCAGCCATACCACCAGTTTGAGTCAGTCAGCTTGGAGAGGAAGTTAGGTCAGAACAGCTAAATTGAACCAGCCAGTGAGAGTTCAGAAAAAGCTAGAAAGGCTTGGGAATGGCTTTTTTCTCATCCCTTCATCTGGAGAAATAAAAACAATATTTACAAGTTTCTTCAATTTTTTTTCTCTTTTGTTTATTTTTATTATTGATAGTTATTTTCTTTCTTTCCTCAGTACCCAGGATTTGGTATTTTACTGTTGGGAAGTACAGAATTTCTGAGCTCTCCTATATTCATATATTACTCCCATAAATATATTCTTTTGTAAACCCTTGTGGATTATATTATTTCTTTTTCCTCTGTGTATATAAAATATTTTACACTGCACTCTTGTCTTCGCTGTATAAAATGACTTAGTTTGTACTTATATTGAAATGATGTTGTTTATCAATTGGATTTAAGAGTTACCATTGCTGTATGTAGCAATAATGTTTGTCAGTTATTTACTTTAAAGCTTGAAATTTATTATTCTATAATGCTCTGACGTTCAAACTTTCTGAAAATACAGATCTGATGATATTTTGCTGTTTCTTCCTCTGTTTGTGAGTTGGCATTTCCCCTTGCACCTTTTAATTTTTTTGTAATTTATTATGTGTTACAATTTATTCACTATGTATCCAGGCTGTAGTCTCCTCCTTTGTCTGCTCCCAATCCCTCCCTCCTTCTTCTTCTCCTATGCCCCTCCTAGTACACTGATAGGGGAGGTTCTGCTCCCCTTCTATCTGAATCTAGTCAATCAGGACACCACAGAGGATGAAAATGCAGCACCTTGTATCTTTTTTTTTAATGTAATTTATTTATTTTTATATTAATCACAGGCTAGGTACTTTTGTATCTCAGTTGTAGCCCCCTCCCTCTTTTCCTTCCACTCTCCCCTCCAAGTCCACTGATGGGAGAGGACCTCCTCCCCTTCCATCTGACCCTCGCTTATTTTGTCTCTTCAGGGCTGGCTGCTATGTCCTCTTCTGAGATCTAGCTAGGCTGTTCCTCCTGGGTGTGTTGGGGGGAGGATCATAGAGCCAGCCATTGAGTTCATGACCGAAATAGTCCCTGTTCCCCTTACTAGGGTACCCAGTTGTATACTGAGCTACCATGGGCCACATCTGAGCAGGGGTTCTAGGTTGTATCCATACATCATCCTTGGTTGGAGAAACAGTCTCATAGAAGACACCTGTGCCCTGATCTTTTTGCTCTTTATGGAGCTCTTGTTCTCCCCAAGTGTTACTAACTCCCCCTCTTTTCATATTATTCCCTGCCTTCTGCCAAAGACTTGGTTGTGAGTCTTAATATCTGTTTTGATACATTGCTATATAGAGTCTTTCAGAGGCCCTTTTTGGTAGGCTCCTGTCCTGTTGCTTGTTTTCTCCTATATTCAATGTCCATCCCATTTGTCCATCTAAGTGAGCATTGATCATCCCTTGTATCTTTTAATATTGTTTTTGTTTTTGTTTTCACATCTTAACAATTTTGTTGGGGGAACATTCTTTGACCCTATCTATTTCAGATTCTAAATTACTCTTATGCTTAGATGGCCATTTCTTTCTCTTGGTTTGGAAATTTTTTTTCTCTGTCTTAATACTGTTCACTAAGTTGTTGATAACATTAGACTTTTTAAAGTTTTCTATGTCATGAATTATAAGTTTTGTCTTTTAAAGCTATCTAGAGCTTTTATAAATTTTGGTAATGATCATATTTTTGTTCCTTTAGGATACACTGTATTATTGCTTTGCTCTTGTACTTTATGCCTGAAGTTTATCTTCTTGGTCTTGTCAGTTAATTATACTTTATGCTGTGGCTTTGTTTGATTGGTTTTCAGATATTTTGTGTCTTTTTTGGAGTCTTAGTTTCTTTTTTAATTTTTCTCTTATTTTTGTTTTCCTTCCATATTGCTAAACACTTAATTGTTCTGGCAGCTTTTTTTTTTCTAGGATATCACTTCATTCTCTTAGGTAAATCTTCTAATTAGTTATTAATACTTTTGAAAATTATTATTCTGAAATATTATTGTGCTATTTTAGCTACTCAGTTATCTTTGAGATGATATGAGTCTGTGGGGTATCGGTGAAAGTTGAAGCACAGAATGCGAATAAAAGAAAGTAAGTAAGAATGATGGCCTCCTCTATCAGTGGACTTGGAGAGGAGCCTAGGAGGAGATGAGAGAGAGAGGGTGGGGTTGGGAATGAAAGAGGGAGGAAGCTATAGCTGTGATACAAAGTGAATAAAGTATAATTAATATAAAAATTAAAATTTAAAAAAACAATGAGAACAACAGTACATGTTTCAGAGGTATGTGAAGCAGGAGTGGGACTACTATAAAGTAGGTACTGTAGAAAAATCCAAAAAGTCTGAATCCAGTGTGATGTAAGTTAAAGAACAACTAAAGCATAAAAGTTTACATATGGAATGAATAAAAAGAAAATGAAATAAACAATAGAATGAAACACCAGGCATTACCCTCTTCTCTGCCTCATCCCAACTGTGCTAACATGCCTTTGTTTGAATTTAGCAGTCTTCACAGGAGTGGTGGGCAGTTGCTAGTTTCAATACTTTATTTAAGAAAAGTCAAGGTGATCTTTTTAGTATCAGTTTATTCAGTTTATATCTCAATCATAGCCTTCCCCCTCATCTCCTTCTGCTCCCACCCACCCTCTCCCCCCTTATGTCTGCCCCTTAGTCCTAGAAAGGGAAGCCTTCTCTTACCAATTAACCCCA
This sequence comes from Pachyuromys duprasi, assembly GCA_028658305.1. Lineage (NCBI taxonomy): Eukaryota > Metazoa > Chordata > Mammalia > Rodentia > Muridae > Pachyuromys > Pachyuromys duprasi. The sequence continues at coordinate 20,229,473 of CM053765.1, forward strand.
GATTATCAAGTCTCTTCAGGACTGCATGCATCCTCTTCCTCTGTGGCCTGGGAAAGCCACCCTACCAGGGAGAATCAATCAGTGAGCAGACAACAGCGTCCATGTCAGACAGAGCCCTTGGTCCCCTTACTAGATGTCCTACATGCAGACCGAGCTATTGTCTACATCTCAGGAGGCTTGGGTCCTCTCCACCCATTGTCCTTGGTTTGTGCATCCGTCTTCTCAAGTCCCCTTAAGCGTAGACTTATTTCCTATGTTGATCTTTTTGTGGAATTCCTGTCTTCCCTGGGTTCTTCTGTCCCACCGCCACTCTTCCATAAGACCCCCCGCATTCTGCCTGAATGTTGGCTGTGAGGCTCAGCATCTCCTTAGAGTCCCCTGCTTGATGGAGATTTGAGGATGTCTATGGAAGGCCCTCATCCTGTTCCCTCTTTTCAACTACTTCTGGTGTCTATTCTATTTGCCCTTCTGAATGAGAATTAAGCATCCTCCCTAGAGTCCTTCTAGTTACTTAGCTTATATAGATATGGCTAATATCCACTTATAGTGTGTATACAGTATGCGTGTCTTTTGGGTTCTGGATTACCTCATACAGGATGATCTTTTCCAGGTCCACCCATTTGTCTGCAAATTCCATGATGTCCTTGCTTGTAGAAGCTGAATAATATTGTGTTGTGTAGATGTACCACAGTTTCTTTACCCATTCTTAGGTTGAGGAACATCTGGGTTGTTTCCGTTTTCCAACTATTGTGAATAAAGCTGCTATGAACATAGTTGAGCAAATGTACTTGTTGTATGGGGGAACATCTTTAGGGTATATGCCCAAGAGTGGTGTAGTTGGTTCTTCAGGTAGAGCTGTTCCCAATTTTCTGAGACAGTGCCAGATTGTTTTCCAAAATGGCAATACCAGCTTGCACTTCTACCCTGAGGGGAGGAGTTTTCCCCTTTCTTCTCAACCCTGCCAGACTTTGCTGTCACTTGAGGTTTTGATCCTAGCCCTTTTGACAGGTATAATATGGAATTTCAGAGTCAGTTTGATTTGCATTTCCCTGATAAAACCTAAAGAAACTGAGCATTTTTATGTGATTCCTGGTCATTTGAGATTCCTCAGTTGAGAATCCTCTGTTTAGATTTGTATCCCATTTTTAAATTAAATTTTTATTTTTTATATTAATTACGGTTTATTCACTTTGTATCCCAGCTGCGCCCCCTTCCTCCTCCTCTCCCAAACCCACTCTCGCTCCCTCATTTCCTCCTATGCTCCTCTCCAAATCCACTAATAGGAGAGTCCCTTATCATCTGACCCCTAGCTTATCTGGTCTCATCAGAACTGGCTGCATTTTCCTCCTTTGTGGTCTGGCAAGGCTGCTCCCCCATCAGGGGGAGGCAGTCAAAGAGCTAGCCACTGAGTTCATGTCAGAGGCAGTCCTTATTCTCCTCACTCCCATGTTTTAATTAAAAAAATAACAGCTTCAAGAAATGGTGCTGGTCTCGCTGTATGTCTACAAGTAGAAAAATGCAAATAGATCCATATTTATCACCCTGCACTAATGTCTGAGTGGATCCAAGGCCTCACCATGAATCTAGACACACTAAACCTACTAGAAGAAAAACTGGGAAAGAGTCTTGAACTCATTGGCACAGGAGACAAGTTCCTGAACAGAACACCAACAGATCAGGCTCTAAGATAAACAATTAATAAATGGTACTTCATGAAACTGAAAAGCTTCTGTAAAGCAAAGGATGATGTCAATAGCAGCCTACAGAGTGGGAAAAGATCCTCACCAACCCCGCCTCAGACAGAAGACTAATATCCGGACTATATAAAGAACTCAAGAAAAAAAAAGTAACAAACCAAATAACCCATTTAAACAATAAAATCTTCTATTGAGAGAAACTTGCTTGATCCAAATATATCCATGGTCAAACATCCCCAGTATAAATGGATATAGAAATTGTGGTACATCTACAAAATGGAATAATACTTAGCAATAAAAAACAAGATTCAATGCAATCCCCATCAAATTACCTTCACAATTCTTTATAGACCTTGAAAGAAAAATACTCAACTTCATATGGAGAAACAAAAAAACCAGAATCTCCAAAACAATCCTCTACAAGAACAGATCATCTGGAGGTATCTCCATTCCTGACCTTAAGCTGTACTACAGAGCAATAGT
>CM053765.1:20232152-20306346 GCA_028658305.1 Pachyuromys duprasi
GGAAGGGGAGGAGGTCCTCCCCTGTTGGTGGACTTTGAGGGGGCGGGGAGGAGATGAGGGAGGGTTGGGGAGGGTGGGAGGGAATGAGGGAGGGGGCTACGCTTGGGATGCAAAGTACCTAACCTGTGATTGATAACAAAATTTTTTTTTTAAAAATGTAAAATAAAGAAATAAATTACTACTTAACACATAGAAAACAAGGATATCATGAAATTTTCAGGTAAATGGTGGGAACTGGAAAAGATCATCCTGAGTGAGCTATCCCAGAATCAGAAAGACACACATGGTGTATACTCACTCAAATAGACATATAATATAGGATAAACCTACTAAAATCTGTACATCTAAAGAAACTAATCAAGAGCGAGGACTCTGGCTAAACTGCTCAATCCCTATCCAGAAAGGCAAAGAAGATGGACATCAGAAGAAGGAGAAAACAGGGAACAAGGTAGGAGCCTGCCCCAGAAGGCTTCTGAAAGGCTCTGGCCTGCAGACTATCAAAGCAGATGCTGAGACTTATGGCCAACCTATGGGCAGAGTGAAAGAAGTGGGAAATAATAAGATCTGGAGAGGACAAGAGCTTGCCAAGGAGAGCAACAGGACCAAAAAATCTGAGCACAGGGGTCTTTTCTGAGACTGATATTCCAACCAAGGACCATGCATAGAGATAATCTAGGACACCTATACAGATGTAGCCCATGGCAGTTCAGTGTTCAAGTGGGTTCCTTACTAATGGGAACAGGGACTGTCTCTGACATGAACTGATTGGCCTGCTCTCTGATCACCTCCCCCTGAGGTGGGAGCAGCCTTACCAGGCCAGAGAGGAAGACAATGCAGCCATTCCTGATGAGATCTAATAGATTAGGATCAGAAGGAAGGAAAAGAAGACCTCCCCTATCAGTGAACTTGTGGAGAGGAAGGGAGGGATTGGGATGGGAGGAGGGAGGGAACTACAGGGGGGATACAAAATGAATAAAGTGTAATTAATAAAGATGTTTTTTTAAAAGTCCCCAGTCTAACATAAGTACTACATGCACACAATTTAAAATTTTGTTTGAGGAGCATGGAGAATCAGCCTTTCTTTCCTTTTGATCTAATTATTTGAATATTTTTCTTATTGTTTATTTATTTTATTAATTTATTCTACATAACTTATAAAGAATTGTTGTGTTAAATTTTTTAATTTTATTGTAGTTATTAATTTATGTATTGGTTATTTATTGCTTTTGTGTGTACATATGCATCTGTGTGTGTGTGTAAGTGTGCACGTGTGTTTCATAATCTGTGCATCAAGTTCAGAAGTCAATCCACAGGAACTGACTTTCTCTTTGAACCTAGGCCAACATCCTTTAAAGCATGTACATTTATAACTCACGTCATTCCATACACCCTGTTATCAGTCTTTTTTTGCAGGCCACTTTGTGACTAAGGGTCTGGGGGTATATGAATTATGTACTGTCTATGTTTACGTCCTTTTTGGTCCATTGGGATACACCTCTAAGTTTTGCTGTGAGCTCATGAGGCTTGTGAGAGCCATGGATACTAATGTTACCTTTTGTTGTTGTTGTCATTGTTGGTTTCTCCACAGACTCATGTGCTCCTGTTGTCTCTACAAATATTCTACATCAATACTTTTATTTGGAGTCTTCAGCCTAGTTTCTTTCTCTCTGGATTTTGCACTGCTAATCACCTCTAACTGTTCTTCTTGGCAGATAAAGTTGGACCAGGAAAATATACTTCGGTGTGTTTTTGGTTCTGTCATTTTGTACTGTGTAGCCAACCAAAGGGGGGTTCAGGTGAATTTTGAAACAAAAATCAAAATGCAGTGGAGTGGATTTATTGCCAAACTCATCTATGCCTTGGACTCGGGTGGTTCACTATTTTCACACAGAAGTAATGCTGGAGCCAATTGTTTTATTCATCATTCTTGGCAAGTGTGTCATGGTGAAAGGCAGTTTCTCAGGGTAGCAACAGGATCTGAGGATTTCTGTGGCTGTCTTTTTTAAGCAGTTGTAATTTAACTTGAAAGCCACTATTAATAGATGGACAACTGGGAAGCAATCTGCTAGTTACCTTGTTCTATTTGCCTTTTTCAGGAACTGAGTGCGAACAATTAAGACTAAGGTGTGACTTGTCATCCAACTATTAAAAATAATATGAAGCAAGAGAAGCAGAACACTAGAATGATATGAATGCCGAATGTTAACTAAGTTCACACTTTGGGAATGAGTTAAGGTTCAGAGATTGTTACATATGATGATGAAAGTCTATTCACGGTGCAGTTAATTAACAGCCATGTGCTTATTTCTTACTTCTATAATGACACATTGCTATAAACTTAAAGGCTTAAAAATCACAGACCTGTTTTCTCAAAGACCTGGAGGGTAGAGCTGCCGTTTTGTTCTGCTTGGACTGAAATCAAGTTGCTGACAGGACTGTGTTCCTTTCTGGAAGTTTTAGAAGAAATTACTTCTTTCTTCTTCTTCTTCTTCTTCTTCTTCTTCTTCTTCTTCTTCTTCTTCTTCTTCTTCTTCTTCTTCTTCTTCTTCTTCTTCTTCTTCTTCTTCTTTCTTTTCTACCACAGGGGCTTGTCCATGGGCAATGACACTTGGTCCCCTCTCTATCATTAAGACAAAAATCTTCAGGCGATTCTAAGAATTTAAATGAAATTATGTGTCCCTCCCTCTACCGTTTTCTACCTCTGTTGATATAGTGGGCACATTTGAGTGATGCTGGGTTACCTCACCACCACCTGGTTCCCATCTTTATTTCTGTTTTAATGTTCATTTTGCCATTCATACTAGCAGACTGACAATTACCAGGAATTCAACATGAAGTCTGTGAAGGAATCTTATTGTGAAAATTACTAATAAAGGTCCTTGCTCAAATTGTCTGCATTTTAAATTTGCTCTATACCTTTGAGTATTATATCCCCAAAGTTGGCATCGTAATTCTTTATTTTAATCAGAAAGAAAATATTGTCTCTTCATGCTTTTTAAGTTTCAATCAAGGCTATATTCTGGCAAAAATAAATATTAAAAAATAAATGGAATCATTTCTTAGAATAGGATTAGAGATTCACGTGAATTCATCTTCATTTATTTATGATAATATAACTATGTTATTATACATTTCTTACCTTAAGTTCAGTAACAATCAATGAGGATGTCAATGTTTTAGAGGTCACAAGTTTCTACCCTTGAGTCAGCAGGCTGCAAACTACATTCAAGCAAAACTCAAGTCTCTCAGGGTCTTGTGGAAATCACAATTCTAAGTGGCGTTTCTTTGACTTGAGCATGGGTCTCTGATTCTTAGTCATTTGCCCTCTGCAAATGGAGCCTCTTTCAACTTCAGCTAAATATCTGTCAAAGCATATGCTTTTCTAAACATTTCAGATTATAAGAAGAGAAAATTTTGTGTCTTACTTCATTTATTTCATCCTTTCTCCAAGTTAGCATGCTTGTGTGTGGAAGTGACAGTCATGTTATCCAATAAAACTCAACATTTGACAGATGAAGAAATTCCAGCTGCACAGAGCCAGCAGGACCACACCTGTCCTTTCTGCCTTCAGTCACTGTGGCTGTGTGAGCACAGGAAAGATATCTAAAAGTTCTGAGGCTTTTGAGAGTCATTAGGAGGTGGAAAAAGTCACTTCAATACAGAGCAAATTAAGAAGTACTAAAACCTGTACAACTAAAGAAGCTAAGTGAGAAGGAGGACCCTGGGTAAGATGACCAATCCTCACTCAGAAAGGCAAACTGGGCCGACATTGGAAGAGAGAAAACAGGGAACAAGATAGAAGCTTACCACAGAGGACCACTGAAAGACTCTATCCAGGAGGGTGTCAAAGCAGATACTCATAGCCAAACGTTGTGCAGAGTGCAGGGAATGTTATGAAAGAAGGGGGAGATAGAAAGACCTAGAGGGGACAAGAGTTTCACAAGGAGAGCAATGGAATAGAAACAACTGGGCACAGGAGTCTTTTCTGATAATGATACTCCAATCAAGGACCATTCATGGTGATAACCTAGAACCCCTGCACAGATGTAGCCCATGGCAGCTCAGGCTCCAAGTGGATTCGCTAGTAATGGGAACAGGGGCTGTCTCTGACATGAACTCAGTGGTTGACTCTTTGTTCACCTCCTCATGATGGGCGAGCAGCCTTACCAGGCTACAGAAGAAGACAAACATTGCAGCCAGCCCTAATGAAATCTGATAGGCTAGGGTCAGATGGAAGGGGAGGAGGATCTCTCCTATCAGTGGACTGTGGAAGGGACATGGGAAGAGAAGATGGAGGGAACATGGGGTTGAGAGGGAAAGAGGGAGGGGACTACAGCTGGGATACAAAGTGAATAAACTGTAATTAATTTTAAAAATAAAAATAAAGAAAGAAAAAATAAAGTATAACATAATGAGATGTTTAAAAAAATCCCTAAGACTGAGGAACAAAACACTTTGTTTGTGTAGATGTTGGTTCTGTAGTTTATGCAAACAGACAGATGGAGCTAGTGCTGGATGAATACAGCCTGGTGAATGGAGAACGGAATGGCTTCAATACTGTGACTACTCATATTTCCATTAATCAAAGAAAATTAAAGGTGCTGAAGAGGGAAATGAGGAGTTTAACAGCAAAACCACCTTGTAGTTTGCCATAAATTTATGTAAGAAATGACACAGTGTCTCATATGCTAGATTTATTGTTCAAGTTTAGTTTTTTAATATCATGTACCTTCTCATTATTATTTTGTCTTGCCTAATCTTAAACAATTTATATGATGTGTATTATATAAAACATGTGTATACACTACATAATATTTACTTTTACCACAAATTAGAACCATAAATAGGAGAATAAATAGCATACCACAGTATGTGGCTAGAACATTCTTATAAACTATCAACACATAAATACTTAAGAAATTCTGAATACAGTGTCAAGAAACTCTTCTTTAATTATAAAAAAAAGGCAGAAACACATATACCATATCTCAAACAAGGTTACAAATTATCAGTATGACTACTATCTGTTCAAATGACAAGCCAGTTTGCCTACTTGATCTCAGGTCTTATGTCTTTCATATGGGAATATTGATGTCAACTATCTCATATAATATACACATCATGTTTAACATATTATAGGTCCTCAAGAATATATATAGTTATTTATGATCTATTGAACAGTGTGGATCATAAATGTTAGTAGTGTGGTTTAGGTCATACAGTTTACTTTCTGAAATTTTTCTTAAGGGATGAGTCTAGAATAAACACAGAATAATCTGCTGTGAGAGGCAGATCACTGATGGTAATTGATATTGTAGAAAATTATGAACAGGAAACCTAAGTCTCATTATAGCATGTTGTTTCTGAGTGCTGAACACTGCAAATGCTGGGCTCTGTAATCTGGAACAAAGACAGTTTGACCTCTAATTTTTATTGCTATCTTGGTTACAGCTGCTCAAAATATCTTTTCCATAGCAGCCATACAAAAGCCATGTAAATGTTCTTCTGTTCTCAGTTAAGCTGGAATAGATAATGCTGCTTAACAGCCAACAATTTTCATGTTATATAAGTTGTCTCCAAACGTATTCAGATCCAGAGCCTTAAATTAGAGAGCAGATAAATTAGTTTATATGGAGAGTAAAAATGGCACCCTTTTCCTATTAGAATTTATTTGTTTTTATATTTGTCTGTTTTGTTTTGTTTAAATTTCACAGCTAGCTTTAATGCAAAAGCTCTTACTTTGATGATAAACCTGCAAAAACATTTAAATATATTACCCTTTTGAACTCAAAATATGTTTCAGAGAAAGATTTTTAAACATCCTTATGATGGATGTGATCATCTTGGAAGTAATTATGGCACATTTTTTTTCCTAAGAAATTCCTTCATCTTGAAATGTTTTGAATGTCAAGACCTTCACTGACCCCTTGCCATTATCTGAGAAACATCTAAAGATAGCTGAATTTTGGTTAGCCCAACATCTCCTCTGCAATATTGTTTCATAAAGCACCTAGGAAATAAAGTTTGTGGAGGAGAACCTGAGGTCATAAATGTATAGACTACTTAATCCACAATCTCTTTTCCAAATTACTTTCAAATTCTATGGATTACTTTTGGGAGGTTTTCAGGTTAGGAATTTATAGGATTTATAGATATTTTTCTGCCCACAGAAAATCAATAACAGAGAAATAATATACTCCTTAGCTTTATAAATCAAAATGAGAGAAAGGTGCTTTATTCTGTGGCATATCATGATAATTCACTAGTATATCATGAAAATTTAAAATTCATCTCACCTCATTTAATTTTGCTCAGGAGGTTTTAGTGAAAGTAGTATTATTTTTCTGGAATTTATGCTCATGAAATATTTTTATATTGATTTCACTTTGCAAAAAAACATATCTAATTGAAAATTAAGGTGTGTATTTCTTGCAAATTAATAAAAACTTTTGCAAAAACCTAAGGAGATTTTTTAATTTTTCTTTCACGTAATTGAATAAGTATTTACAATGTTATTAACTTCTAAATTGTAAATTTATTTCTATCTTTTACTGACTATTATTCACAAACTAAACAAAGCAAGGTAAGAACTGTTTCTGATCATAACTGATGAATGGAATGAAAGGGCTGTGGACTGTGATTCCTTACACATCTGAGCTTTGTGTGAAATATATATGTATGTATGTATATATATATATATATGTATGTATGTATGTATTTATGCATTACCTTACCTCCAGTGCTGGTCCAAAATTAGTAATAAGTTTGAGTTCTTTAAAGGGAATTTGCAATTTAACTGTATTATACAATATGACTTCTATAAACATCATTGAAAACACAATCTTCCCTACAAGAATAAAAATCTTTTTAAGAACACCTATCAGCACTTCTTAAAGGATATGAAAACATTAAAATTTTTCATATATTTCTGAGGCAGCAGACCTATAATTCCTTTCTGCTGAGATTTTAAGCACTCCAAAGTTTTGCTTACAAATGGATTTTTCATATTTGTAGGATACAAACTCCATCTGACCAACAGCTGGGTGCTAGGAAGAACTTACCACTTAGCACGCACAAAGGTTTTAATGAAGGAATGGCCATGTGTGCAAATCATTCTTCACTGACCCTTTCAGGACAAACATAGTTGCACAATTTGAACTTACCCCTCACACTTTTACCCTTATCAATATTTTCTTTAATTAATGAATTCTTCTGACTGTAACATAAGGGAGAATGTCTTATTGTTCACAGTACAAGGTTATATAATCTATGATGGTAGAGAAGAAAGGCATCAAGAGCATAGTGCAGCTGCTCTCCTGTCTACAGTCACTGGAGAAAGGGATGAGTGTTGGTGATTTCTACATCTTTTGCAGTCTGGAGCTCAGCGCATGGAATGGTATGACCCCAATTCAGGGTACATCAGGTCTCATTAGGACTGGCTTCTTTGTCTTACTCTGTGGACTGGTAAGGCTTGTAAGGCTGCTCCCCTCTCAGGTGGAGGTGATCAAAAAGCCAACCCATGAGTTCATGTCAGAGACAGTCCCTGTTCCTATTATTGGGGAACCCTTTTGGACACTAAGCTGCCATGGGCTACTTCTGTGCAGAGGTTCTAAGTTATCTCGATTACATTTTAAATCTTTGTTTTTGTCATACAGGGGAAGACTGCAAAGCATATAATACATACAAAAATGTTAGCTGCAACTTCCTTTCATGAAATATAATATTAGCAATTGGCTTTGCCTACTTTAAGCTGAGCAAGATTGGTAGTTATGAAGAAAAGAGCCATTCAATCGGATAATATTTGTAATCATAGGCAGTAATATTGGGATAACAAGGTGCTACATGAAAATGCAGTCACAAAGATGTACACCATCTCTCATGCCTTCATCAGAATCAGAGAAAGATGTGGAGATACACTTTTATCTTTTTCATAGGGATTCTCTAGCCTGGTAAAAGCCTCTAGAAGAAAGCTAGTAAGACTTTTTTTTTTCTTGCTTGATTTTATTTTATTTTTCTCAAGAGATTTTATTTGGGAAAGAGGGCCTTGAAAGATATTGACCAAATACTATTCCATTGAATCATATAATTAGGCATTTAATATTAAGAATCTGTTCTTATGAACAAGAGATATAAATATAGAAGTTACAGGTATTGATTTTTCTACTATGTCTGGAAATACAAAAAGGAAATCAGTGATTAAAGAAACAGTGATAAAGGATGGGTGCTGAGTATTGTTCTAAAAACTCTAAAAGTTTGGACATCTTTTCAGCTGGGAAGAAAAGATGGCATTTTGAGACAGGTCATACCCAAGGGGAAAAACCAATTCAAAAATGAAAGGTTATTTCAACAAAAAAGTCTTCAAAATGTTCATAGTAACATTAAGAAAATTCCAATTTAGAGAGTATGTATTCCAATGAAGGATTGTTCTAAGAATCAGGAATGATATAAGATAAGGCTGCAGAAACCTTGTTAGACATTTGGAAATGATTTGGATAGAAATTTCTGGAGAGAGAAAGATGCCCAGGACACATGACAAATTATGTATTGTTTAGAAAAAGGAGAAGCATCTTTGGTAGAAAACTCTTTATTGTCCAACTGTGTGTTTTGTATGTGTGTATTGGAGGAAGTGCTTGGCCAATATATTTATTCTAAAATGTGAATATAAGTATATATGTATATATAAATATATTTTCATGTAAATAATTTCAAATATATACAAATATTCATAGATATATAAATATATGCAAACAAATCTCTATCCTCTTATTCTTACAATGTTTCTAGAGCCTAAAAAAAATGGGCAAGCAAATTTTCTCATACCTAACTATAAAAATCAGTAATACTGAGCGAGGGAAATTTCTCTGTGAATAGGAATGCTTGTTGAATAAAAATGAGGCCCTGAATTGGGATCCCCAGCAACCACTTAAACAAAGTGTAAGCACTGGGTACCTGTTAACCCAGTGATAGTGGCATGTTAGTAAGGCAGAGACAGGAAAGTTGCTGGGGGTATTGGATGCCAGGTCAGCCACAGGGTTACTGTGAGATTATAGCTCAAGGGAATGAGGCAGAAAGTGGCAGAACAAGACACTATTTCCTACTCAAGCCTCCATATAATATAGGTACCCATTAAAACATACATATACACACATGTATATTATCCACATGCACACACACGTACACAATCAAGGAATTTAAACCCTCAATATGTTAATGTTACTTCATCTTCAGTGATCATCATTTGGTTAATTGGCTATAGCACTATTTGCAATAAGAAAATGACATATATATGTATATATATAAATATATATACATTTATATATGTGAGTGTACTTTAGTATGAAATAATTTACATTTCAAGCCATGTATGCATTGAAGGAATTGTGAGAATAAAAATTTAATACATATTCAGTTTTTTATATATATGTATATATATGGAAATTTAAGTGAAAGTTCAAAGTATTACCCAGAAAACTGTAAAAATAAATTGATGCTATTAAGTAAATTAAAATAAACAACATTATCTGTCATCAAAAGAATAAATTAATAGATAAAGATAATCTAGAGAGAGAGAATAACTGGCAGAATTAAAATCTATGATTTATAATGAAATTTCAGAACCTAAGGATAAAAAACAATGTGCAAACTAGTCAAAGGATCAGACAGATATTTACTAAAATTGTACTCATTTATGAAAATATGTTCAATATCATGGTGACCAGGAAAATGAATACAACCAAATGATATATCCTATATATCTTAGAGATGGGTATATTTAAATGTAAAATATAGATATATATTATGGCATTATCAAATACTGTAAAGAAAAGGGGACACAATTGATTCACATTTCCCCTAGTAAGAGGTATAAAGTGGTACAGCCACTATGGGATCTGACAGTTCCTATGTTTATACCAAAATCTGTAGAAACTTCTTCATAGAGCCCAATGCCACACTGATCATCTTTAACCTATTGGTTATTATTTACATTCTGCTATAATCTATTTGTAAATTATTTTAACAATACACAGGAGAAGGCAACCAACCCATTTCCTTGTATTAAGTTTAAGAGAACACTGGATCCAAGATGGAGGCCCTGGGAGGACACTGTGACTGAAGAGTAGGACAGCACTATTGGCACAGCAACAAGGAGACTGAACTCTGGGACCTAAAACACCAGCATTTGCAATTGCCAGGTGAGCAGAATTCCTACGGTGAGTAAATCAAGTGGAAAAGTCCTAGGGACACCCAGCAATTCCCCAGAAAAACTTCAGGTGACCGGCTGCACACAGCCCTGATCTGAACATGCGGCCTCACTGGATGCCAACAGCTGCCACTCCGGGATGGGTCACACAGTATCCAGTACAGACTGGGATTCCCCCAGGTACCATCGGCTGCACCTAGTCGGCACACAACCCTCAGCGCCAACAGCTGCCACTCTGGATTGGGTCACATTGATATTCTCCCAGATACCATGGGGTGCATTGGGTGGGCCCACAGCCCTCGGGGCCACCAGCCACCACTCCGGACTGGGTCACACAATATCCGGGCCAGACATGGATTCCCCCAGATACTGTGGGCTGCATCAGGCGTGCCCACACCACTCAGTGCTGCCAGCCGCAACCCTGGACTGGGTCACACAGTCTCCAGGCCAGACAGAGAAGCCCCCAGATACCATCTCAGACCTTGGTGCACAGCCCCTGGCTCAGAAGAAGGAGGCACCAAGTCTCAAAACCAAAGGGGAGCTCTTAGCAGCAAGCACACGCCAAAGAGTGGAGCCTCCAGACCAGAGCAATGACCCCCAGCTGCCATCTCAAACCGGGACACTCAGCCTCTGACAGAGAGTGAGGAGCCAAGCCTCCAGACTAGAGTGGCAACCAGCCTGTGGAGTATACAGCTTCTAGCACAGACCATGGAGACAGGCACACAGACCCCACAACAGAGCTAAACTGAGGCAACAACACTCACTCTCAAACCACTGGAACTCGCTGATCTTCTCAAAGAATACTCCAGACACCAGAGAGTGACAGTTCCAGTCTGAAGTTCAGCCTCAAAGCACAAAGAGCTCCTTGACTATACATAAACAAATGTCCAAAGGTCGATGTAAGAACTCACCCAACAAAAATCAGGACACCATGGACCCAGCAGAAACACCCAAAAGCAATGGAGATTTTAATTCAGCGGAGACACAAGAAAACTATGTTAAAGCTATGATTATGCAGATTTTAGAGGAAAGAAAAAAAGGAACAAAAAGAGGAAAGGAACAAGGCCCTCAAAGAAATTCAGAAAAGTTTAACTGCCCATGTGGAGGAACAATTAAAGTCATATAGAGAGAAAACAAACCAAAAAATAGGAGCCACATTCAATCAGTTGATGGAAATGATACAAAGCATGAAAACAGAATTAAAATCGATAAAGAAAACACAAACAGAGAAAAACCTGGAACTGGAGAACTTAGAGAAAAGATCAGGAACCACACCAATAGAATACAAGAGATGCAAGAGAGAAGCTCGGGAGCTGAAGATAAGCTTGCTGAAATGGATTCCTCACTCAAGGAAAAAATAAAATCGGAAAAGTTCCAAACACAAAACATCCAAGAAATCAAGGATTCCATGAAAAGACGAAACCTAAGAATAATTGGAATAGATGAAAAAGAAGACTCCAGGCTCCAAGGACCGGAAAGTATTTTTAAGAAAATCATAGAAGAAAATTTCCCCAACTTAAGGAAAGAAATGTCCATAAACATACAAGAAGCCAACAGAACGCCAAATAGACTAGACCAGGAAAGAAATACCTCATGTCACATCATAGTCAAAACACTTAACCTACAAAACAAAGAAAAAATATTAAAAGCAGCAAGGGAAAAGGGCCAAGTAACATATGAAGGTACGCCTATCAGAATTACACCAGATTTCTCATCAGTAACTATGAAAGCCAGAAGGGCCTGGGAAGATGTCATGCAGTCTTTAAGGGAACACAGATGCCAACCAAGGCTACTATACCCAGCAAAGCTTTCAATCAACATAGATGGAGAAAACAAAATATTCCATGACAAAACAAAATTTAAGCAATATCTACACAGCAATCCAACCTTACAGATGATACTTGAAGGAAAACATCAATCCAATGAATACAACTATGCCTAAGAAATTATAGGATACAGGTAACTTCCCAACTAAAAGGGGGAGAAAAGCAATGAATCATGGTAAGACCACCCACTCTGCAATAAAAGGATTAACAGCCACTTGTCACTATTATCTATCAACATCAATCGACTCAACTCTCCTATAAAAAGACACAGACTAACAGAATGGTTATGGAAAGAGGACCCAACATTCTGCTGCATCCAAGAAACACATCTATGCAACAGAGATAACACTACCTCAGAGTAAAGGGCTGGAAAAATATTTTCCAAGCAAATGGAACCAGAAAACAAGCTGGGGTAGCAATCCTAATATCTAACAAAATAGACTTTCAACCAAAGTTAATCAAGAAAGATGAGGAGGGGCACTTCCTTCTCATCAAAGGAAAATTCCAACAGGAGGACATCACAATTTTGAACATCTATGCCCCAAATACAAGACCACATATATTTGTAAAAAAAAAAAAACATTATTAAAGCTGAAAGCACACATTGATCCCAACACCCTAATAGTGAGAGACTTCAACACTCCACACTCACCAAGGGACATATCATCCAGTCAGAAGCAAAACAGGGAAAAAAGGACACTCACAGAGACCCTAAATCAACTAGTCCTAATAGATGTCTAGAGAACTTTTCACCCCAGATCAAAAGAGTATACCTTCTTTTCAGCACCTCATGGAACCTTCTCCAAAATAGACCATATAGTTGGTCACAAAGAAAGCCTCAGCAGATACAAGAAGATTGAAATAATCCTTTGTATCCTATCTGACCATCATGGTCTAAAGCTGGACCTCAACAACAACAGAAACAACAAAAAGCCTACACATACATGGAAACTGAACAACTTGCTACTCAAGGACAGATTGATTAGGGAAGAAATAAAAAAAAGAAACTAAAGACTTCCTAGAATTCAATGAAAATGAAAGCACAACATACCCAAACCTATGGGACACAATGAAGGCAGTGCTAAGAGGAATGTTCATTGCACTGAGTGCCTTCAAGAAGAAGCTCGAAACATCTCATATAAGCAACTTAATGGCTCAACTGAAAGCCCTAGAAAAAAAAGAAGCAGACACACCCAGGAAGAACAGATGGCTGGAAATAATCAAACTCAGGGCTTGAAATCAATCAATTGGAAACAAATAACACAATTCAAAGAATCAATAAAACCAAGAGCTGGTTCTTTGAGAAAATCAAGATACACAAGCCCCTAGCCAAACTAACAAAAAGGCAGAAAGGAACAATCCCAATCCGCAAGATCAGAAATGAAAAGGGGGATATAACTACAGACATTGAGGAAATCCAAACAATCATTAGGTCTTACTACAAAAGCCTATATGCCACAAAATTTAAAAATCTAAATGAAATGGACAATTTTCTTGAAAGATTCCACCTACCTAAATTAAGCCAAGATCAGATAGGAAGATTGAATAGATCTATATGCCCCAAGGAAATAGAAGCAGTCATCAACAGCCTCCTACTAAAAAAAGCCCTGGGCCAAATGGTTTTAGTGCAGAATTCTACCAGACCTTCAAAGAAGTCCTAACACCAACTCTCTATAAAGTGTTCCACAAAATAGAAATAGACGGAAAATTACAGAATTCTTTCTATGAAGCCACAGTCACCTTGATACCTAAGCTACACAAAGACCCAACAAAAAAGAGAACTTCAGACCTATCTCTCTTATGAACATTGACGCAAATATACTCAATAAAATACTTGCAAACCGAATCCAAAAACATATAAAATATATCATCCACCATGACCAAGTAGGCTTCATCCCAGGCATGCAAGGGTGGTTCAATATATGCAAATCCATCAATGTGATCCACCATATAAACAAACTGAAGGAGAAAAACCACATGATCATCTCCCTAGATGCCAAAAAAAGCATTTGACAAAATCCAACACCCATTCATGTTTAAAGTCTTGGAGAGACTAGGGATACAAGGCACATACCTAAACATAGTAAAGGCAATATACAGCAAGCCTATAGCTAACATCAAAATCAATGGAGAGAAACTTATATCAATTCCACTGAAATCAGGGACAAGGCAAGGCTGCCCACTGTCTCCATATCTCTTCAACATAGTACTTGAAGTCCTAGCTAGAGCAATAAGGCAACTAAAGGAGATCAAAGGGATACAAATCGGAAAGGAAGAAGTCAAAGTGTCACTATTTGCAGATGATATGATAATATACATGAGTGACCCCCAAAATTCAACCAGAGAACTCCTTCAACTGATAAACACCTTCAGCAAGGTGGCTGGATACAAAATCAACTCAAAAAAAATCAGAAGCCCTCCTGTACACCAAAGACAAAAGGGCTGAGAAGGAAATTAGGGAAACAACACCCTTTACAATAGCCACTAATAACATAAAGTACCTTGGGGTGACTCTAACCAAGCAAGTGAAAGACCTGTATGAAAAAATTCTTCAAATCTCTAAAGAAAGAAATTGAAGAAGATATCAGAAAATGGAAAGACCTTCTGTGTTTCAAGGATTGATATGATTAACATAGAGAAAATGGCCATACTGCCAAAAGCAATCTACAGGTTCAATGCAATCACTATCAAAGTACCTACCCAATTCTTCACAGATCTTGAAAGAAAAATTCTCAACTTCATATAGAGAAACAAAAAACCCAGAATCCCGAAAACGATCCTGTACAACAACAGATCATCTGGAGGTTTCTCCATCCCTGACCTCTAGCTGTACTACAGAGCAATAGTCATAAAAACTGCATGGTATTGGCATAGAAACATAATAGTGGATCAATGGAACCGAAAAGAAGACCCAGAAATGAACATGTACACCTATGGAAACTTGATTTTTTACAAAGAAGCCAAAACCATTCAATGGAAAAAAGACAGCATCTTCAACAAATGGTGTTGGTCCAACTGGATATCTGTATGCAGAAAAATGAAAATAGATCCATATTTATCACCCTGCCCAAAGCTAAAGTGCTAGTGGATCAAAGACCTCAACATAAAACCAGACACCCTAAACCGGCTAGAAGAAAAATTGGGGAAGACCCTAGAACTCATTGCTACAGGAGACTAATTCCTGAATAGAACACCAACAACACAGGCTCTAAGCTCAACAATCAATAAATGGGACCTCATGAAACTGAAAAGCTTCTGTAAAGCAAAAGACACTGTCATCAAAACCAAACCATAGCCTACAGACTGGGAAAAGATCTTCACCAACCCTAATCTGTCAGAGGGCTAATATCCAGTATCTATAAAGAACTCAAGAAGTTACAAAGCATGAAATCCAGTAATTCAATTAAAAAATGGGGTATCGAGCTAAACAGAGAACTCTCTGTAGAGGACTGTACAATGGCAGAAAAACACTTAAAGAAATGTTAAAAATCATTAGCCATTAGGGAGATGCAAATCAAAACGACCCTGAGATTTCACCTTACACCTGTCAGAATGGCTAAGATCAAAAACTCAAGTGACAACACATGCTGGAGAGGATGTAGAGAAAGAGGAACCCTCCTCCATTGCTGATGGGAATGTGAGCTGGTACCATCACTCTGGAAGTCAATTTGGCATTTCCTTAGACAATTAAGAATAGTGATTCCTCAAGATCCTGGTATACCACACCTAGGCATATACCCAAAAGTACACAACAAGGACATTTGCTCAACCATGTTGTTCGCTGCTTTATTCGTAATAGCCAGAACCTGGAAAGAACCCAGATGTCCCTCAGTTGAGGAATGGATACAGAAATTTTGGTACTTTTAAACAAAGGAATACTACTAAACAATTAAAAAATGAAGGAAGCATGAAATTTGCAGGCAAATGGTGGGACCTGGAAACCATCATCCTGAGTGAGGTATATCAAAAGCAGAAAGACACATATGGTATATACTCACTTATATAGACCTATTAGATAGGATAAACATACTGAAATCTATACACCTAAAAATGATAAACAAGAAAGAGGACCTGGGATAAGAGGATTAATCCTCACTGAGAAAGTCAAATTGTATGGACATTGGATGTAGGAGAAAACAAGTAACAGGACAAGAGCCTACCACAGAGGGCCTCGGAAAGACTATACCTAGCAAGGTACCAAAACAAATATTAAGAAACCAACCAACCCTTTGGCAGAGTGCAGGGAATCATATGAAAGAAGGGAGAGTAAGTATGACCTGGAGAGGACAGGAGTTCTGCAAGGACCAAATATATCAGGACACAAGTGTCTTTTATGACACTGTCTCTCCAACCAAGGACCAAGTATGTTTATAACCTAGAACCCCTGCTTGCATGTAGCAAATGGTAGCTCAATACCCAAGTGGGTACACCAGTAAGGGGAACAGGGACTATTTTGGACATGAACTCAATGGCTGACTCTTTGACCTCCCTGCCTCCTGAGGGAGGAGCAGCCTTGCTAGGTCACAGAAGAGGACATTGTAGCCTTTCCTGAAGAGACCTGATAATCTAGAGTTATATGGAGGTCCTCCCCTATAAGTTGGCCTGGAAAGGGGCAGGGAGGAGATGAGGGAGGAAAGGGTGGGATAGGGAGGGCATGTGGGAGGGGGCTACAGATGAGATACAAAGTATATAACCTGTGATTAATATAAAATAAAAATGTTAAAATTAAAAAAAAGATTTCATGTAAATGAAATAAAACAGAAATGTTTGTGTCAAAAAAAAAGAGAGAGAAGAACACTGACAATAAAGATGGCAGTGTCTAATGAATGCAAAATGTATGGTTGTATTTTTGTAACATTTTAGAAAATGGATAGCTTTTAAAATGGAGAGTATATTAAGGGCTGCCACAAACTTTTGGTGGTTGGTCAGCAGGAAGAAATTATGTATGGAGTTTAGGGGTGGGGCACCATGAACAATCTTACCCTGGAAATTGCTTGCTGATAGAATATGAAGATTCAAATGCACATTCATCAAATGAAAAAAAAAAACTAAACTGTAAGCTCCATGGATAATGAGGTTATAGAAGCATCAATAGTTTAGCAGATGACATGGGACTGGGATCATCCACTACTTTTATCTAACTCTCTACACTGAAATTAACCCTTATTATTGTTTAAGTTTATGAAATCTTAAGTTTTCTATGAAAATTATTTCAACTTGTTATTTTTTGACTTATAACTGTCTAGCAACTTAATAAATTTTTCTTTGTGTTGTTCATGTTTCTATGGAAAATTTCCATTTCTATATTACCACAAGACAATGGATATTTATCAATATGGTAATATAAGTTAAAGAGGTAGGAATAGCCTCAGTGCTTTCTGTTAATATAACACTTCACACTCACAGATATAGTCACGGGCCATATTCCTTAAATCCTGGTGGAGCTGATATACAATATTTTGATATTAGTGGCCACTGATAGGGGAGGTCCTCCTCCCCTTCCTTTTGACTCATCAGGACTGGCTGCATTGTCTTCCTCTGTGGCCTGGCAAAGCTGCTCCCCCCCCCCCCAGGGGTAGATGATCAAAGAGCCAGCACTGAGTTCATGTCAGAGACAGTCCCTATTCCCATTACTAGGGAACCGACTTGGACACTGAACTGTCATGGGATACATCTGTGCAGGGGTTCTAGGGGTTCTCCATGCATGATTCTTGGTTTAAGTATCAGTCTCAGAAAAGACCCCTGTGCCCAGAATTTTTTGGTTCTGTAGCTCTTCTTGTGGAGCTCCTGTCTCCTCCATGTCTTTCATCTCCCCCTTCTTTCATAAGATTCCCTGCACTGTGCCCAAAGTTTGGCTATGAGTCTTAGCATCTGCTTCAATTTAATTAACTATAGTTTGAATGCCGCTTACCATTTAAGTTTAATATAAATTTAGCACATTATGGTACCAAACTCAGGAGTCACAAAAGCCATGGACACTCTAATATAATAAGAGACAGATCAAAGCTGTTATGTTTTCATTCAGAATAGTTTGCTTCCTGATTTGAAATCAGGAACATTTTGTTGTTGTTGTTTTAAAGACTGAATGCATCACAGGTTGTCCAAAATATCCTGACTACTTTGTCCCTTGGACTTTCAAATGGATCACTTGAGAATTTGGTAGAGTAGTGCTGAATTTGCTATCTTGTTAATTTTCACAAATTACTACATAATTTTATGTCAAGCATAAAATACATGATTCAGTAGATAATCAGAAAAAGGTGCTGTGAAAATACCAAAGCATTCCAGGACGTTTTGCACGTAGAATTCCTCTTATGACAAAATATTTATAATGATAACTTTCATCAATATTGTAAACTAAGTCTTTAGGATAAAATGTTCTATATAGATGATATATACAAATTAACAGTTTCAATAATGAAGATTTATGAATGGAAGAGAGATCTTGGCATCCTATACTATCTTCAAGGGTGCTGTCTTTGGTGTATTTAACACAAATATTTTGAGTGAGAGATTGAGACTTCATTTAAAATCATGAAACGTATAGAATAACACCGATGATGCCCAAGTGAATGAATTAACTAGACAAGGGGGAAAGTAACAGTGAGATTGCTACTTTCTTCAAATGACCAGCTATGTACTCAATCTCCATGTATTTTACATTTTACCCTACAATTCTCTTTTATTTAAACACACAAGGTAATACTCACTTATAATTTAAACACGTATGAAAAACCTTGTCCTGATTCCAGAGTATTGGTAAAACAAATGAAAATCCCATTATACAGATCATAGTCTTCTCATGCCCACTGATTCACAAGGTTGAGTGCTAACATGAGGATGAGGTGTTATATTTTCATGAGTAAAGGACAAAATGTTCATGTAAACTGAACTTTATCAGACAGAAGTAAGTGTTTGTACTTCTCATTTCCATTCTGAATCTAGGCCCAGGCGCTTTTTATCTTCAGAACTGAAGTGTATTCCTCACTAGGTCAACATCCATTTCACCTCTGTCTTATCATAGAGTTGCTTTAATTGGCACATGTGTTCTTAACTATGTTGTCAGAGATAAACAGAATTTCAGAATCCAGGATTAAAGTTGCTAGGCCATATTTTTTTATAGGTAACAACATTTCTTTTTTCTTTTTGAATTCCTGTTTTCTGAAGAGATTTGAAATTGGCTCCTTGGGCCTGTTTTCATCATTTTCAAAAGACATCCCTATTAAGATATTGCTAACCCCTCTGCCTCTGGTTACTTTTCAGAAAATATGTGTGCATGTCAGTATTTTTAAGCCAAATGGCCCAAGCACAAAACCAGCATAGGTTTAGAAGGATCTCAGGGGCTAAGAAAATCATGAGGGGAAAAAAGGTTGATGAAGATTCTAGAATAAGTAAACCTTTATGTCGTTCCTGCTTTTGGCGGTTCCCTTACAAATCCCTGCCCATTTCCATGGAAAAACCTTGAGCACAGCTGGTGTTTCTCTCCCCTTTTTTCTTTACTTAATTCTATTTATACATTTATTTATTACAATTTATTCACTTTGTATCCCCACTGCAGCCTCCTCCCTTATCTCCTCTCAGTCCCACCCACTGTACCTCTTCTCTCCTTATGCCCCTTTCCTAGTCCCCTGATAGTGAGAAGCTTCTCCCCTTCTATCTGACTCTAGCCTATCAGGTCTCATCAAGGCTCGCTGCATTGTCTTCCTCTGTGGCCTGGCAAGGCTGCATTACCCAAGGGGGAAGTGATCAAAGAGCCAGCCAGAGTTCATACTCCAACTATGGACCATGCATCGAGAGGACCTAGACCATCCGCTGTTCAACTGGGCTGCTCAGTTTCCAAGTGGGTTCTCTCTTTAGGAGTACAGGGACTGTCTCTAACATGAACTCAGCTGCTGTTTCTTAAACCCACAGTTGTACCAATTAACATATCTTTTTATCCATTCTTCAGAGTTCAGTTAAGATAGGCTCCTTTAAATCATATTCTAGCTTTCAGATTAATTCCCAGATACCAACAGCTTTCCTAGATACTTTATATGGATCAACTAATCTTCCTCCCAGCCTTACAAAGGCATGATACTACAATCTAGATTCTACAGGATCAAATGGTAGTTAAGCAACATACTCAGGGGTAATGACAAAGGTAAGTCACTGATGGGCCATATTTAAAAAAAATGATGGTCTTATGAGATTTTATCAACCTATGATATCGTCACTAAATCAGTTTTTATAAAGCACTCAAATATACATAATAACAGTTACATAACAGGGCAGTTGTGTTTTTGTTCTTATCTTCAGTTCAGGATATGGAGCTGCTTCAGATTTCCACAGCAGGAGACATTTGACTCATGTGTGCTTTGACAGGGTTGATATTCTGTCAGTTGAAGAAAGTTTAATTCTGGGGACTCTATAGAACTTATAAAATGACCAAAGTACCAAAAGAAGAGGAACAAGCTGTTCCTCCTCCTGGTTCCTGCTCCTGCTGCTGTTGCTGGTTTCTCAAGTGGTCATGAGAAGAGAGATAAAAAGAATACTAAGATTGCCCTATGGAACCCAATGCTGCTATATGCAGGAAGTGGTCTAAAAAGATCTCAATGCCTATCAGGGGGAGGTGATTAAAGGGCCAGCCACTGAGTCTGTGCCAGAGACAGTTCCTGTTCCCATTACTAGGAAACCCACTTGGAGACTGAGGTGCCATGGGCTAAATCTGTGCAGGGGTTGTCAGGGTTCGAGGTTATCTCCATGCAAGTTCCTTGGTTGGAGTATCCATCTCAGAAAGACCCCTTTGCCCAGAGTTTTTGGATGTATTTGTCTCCTTGTGGAGCTCCTGTCCTCTCCAGGTCTTCCTATTTCCCCCTTCTATCATAAGATTCTCTGCACTCTGCGCAAAGTTTGGCTACGAATCTTAGCATCTCCTTGGACACCTTGCTGGGTAGAGTCTTTCAAGGGCCCTCTGTGGTAGGTCTACCAGGGGATAGAGGAAAACAATGCAGCCAGTCCTGATGAGACCTGATAGGCTAGGATCAGAGGGAAGGGGAGGAGGACCTCCCCTATCAGTGGACTTGGGGAGGGGCATGGGAAGAGATGAGGGAGGGGGTGGGATTGGGAGGGAATGAGAGAGGGAGCTACAGTGGAGATACAAAGTTAATAAAGTGTAATTTATTAAAAATGCCTCAACACCCTTTTCTCCTCTACAGTGTTGGGGTGTTAGAAGGGATTGGGATGAAGAAGGGTGGCATATAAAAGAAACCATTAAAATGCTTAAAACATTCCTCCAACATGACGTTTCTTAGGATTTGTAACTATAATTAAATGTTGCATGACTATAGCGGGGAGAACAAAAAATATCCAAATCATATATCCTCTAAGTATCTTCTTTCTTGGGTACCAATAATTCCACTATGTGCTAATGCTCACATTAGTGCTGACCAAAACTATAAGAATTGGTTTGCTTTTCCTTAATTTGAATTTCACAGCATATGTTAAATCATTCTGTTCTGTTTTTATTTCACATTTTATAATTGGTGTTATGTTTGTTGTCTCTTTTGTGTATTCTGATCAGTCCTTCTGTCCCTCTAAATCTTCTTAGTATATACTGCTCTAAGGTTCCCTCTTCTGTCTCTGAACTACCGTGTTCTCAAAACCAAAATGAGAACCATTAGATAATTGTTCTTTCAACAACCTTATCTAGTTTGGGGAAATGGCTCAGCAGGCACCTTTTTCTTCCACTGATTTTCATTCCCATTTCCTCTTAATTGTCATATGATCTTGGCCCACTGGCTCCTTTTTGTTCTGTTTGTTTCTTTATTTTTCTTTTAAATACTCAGCTTCTTTCTCTAACAGCTTCATTGGCTTGGAAATAGTGCTCAAAGCTCATATGCAGGAAACTAAAAGGAACCAGTACATCCTGTAACATTTTCCAAATCAGTTAATCTTGCGTGAATCACCTCCATTCACAGCCAAGTTCTATAAAACTCTTATTAGAGTTGGTAAGAGCTATGAGCAAATGGGTAGGATACAAAATTAACACATGTAGCATTCACATACAGCAAAGACAAACATTCAAATATCTCAAAATAGAAATCAAGGAAACATTTCCATTCATAACACACACTTGCGTGCATGCACGTGCACACACACACACATACTAAAACCAATAAACTAACAGCAGAAAAGATAGACATGGGCAATGAAAAAGTTAAGATACTGAAGAAAGAAGTGAAGGAGAAAAGTAGAGTATGGAACAATCACCCACTCATAAATCAGAACGATCGGTACTGGATAAAAAGATATCCTGCTGAAAACAACGTTTATATTTAGTGATATCCCAAGAAAAATTCCCAATCAGACTGGTTCTTCACAAACAAACTCAAAATTTATACTGAGATACAAATGAGCAAGGAAAGCCAAAGCAATTCTGAATAGAAAGAATATTTGGTAGGCTATCACAAAACATGATTTCAAGAAATACTACACAGCCATAGCAATAAAAATTGTATGATACTGACACAAAAAAGACACCTGTATCACAGAGACCCCAAAGCAATTACAGCAACCAAGCTTTTGCAATGAAAACAAAAATAAACTGTAAGAGAGCCTTGCCTTAAAAGTCCATGCGGGACAAAGGAAAAATATGAAGCATGCTAGTTCTTCTTTATTACTAAAAGAAATATTTTTATACTTTATTAATAAAAGAAATCTCTTTATACATGTTGCTGTATTGTTTACCTAACAAGGGGAGCCCATTATTGCCTCAGAGCTGAAAATTTCCCACAGCCTATGTTATTTAAACTTGTAGTACACTTAATCAAGTTTGATAGGCTCCATAACAAAAGAGAAATTCCAGATAGTATTAACCCTCATTCTTTTATTCCCTTGACAAAAATAGAATGAATAGGTAAAGACATGGCCTGCAGCATGAAGATTTTCAGAATAATACACTGACCTCCAGAGCAAACTCATTCCACGTGAAAGTGTTCATGTTAATACAAAGGTTAGCATCCTTAATTTCATGATCTCTTGTTTTGACAGCCAAGAAGAATCTGTCTGTTTTCTTAAACATTCTATCCTCTTTCTTGAACAGGGTTCACTTTCACAGTGATGGCAGTGAGTCAATTTATACAGTTCTTGAAAGGAATTATGTCATCATGAGCAACAGACCACTCTAGGCAGCATTTTAGACATTAATAATAACATCAGACTTTATAATAATTCCACAACTGTCTTAAAACATTCTATATAGGTCTTTTTTCATACAGATAGCTCATTGTGAAGTCCCTGTGAAATCAATCAATTGATACTGTAACTAGCCTGTATAATAGGAACCTTAATCTTATCTAAAACTAGAATCATTACTAATAAATTTCTAAATTACTATTTTGAGGAAAACCAGAAAAGAAGGCAGGTTTTAAGGCACTGGAGTTAGTGGTAGAGAGGGATGGTTTTTAATAACTCCTGACTTTTACTGGTGTGTTGAATTCTGGTTCATATGCTAAGGAGCATGAAAAGGGACAGTAAGTGTGAAAATGTATAAGCTAAAATTTTCTTCAAAAGATAGGCCATAATAGCTGTAAAGAGATGTAAAGAAGATATGGAATACTTAGAAAAATGTGCATATATTCTCATTTAGCATAAGGTTAATCTTTATGAATAGACTTCTTTCCACTGCAAAAAATAAAATAAAAAGAATTATAACTACATGGTAATCTGTATTCTCACCTCATAGTATCAGCCATGAGTTCACCCAGTGAAAATTTGGCTTTCCTTTTCTTCTTTTCCAGTATCTGTAACCCTTCAACCATTTCTACATGCTCTTTACCACCTTTACATCAAAAGGATTATGTAGTGAACTTTCTTGGGTGGTATGTGAACAACTATTTATTAACTTTAGTTAGGACAGATATGACGGGGGTGGGGAAGGCATAATTTCAAGCAACAGTGGATTGGTGAACCAATGAGATCATGGGGCATATGTTGCACAAACACGGTTCCATCCTCAAATTAAAGATGACTCAGGAAAACTGCTTCTCTTTACGTTACTTCTCAACCTGCAAGAAGCTCTGACAAAAAGTTTCTGATACCTATAAATTATTTAAATTATTTACCATACTTGCAACCTGGTGATAGTTCTCATGAATTCATAACCTTCTGATGTTCTTAGTCTTATGACTATACTTAGCTTTCTGAATCATATGACCTTTCAACTTTCCTCAGAACTGAATATTTTAATGGAAAAGCAAATCCTACTCCACTGCCTTGAGATATTTACTGTTGTAGTAGTAACTTAACTGAAGCACAAGTCTCTATCTTAGAAGTATGCAGAATCCTGTTAAGAAAGGGTGTTTTTTTTTCTTATAAATGTTTTCATAATGATGAGAGGCACGCCACTTTCCTAAAGAAGGGCATTCTTTTTGTTCATAGGAGATATGTGTCCAGCACATCACGAGGGAATATGTTAGCAAGAAAGGGCCAGTAATCCTAAGGTATCAAGGTCAAAAAGAGTTAATCTCTCTAATTCATCATTTGATCAATATGTACCAGGAACAACAACAACTTGCATTTTAGTTGTGGACACAACTTACCCACTGAAAGTTCATGATGTTCTAACTTGGTTTTCTGAGTTTTGTTGCTTAAAATATGTCTATATGATTCAAGGATTTTTCACGTAGATATTGTCATATTTTATACATAATATTTTATTTTATTTTAGTAGCACACAACTCTGGAAATGAGATACGATTTTGACAGGCTTGTGAAAGTGATCACTTAATAAAATGAAGCTTATGACAATTTAAAACCCACATAAATCTGTTATGATAAAAAATTGCATTTATAGGCACTCTCTCAAAAAACATTGCTAGAATTTTGCTTTTTATCTTTTCTGTCTCACTTTTAACCAGTTTTCTCAACTTTGTAGCATCACTGTGTGAGTATGTTTACTTTCTCATGATTCCCTATAGCAATAACAAAAGGATTATTTTTGTCTTGTGAATTGTGCCACTAAAAAGAATGTGGAATATAAAACATGTGATTCTATCTTCCATGCAGTAAATCAGTTTAATACTTATATATTTTATGCCTCAGTATTTGATAGACATCTACAATTGTAAAGTCAACACCCATGACCAAATTCACTTGATTAAGCATACTCCTACATAAGGAAGACAATAACAGGGTATGAAGCTTGAGTTTCAAACTTGCAATGTTTACTAACTACTCGACTCAAATAATTGAACCTTTCTCTACTTAATTTCCATCTTCTTTGTCATGCTATTGTTATACAGTTAAAGAAGAATCATGGAAATAATACAGTGTGGAACTTGGTGTCTAAAAGGCATTTTGTATGAGTCAATTACTTTCTTTGCTTTCCAAAGATATATATTTGTTTCGGTTGTTATTGTGAAATGATTTATAATTACCTTTACTGCATAGGTACCTAAGGTGAAATGCATAGTTCACTTGGACCTGGCAAGAGAAAAATAGATCTAGTTCCACATACTTAGTATCAATCACAAATGATAACAAAACTTGTGGCACTTTCGAGTTATACTGAAATGATTAATGTGAATACTAATCATATATTTAACATTCTGCTTGTGCCATGAGTGGAATATTTTTTCTTTTTTTTAATTTTTACTTTTTTATATTAATTATGGGTTATTTGCTTTGTACCCTACCTATAGCCCCCTCTCTCATTTCCTCCCAACCCCACCTTACCCTGTCCCTCTCTAAGTCCACTGAAAGGGGAAGTCCTCCTCCCTTTCCATCTGACCCTAGTTTATCAAGTCTCATCAGGACTGGCTGCAATGTCCTCCTCTCTACACTGGCAAGGCTGCTCACCCATTAGAGGCGGGGGAGTCAAAAAGCCAGCCACTAAGTTCATGTTAGAGATGGTCCCTGTTCCACTTATGAAGGCACTCACTTGGTGACTGAGCTGCCATGGGCTATACCCGAGCAGGGGTTCTAGGTTATATCCATGTATGTTCCTTGGTTGGAGAATCAGTCTCAGAGAAGCCCCTGTGCTCAGATATATTTGGTCCTTGTGGTGCTCCAGTCCTCTCCAGGTCTTACTGACTCCCCCTTCTTTCATATGATTCTCTGCACTCTGCCCAAGGTTTGGTTATGAGTCTCACCATCTGCTTTGATACACTGCGAGGTAAAGTCTTTCAGAGGCCCTCTATGGAAGGTTCCTGTCCTGTTTCTTGTTTTCTCCTACTTCCAATATCCATCCCATTTGTCTTTCTAAGTGAGGATTGATCAACTTACCCCGGAACCTCTTCTGTTGTAAACTGCCCCAAGCCTACACTTTAATCTTATCCATTTTACCAATGAAAACACAGATATCTGATTTTACACATCTGCCAATTTTTAATAGCTTATCAGATATTGGAGTTATGTTTGAAATCACAAACTCTGATGTCCTCTTGGAAATTTTTACACTTGTGAGAGAATGTGATAGTACACGATTGGTCAAATGATCAACAATAGAGAAAAAGTCCCAATAAAGTATTTTACCTGAAATTATTTACTTTCATTCTCATTTTCTATTACTTCTTAAAAATAAGGGAACGTTCAATTGTGAATCTACTTTTGTGTCATGTGGTATGTGGGGAAATCCAAGATGGCTGCCACGGGAGGACACTGTGTCTGAGGAGTAGTACAGCAGTGTCGGCACAGTGACCAGGAGACTGAACTCTGGGACCTAAAACACCAGAGTTTGTGATTGCCAGGTGAGAGGAATTCCTATGGTGAGGAAATCAAATGGGAAAGTCCTAGGGACACCCATTTAATCCCTGGAAAAACTCCGGGTGACTGGCTGCGCACAGCCCTGATCTGACCACAGTGTCGCCAGGCGCTATCCCAGACTGGGACACATAGTATCCGGTCCAGACAGAGGTGCCCCCAGATACCATCCCAGACCGGGGTGCACAGGCGGGCGCATATCTGCTAGCCTTGATCTGACCAAGCAGCCTCCCATGGTGTCGAGTTGACTTTAAGAGCATGATTTTTAATTTTATTTATGTGTGTGTATGTGCACATAGTCAGAGTGTGTGTACATAATTATTTTTATATGTACTATTGGTGTGAGATGTCCAGGAGGACCAAAAAAGGTCTGTGGATGCCTCTGAACTGAAGCTACAGGAAGC
Source organism: Pachyuromys duprasi (assembly GCA_028658305.1). NCBI lineage: Eukaryota > Metazoa > Chordata > Mammalia > Rodentia > Muridae > Pachyuromys > Pachyuromys duprasi. Next base: position 20,259,323 of record CM053765.1, read on the forward strand.
TGTAACCTGCTCAATGTGGTTGCTGGGAATTGAACTGGGATTTGCTTTTAGTCACTTTGCTATGTCTTCAGACCCAGATTCTCAGTGTTTTGGTTGAAAGGAAACCCCAATTAGGTTAATTAATTCAGCAACTCTTATGCATTGTCAGCATTTAGGCTCTTATCCCATGATCTGTCTAAATGGGGGCCGGAAAACAAAGAAAAACAAATCTATACACCACTGACTTCAAATGAATATTTCATACCTTACACTTGAGGATTTTATGTGAGAAACTTTTAAAAATAAGAAAATATAAATTGCTTGGTTTTATTTATTCATATCCCCAGCAGGTGATTAAAGTATATATAAAGTATTTCTTAACTTTCAATGCATTTTTTATGAAAATTTGAGTTGCAAATGGGCTATAGGGAGTGAGCCTTATAAATCACCTGAGCTGTTCCACTATTGGCATGTCTCGCAGTCATTATGTATAATTGGTTAATGGTGTATTTATTCGCACACTATTGAATCAGCTTCAGGGATAATCGCTGATGAGTTTCAAAACTCCAGGGGGATTTCAATGCAGAGGTAAATGAATTAAAACATGAGATAAAACTAATTACTTTTATTTAAATTCAATTTTGGGGTAATCGTTCTGTCTTGGGGGGTCTTGCAGCAGTTTTCAGAAGTGATAAATTTGCTTTACTTTCCCAAGTTGCATTTCCCTAGAGCAGAGAAATTAAATTATTGGGATGAAAATCAGAAAAGAAGATTCTCAAACTAAATTTTGTGGTGGTGCACTTCCTTACCCTAGTTCATAATGCTCTCTTCTTTTTGATCCTCTTTTTATATAATGTGGCCTCTGCAAACCTGAAATAACCCTTCTCAGATTCAAAGTCAAGTGCACATTACATAATGGTATTAAAATGTCCAGAAATTAAATGCCACTATAGAAAGCATCACACCTCTATTTTTAAATATGTTGAAGACTTCTCCAGGACTCAGAAGACACTGGGAGCTATAGATCTTGTAATGCTATAGCTTTCAGGACCTTAACTGTGGACATAAAATGAAAATATAGATAGTCACCAAAACTTCAGTGATTTCATTCATATACTTGAAATTTACTATTTTGTTTAATATCTGATGTGACATTATTGCAGCCTATTTCCTTTGACACAATGTTGTATTTTTCATGGATATGTGAATGTTTTTAGCATCTTATAAGTATAGCATCATCTCTCCTAACATCCAGTGTGGTGCTCTGGTTTGCTTCTGAGGCTGTGACAAGCATATTGACCATAAGAAAGTCTGGTGAGCAAAGGTTTTATGTCAGATTACATTTCCAAGTCACACTGTGTCAACAAGGAAAGTCTAAGCAGACTCTCACTCAGAGTAGGAACATAAAGGAGTAACTGGAGAGGAACACTAGTCCCTGGCTGAATCACGGGCTCACAATTCACAAGCTGATTTGAAATCCCACAGTGAGTTGTTTAGGGTTGTCAATGCCCACATTGACTAGCCCAAGCTACCTCAACTAACTGTAAAGAGAACTGTCAACCGGTCAGCCTCAGGTAGGAAATTCCTCAGCTGAGATTCCACTTTCCTAGATTTCCCTAGATTGTATCAAGTTGACAATAAAATATAATATAACAAAACAAAATAAAATGCATGCATGTGTTGAAGAAATGAATGCAGCATGAAGTGAACTGCATGAATCTTTGTTTAGGACATCAGGTAAAATTAAATTTAGTTGCATATAAAGGAAAACCTAATAAATCTAGTAGAACAAGGGCTGATTTTTCTGTATTCTTATAATACAAAAAGATATTATAAGTTGTAATCATGCTGCCACTACCAAATATCCACAGTGACTTTATTTATTTATATTTTCCTAATGTTCCTCTTCCCTTCTTCACTTCATCTGGTTAAAGAAGAGGCCACTGAATTAGTAATATAAAATGTTTTCATTATTCAACAGATTACCTGTAAAGGAATACATTAAAAATCTATTATATTTAATATTTCTGGAATTGTTGTCCCAAGTGATTGTAACTTACCTCGGGCAAGGTAATGGGTAACTTTTGCATCATCAGCTCTTTGGAGGTACCTCTGTGTTTTGTATCAATGGAACTCAGCTTAACTTCTCATTTCTCTAGTTTTATAAGATAAAGGCTTAGCTGTTATTGCCAGCCCTGTTTATGAGTTATCTACTGGCTGTGTGTTAAAATGTGCAAAAGAGCCTGCCTCTCCAAAAGGAAATTACATCTAAACTCTATCTCAACTCTAAATAGATGCCCCTTCCCCAGTGATAGACAACTTCTGTGTTCAGGAAATGAAAGGCATTTCATTTTTATTCCTTTCTGTCAAAAAGAGTTAAACCTAATAGAATGTGTATTTTTAAATGTGTGTGCCATATGAGGAAGACTTATCATCAAACCATCTTTAAAAAGGCCAAATATGTAAATGTTAGATAGGGCACAAGAGTACAATTGAAAGAAGAGGCTCTATGAAGCACAATGTAAATTCTTCTTTTCTCTTTATTATTCTAATCCAGGACCAAAAACTTGCAAATGTTTGAATGCTTGCCAGATCTTACATCTTATTTTGTTTTATTCATGCTTTCAAAATAAGACTTGATAAGCTATACTGATTCCTTGCAACGTTTAATGTCAGATATCTTACATTTGGATAGCGACAGAGGGAGAATTCAGACTGTCTGTTGCAGATGGGCAGCAATCAAAAGTCCAAGGCCAACTCCCTATTCAAATACACAATCAGTTTAATATTTATTGAAATTACTCCTGTCAGTCAGCACAGGGGTCAGGGAAAGATAGATAAAGAGAATTACAATATGCTAAGACAATGTTACTCATTAATAGTTATAGTTCCTTCATATTACCTTGAAAGAATGGGGAGTGCTTGGAAGAGATCAGAGTACATCTATCCTGGTGCAAACATTTTAGGAAGATTTATATGTCTTTGTATAAATAAAAATCATCTCTATACCCTGAAAAGAAGATTCACACCCAAGTGAATATTTTCCCAAGTATGTGGGACAAAGGTAGAAAGATGCATGTTCAATAGTTCTGATAATTTCAATATAAATAGTCCTTGAACAACATTTAAGAACAAAACATATTGGAAAGAGAATAAAAAACATGTTCCATGAGCACATATACAGCTCATTGTGATTGTATTTTAATATGTATTTTTAAAAGATATCTAAAGATAGTTTGCTTCGATTTTAATGATAGTGTAAGTATGATGGTAATGGATCTCAACCGTCCTAATGCTGAGATCCTTTAATGCAGTTTTCCATTTTGTAGTGACACCCCTAATGATGATTATTGATATTTAATATTTATTTATCCTTTGGTTAAACAGTGTTTATTCCTAAACCAGCTGTATACCCAAATCAACACACAGAGACTAGGATTTACTTAACTAACCTAGAGCACAATGCTGGGCAATAATTATTCTATTTTAAACATCCAAGGTGGCATAACTTTCTCCCATTCAGATTTCTCATATTATACTTTCTTTTTAGTCATATCTTACATTGGTTCATTTCTGCTAATATTCCCTTGTCCTCTCCTCCCTTATCTCTCCTCCAACTCCTCTCCCCTCCAGACCAGGCTTTCCCACCTTATTCTCTTCAATGCGCAGAATTGGATGGTTGCTTTTATTGGCAATACACAGAACAAATGGTAAATAAACTTGAGACAGGTGATGCTTAGAATAAACATGACAATGCAATGTCCCATTGAAACCAGATACTGGAGTAGATAAATCAGCATTTGAATGAACAAGAGTAAATTGTATACATTCCATAAGAACATAATAACAACACCCCCCAAACCATAAATTATTTTTTGCAACTTCATAACTGTAGTTTGCTATTATTAAAAATTGTAATATAAATATTATGTTTTCAGATGGTATTAGGAGACCCTGTGAGAAAATTCTTCTTTTTTGTTCCATCCCCAAGGATGGTTACCCACAGGTTCAGAACCTATGGAAAGGATAAAGAATATTCTTCATCCAGTTGCAAAGGACCACATAGAAGAGCATAAATAGCAACTTGCTTAATATCTAATGTGCCTTGTTAAAAATTCAATTTTAAATGTATTTGTAATCCATTTCCAAAAAATTACAGACATGACTCTTCTATCTGTCATGTGAAATAATTTCCTTTTGTATTGTTTCCTCCTATATGAATACTAGTGTTCATTTAAGTGTATTAAAATAAATAAATGGTTTTAAAAATATCTGAGAACATACAAATAACATTAAATTATTAGTAAATAGTAATAAATTATTTTTCTCAGTGTTGATCTCTGTATTTAAACCTTTGTTTTCTTTTTTATTATTATTATCCTTATCGTTATTATTATTATTCATAATTTACTCACTTTGTACCCTTGTTGTAGCCCCCTCCCTTATTTCCTATACCACTCCTGGGCATATATCCTAAAGCTGCTCCACCAAAAAGGGGCATTGGTACAACTAGGTTCATAGCAGCTTTATTTTTAACAGCTAGAATTTGGAAACAACCTAGATTTCCCTCAACTGAATAATGGATACAGAAATTGTGTTGCACTTACACAACAGAAACTACTCAACCACTTAAAAACAAGGAAATCATTGAAATTTTCAGGTAAATGGATGAAACTAGAAATATATATCCTGAGTGAGGTAACCCAGAAGCAGAAAAACACACATGGTATATACTCACATATAAGTGGATATTACCCATAGGATATAGGATAACCGTACTACAGTCTATAGACCTAAAGAAGCTAGACAACAAGGAGGACCCTAGGAGATGCTTAATCCTCATTCAGAAGGGAAAACAGTGTAGATACCAGAAATAGTTGATATTCACTCCCTTAAGAAGATATGGAGCCCTCGGTTTGTTCTGAAATTATTACTACAACACTAAATTAAATTTCCTCAGGGAGCCAGTAGGAAGTCCTGTTTCCCATGAGAGGTTACAAAGTCCTAAGTTCCTAAATTCTCCTTTTGGTGTCCAGAACAGGATTCAAATCTCTTTTCCCCAGCATAGTTTCACATAAACAAGACTACTGAAGCTACATATATTTATGTTTTAAAATTCTCTGTTAGTGTCTTTTCTGGGGCTGTGACTAATTACTTTGACAACATATGGAGATTGGTTTATTTCAGCTCACAGTTCAAAGTTATAGTCCATCATCATGTCCTGTCTACCACTGTCTTGTCCTGAAAACCTGACTGGCAGTGACAAAGGAACAAGAAAGAGAGCTATAGGTAAAGGATATCAAGGATTGAATGAGTGAGCAGGTGGATTCTAATGGAGATGTACCAACAACAGCAACCCGGACACTCAAAGCCCTTTATTTTATACATTGAATCAAAGAGGTGGATTTATGGTATACAGTAGAACAAGAAGGAAGGTTTATCTAGTCCTTTCTGGAGATTTCCAAAGGAAGAAGTCTCATGGCTTAAACATCTGGGAGGAAAAAGCTGTAACAGATGATTTCTCTACAAAATTTGTGCAGACCAGAGAGAGGCTGTGTCCATTCTCTCAGCCTGACCAGGAGAAGGTTTTCCTGAATCCCGTGGATATGTGGCATTGAGGTTCTAGTCAACAACACAGGTTCCATAGTTACTATCCAGAATAACAAAGTTCACAACTGGACCATCCACTGACACATCCAATTTATGTACCAGGTCTCAGAGAAAATCTTTTCAAAAGATGTTTTACAATAATCTTATCTGTCTAGCAACTTCCATCATACTTACTATTTTACAGTCTGCAGAACACCTGCTGGAAGTCCTGAGGAGTTTTCTCATGTGGTAAAAACAATTCTGCTAACACATGTTTTGAAATGTTTATAGTCCTTTCAAAATTAGCAACCATTAGAGTGATTTGCAACTCGCTGAATTTTTCACCTGTCAAGTGCTTTAAATGAAACATGTTTTCACTGGTCTGCCACCTCTACACACAGTAGCTGAGACTTGTGTCCTATTTGTTTCTTTCCTTTTGGTTTATTTTAATGGAATTCTTATGAGTGGTTAGAAAATAAAACAGAGTGTGACGGAAGAATAAATTATGTCTTCAGTAGTAGACCTTTGTTTTTGGTGTCACATACTCATATATGGCTCCATTATAGTATGAAATCTACAGCTATTTAGCATTTTCAGCAGGCATGATCAATTTACAAATTCACGAATCACATATGTCACAGTTTTGTTTTGGAAGACATTAATTTGTTTAAATAAAACCACCAATCTCAAATGTGGATGCTAGCATCCAAGACTATTACTATACCTGTTTCTGCAGACAAAACACACAGAATAAAATATTGAGGTCACAGTTACTATTTTAAAGAAATCAGGTATTTTATATTATTATGTATTATGTAAGTCACTGGAATAAATGATGGGAAGAATTTGTAGCAATTGTAGTAGTTCAGCATTAATATCTGGTCTTATTTTTCTTTGCCACTCAACCCTAAATTCAACTGAAAATCTATTTCTCATCTTTTCTGTTATTCATGGGTGATGTGAGTTTTTTTTTTATTTCTATGTCAATAAAATGTTAGCTACAGAAAAACAATCTAAACATTGACAGGGAATTATTTATTAATTCATGATATCTATTACATACATTATTTTCTTATGTTTCTCTGTTTGTAGGTGAATATTCATTCATACTCTAACACTTATGTGCGGGTCAGAGGACAGCATGAAGGAACCCTTCTCTTTCCACCGCTTGGGTGCTGGGGGTGGAAAACAGCTCATTAGCCTTGACAACAAGTGCCTTTACCCTCTAAGCTATCATGTCATCCCATCACAACTCATACTTTTAATTAAAAATACTTACTTCTACTAACTTTGCCTAAGCTATAAAATAGCTCTCATTTTTTCAGGTGCATGGAAAGACTATCACAGAGAAAAAGCTCCAATTTTATTTCTGAAAGGCTTGACATTTACCCTCAAGCAAGTCATTTGCATTCACCACATCTGCCTTCATAAGAAAAATCTGAATCTAATTTGATTCCCTTACCTGTGAGTCAAATGAAACAACAAATGTGAAAATATTGCATTAATTATAAGGGTTTAAAAAAGATCTTTAAAATGAATAATAAAGCAAAGCCTTAAAAGTAATAAGTTAGAAAATGTCAGCTTGTTTACTCAATCTTTTGTCTCTGAATGTAAGTTTTGTGGTGATCACCAGGTGATCAATTGTGGTAAAGTAGGCTGCAACAGCAGTTGAGGAACGTTCTCCACAGTTTTACTAAAATAAATTTTCCCAAATTCTCCTCCTTTGAGTTAAAAGGAAACATCACTCTACTGTATCATTTTTCCCCCAAAAGAAGGATGTATATGGCAGTATCTAGAAGCAGTTTTGACAGTCACAGTTTGAAAGTGGATGGGTAATGGCACCTGGTGATGTAGCCAGAAATGTTGCTGAAATGTAAAATTCAGGACATTACCTCTCTAATTTGTCACCTGGGTTATGCAGTCTGTTATGCCCAAATTGGAGGAACTACCCTTTAACTGAATGGATTTAGTACCTTATTGTGAAAGAGTTTCCTGAAAGAATGGTAAAGGGAGTATCCTACAGGAAGAGTCAAACTAACCCCACCTCTACCTCCCCGCCCCCCACATCCATCTCCTATTCTTCAGAAGTCACTGGAGGTGGAGTCTACTTTTCTCTCTATGCTCTGTGAGTGTTTATTTGCCTTCTGACATTTTCCAGGACTGTCTGCCCACCCCGGTGCCTTCTCTCTTAGCACTAGAACCAGCATTTCCATTCTGTGCCCTGGATAGACAGTCACCTATGCCTACTGACTAGATCCTTCAATTTAATGAGTAGCACTAGCCTTTTCTGTGGGCCATTTCTGTGGTTATCTAGGAATGCAGGGCCAGGAGAGGGAACTGGCTTTGGCATGTGTTCTGGAGGAGTTTGTTTTGACTGTCTCATGGCTCAATAGCAGCCTGAGGGAGTCACAAATGTCACTGGTGTGCAGTGGTATAATATTCCTGCTGCTCTGAAGCGTCTTCAGTGTTAATCTTCTCTCATGCCTGGCAACTTTCAAAGTAGAAGTAATAGGCAATTCCATGGAGCTGCGAAAAAAAGGTCCTAAGTCCTCATCTGTCTTTGTAAGGACAGAGAAAATTGCTACCGTGCAGTTGGCCTTTTTCATTATTGAGAATGTAGAACAGCTCAATTTTCACCACAGCTAATTGATTTTCACAGCTGGTACGGGGACTCTAAGAATGATGTGAAACTTGAAAAGTTCCTTTGTCCAGACTGCAAAGCTCACAGGTCTTACAGAGACTTCAGAAATGGGCTTGGATAAGAAATGCTAAAATCTTCTGAAATAACTTTGGGCACCAGCCGGAAAGGGGATGCTTGTTTGTAGAGAGCACTGTGTGAAGAGGTTATGGCCTGCCATATGGCATGCCAAATATTCATTATTTCCCCCTTCACATTAATTAGCATTATGTTACATGGAAGAAACCTGGTTTTCACCCCTGATACCAAACAGCTTTTCTGTAACAAGATGTGCCATAGGAGGTCTAGTTTCACATTTCCTTTGCCTCTGTTGACAGATTCTCAGGACTGACTTTAATCAATCTGTTTGATAACTTTTCATGATTTCTTTTCTTAAGAAAGGTAAAAGGGTGTGAATATATGAAGCAGAGATTTCATGAATGAGAACAAGTCATTGGACGAGGGGAAAGGTGGAGGTTTTATTACTTGGAACAGTCAGTTCTTCCTAATGTCCTAATGTTCAGAATAATCCCAAAGAGCACTAGACTTGAGGAAGGTAATTCTTGTTTTCAACCCAAACTTACTCCAGAAGGGCTAAGGAGTTTTACATGAGTTATCTTTCACTCTTTCCCATGATGTAAAAACTAATGTGTTTGTAAAGGGCTGGTAATGTCATGACATGCCTGTTTCTTCTTCTCCTACTTGCCTTGCTGAAAGGTAAGTTCAAAGTCAGGGTCCTGTTAGATGAAAGGTACTTGATGATCAGTCTTAAGCTACCATGTGTACCTTGTGTGCTCACCAGAAGAGTTGTTATATTTGGGATGTCCATTTATCTGGAGAATATCTATAAAACGCAAAATTGAAGCAGTAAACTATATCACTAAGACTAATAAAGACTACTATCAGAAGCAGTTGCCACAAACAAGTAGTGTCTATAGGCAAGGCTAAGGAATTATTTGTCTTAAAAAGTTCTCACTTTACACTAAATAAGAAAAAAATGTGACAATAAAATGTAAAGAAAGAAAAGTGAACCTAATCTTTAAAGTTAGCAAGTTCATTTACAAATGATATTTTTGTAAGATATTCCAGATAACATACAAATCTGTAAAGAAAAGATGGCTATGATGCATTATTTAAGGACTTGGCTATAATAATGTATTGGGAGCGAAAGAGCATGATAATCACATTGTGTTTTAAATGCCAAAATATTATTCTGCAATAGTGATAACTCATGTAATTATCACCACATGAATTATAATTTTCTATAGACACAAAATAAGCTAAGTTCATAAGTGGAGAACTAAAGGAAGACTTTGTTCAAAGATAAAGGCAGAGGAGTTCACTGGGCACCTACAGTGTTGTGCAGTGACCTCACATGATGGCAGAATGTGGACTGTATTGATAGGCTACTGTAGTATCCTTGGTAAAGTGACATTCAAAATATTCTCTTCCTTGCAACCTTTTCTAAGTGCCTTTACATTCATTAAATTTTTTAAATTGTCTTGATAATTAAGAAAAATCACAAAAGTTGAATATGTTTTTCTGTTAATACTTTCTGTAATAAGCTGCCCAGTGAAATGTTGTAAGGTACTGTAGCATCAATAGAATCATAAACAATATATTTCTCTCTGTCTATAATGAGCTTTCAGATATTTTGGATATATCTTTCTAGATCAACTGCTTCTGTTATAGGCAGTTAACTTTTTGGTTTAAGAATGGCACGGAGGAGATAAGGTAGGGAGAGTGGGATTGGGAGGGAATGAGGGAGCAGGCTACAGCTGGGATACAGAGTTAATGAACTGTAACTAATATTTAAAAAGAATTATTAACATGATATTAATACCTACTTTTAAAATGTAACTACACAATTTACTTAATCCACCAACTTCTCTTTTCTAACTATATTCATAAAATAAACTGTTCAGGATATCTTACATCAATTGGGCTTTAGAAAATAAGGTTTTGTACATATAAATAATGGCATATTGTGTGATTAGATTCTATAATCAATATAGTAAACAACTCAATAAATATATTTATATAATTAGATTGCAGAAATAATTGTTTATCTATAGAAACTTTGAGTTACTATTAGTTGACATCATTTCATAATGCCTTTGGTTCAAACTGAAATCTTCTTTGTTTGTTGTTTGCTTCTTTGTTTTGAGATCTCTCTTTCGTATCCCAAGATGATGTCAAAATTATGCTCCTCATATCTAGGCCTCCTAAGTATTGGAATTAGAGATAAATGACACAGTACAAGGCCACCATATGAGTTCTTAGATTATGTTCTCTTTTATTGTGGTTTGAGCCAAATTTTTTCTGAACATGGACAATATTGCAATCTTTCTGGTTGAAGCCTTGTCTTAAATACCAGTTTCCATTGGGAATGGTCGTCTTGATTTTTTGTGGCTGTCCTACTAATGAACCAAATGTCTCTTAACAATTACACACATCTTTTTTTCAAATCTTTCCTGGGTTCCTGATGGAGAATTCTGGAAGTTAGCATGCACAAAATTTTCCCAAGGATTTTAAAAATCAAATTAATTTGCATGCAATTTACAAAAGACATTTTTCTGTAATCTATTTATATCTTGATGTCCGACTTGAATTTAAAGAAACCTTTAAAAGCAATATCATGTTTGTTTGGTTCTTTTCAACTTTATTTAAATCCTTTCTTGATATATTTTTTTATTTGAACCGAGTTGTAAGAAATAGTACCAAAACAATATTTGAATATGAGTATTATTAGTTTATGCCCACTGATGTTTGATTTCTGTCTTTAAAATTTATTTATTGAGTAAATGTATTTTGAGTGACTCTTATGATTTAGACACTTTAGATTCATTAATGAGCAAATGGTGCTTGTCATTTTTAAACAATTTTCTGTGGTTCCTTTTCTATTGCTTTATTTGCATTAAAATTTACATGAGAATTGTAGTATATCTACCCTATACTACAATTTACAGACCCAGAAAAGAAAAGTAACAAGAAGTACCCAAGGGAGGATGACTAAATCTCACTGAGAAGGGGAAATAGACTAGAAATCAGAAGTGGCTGAAAAGAAGGAACAAGACAGAAGCCTCGCATAGCTGTGGTCTGAGCAGCTCTACCCAGTATCAACTCAAAAAAGCTGCTGAGACTCACAGCCAGACATTGGGTGAAGCATAAGGAGTCCTATAGAAATGTAAGAGGGATAGAAAGAACCAAAGGTGCCAGAAGCTACACAAGGAGACCAACAGAGCCAAGTAACCAGGGCCCAGAGGGGCTTGCAGAGACTGAAGCACCAACCAAGGACCGTGCATAGACTGGACCTAGGCTGCCTACACAGATGCAGCAGATAGGCAGCTAAGAATTCATGTGGGTCCCTTAATAAGTGGAAAGGGGGCTGTCTCTCCCATCGAGTATATTGCCTTATTCCTAATCACTCCCTCATAGTGGAGCTGCCTCACCAGGACAAAAGGGAAGATTTGTTCAGTCCAGATTTGACTGAATGAGCTGGGGTGAGCCCTTAGTGGGAGGGAACTGCTCTTATCTGAGGAACAGGGGAGGGAAGCTGTTGGTTGAAGGAGGGGTTGGAACTGGGAGGAGAGGAGAGAGGGTACTACAATTGGAATGTAAAGTCAATTTAAAACAATACCTGAGAGTAGATTATTTATAGAGCGACAATTCTACCTAGTTTATAATTCTAAAGACTGAGTAGTTAAAGAGCACATGACTGATGAGAGTCTCTTATGGTCTCATCTCATAGCCAATAGAAAAAAAGGTAAACAGGCAGTTCAAGAAGTGAGTTAAGAATCAAAGAATCATAGAAAACAATCTTGCATTATAATTACTTTTTTCTCATGATCTAGCTTTATTAAAGATACTTTTCTTAAACAGTCATGGTATTCCGGGCAGGACATGGGAAGGCAATCATCAATAGTATACAAGAACTTCCAAACTCCCTTCTTGTATAGACTACCAAAATCAGAAAGCCACAATAAAAACCAATGAAATCTGCATTCAATGCTTTGAAAACCGGGAAGTAGCTTAGAGTGAGGGTTGACATTTCACATTAAGGATATCGTTTACCAACTTTTCCCTTGCAGATCCTGACTTTTAGGAAATGAAATGAAAATGTCAGAATTATCAATCCGAAGATCCACACTTTTTTATAAAAGAAACCACCCCTCTTCTGAGGACTCTCAGTAATGTCAATGTAAAGTCCAGGTCACCCAATATACCACAAAACCAAGTTTAGATGTCAGGTTCCAACAGGTTTTAAGGGAGTTAAGTTGATGTTGATGGTACAGGGGGGAGGAGGATACAAAAATGAATTTAAAATTTTCCCATACCACAAGGCCTTTTGTGACATGGTGACTACATTTATGAACACCATGGCATCCCTTCTGGGAGCCAACAGGAGTGCTTCAAAATTATCAGAAAAAAATGTTTTCCATCATCAGTTCAGCTGGGGAGACATTTTGTTATTGAAAAATGTTCTTTTCCCCCAAAACAATGAAGTGCCCTCTGTGCTAACATCATAGCTTAAAAATTTAAAATAAAACTCTGCAGTTTTATATAAATAGTATTTCAAACTGTGCAGTCACCAAAAGTACACAGTTATCAAAAATGCACACACATCACTTGGCATCTCCAGCACCTTCAGCTTTCTGTGCCTGGTCTGGTTTGGCATCTCCATTTTCTGCAGGATGATTTGCATCCTTACGGCATCAGCTTTCCCCTTCTTCTCCTCTGGTACCTTCTCTTTTTCTTTGCAGGGGCATTTTTAGGCTTGGGCTCTGGCTTTGGATGAACAGCTTTGGTAGACAACCTTGCAGATCCTATTTGTAACTCATCCTTCACCTTGGCTTTATCTCCTTTATCATCCCCTTTGGCCTTTATTTTGGAAATTGTGGTGACACTGGACAGAGTGATATGGTAGCTGGGATATGATCCTTCTTGGGGTTGTACTCACTGCTTCTTCACTTCCACATTATAATTTCTTGTTCTTGCAATAACTAATACAGTTAGTCAACAGATTGAAATCTCTTCCTATAAATCCCTTTGGAAAACCTGATTGCCTCATAAAGACCTCACTTATAAATACAGAGAATTAATATCCCAACACATAAACTTTACTTTCCAGGCTAGTATTTACACCCCAGAAGGAGTCATAACAGACAAAAATTATGCAGTCTTGTATGAAAGTATGTTATTTTATTATAAGTTAATATAAAAATGTATCAGAATAAAGAATATCTAGAATACTGGGCAAGTGAAGAGCATTAAGCTTATATATAAAAAGGCCAGAGCAGGGGTTTTAAGAAGGCAATGGAACAATGTGGAAATTTACTAGCCATTAACTAGTAGAATTGAGACACATGATAAAGCAGTATCATTGCATAGTCCTAAAGAACAATTAAGTTTTAATTCACATTGATGCCCTTTGCTCACTCCAAATACAGCCATATTTTACTTGAGAAAAGGTCCCTCAAAAGAGGGACCACTGTAGAATGGTGGACAGACAGTTTATTCCACTGAAAACATAAATCCAGAAAACATTACAAAAGGATATTCATATGGAAATAGATCCAACTTTATAGTGATGGGAACAAATGCAGAAAACTCTTTCCCACCGAATATGCAAATATCCAAAGGCAATGAACTCTAGAATCAAAAAACAAAGATCCAGGCAAGTTGATTTCATAATACAACTCTATTCACTGTCATACCCTTTGGTTCTAAAGACAATTTATGAAATGAAATGTCTAGTGGTCTGCTATACAAAACATTTCATGATTAGATTAAGTCTAATTTCATTCCTTCTGTCAAACACACTAAGTGCTCGTAATGTGGCCACAATTTCATGCTGATGTTTTTCCTTGAGCTATACATAAAATCACTGTTTTCTCTTTCTTTAAGATGGAGATGGACTTTTTGATATTGCCTTCCTCAATGGGTTTTCATGAGACTTAAGTTATGTGCTATATAGGTAAGGTATTTAAAATGTCCTTAGCTTTGTAAGTTTTAGCTGTCAATACTCTTTCTCTTTGTAAATCTACAAGGCAAATTATTAGGTAAGTGTTTGAAAGTGTATTTATGTCTCTTCTCCTGGGTGATTGTTCATAAATAGATGGCAAGCTTTCAAACTACAGTGTTTTAAACTGCATGTTCAAGATAAATCATTAAAAGTATCAGGAAGTCATTAGGTTTCTGAGGCAAATCACAGGTATGCACAGTGTTCAGAAGACCTCATGACAGACATGCAAATACAGGCAATTTGGTTTACAATAAAGTATATCCATCCACTATGTTTTTATCAAGCAATACTATAAGTTGTTGGATTTACCAAGATCTGGATTAGACAGTATGTTGATGCTAAAACAAAGTATAAACTCCAGCTCTACTATGCTGCCCAGGCAGGAGCAGGGTCTGATCTCCCTAGTGCTGCAGTAGGTTAGGGACAGAGCCAGCTCTCCTGCTCCAATTACCTCAGTGCAAGCTTTTTTACCTGTGGTAGGTGGCAAGAAGTGATGGGGGTCACCTCTTTCTTGCCCATGTGAGCACATGGAAGACAAGGGGTAGTGCCAGCTTCCCACACTCACATCTTCAGGGCAAGCGTGTCTGTACTCCCCACCAGGGTCAGCTCTATTGTGATGCCCAGGTGAGATGCAGGGCCCACTTTCCCTCGTGCTACAGCTAGTTAGAGGAAGAGACAGCTCTCCTGCTCTCATGATCTCTGGGCCAGGTCTCCCATCTGCCACAGGTAGAAAGGGACAAGGGGAGAGGAGGGTATTTCTCCCTCTTTCATGGAGATTGTGGAAAGACTGGCTCCCTCATGCTCATATGCTCAGGGCTGGCTCACTTGCAAGTCCTGCAATGTGCAAGGTCTGTTCCCCCAAGTACTGCAGTTGGCTAAGAGTGGGTAAGCTCTCCTGCTCTCACGCCCACAGGGACAGCTCTCCCAGGATGCCTAGGCGAGGGTGGTTCCATTTCTGCACAATCCAAAGACATCAACATGTCCTCTGGCAGTATCTCAGGCAAGGGGTATCTGCCTAGCCATTGGTCGTCACATATCCCTGCTCCTGCAGAGCAGGGCCACAAACTCAGATACGGACAGAGGCAGCACAGGCCAGGACCCCACCATGGTACCAGAAGGCATCACCGGCTACTCACATCAAGCTGTTCCTCACTACCCTCAAGCCTCCAGTTCTTCCTCTTTTCATTGCGCCCACATCATTAGGTTTCTCTTTCTCTTTCAGTTCTCCACCACTTACTCTCCTCTTAGAGACACCTGAGGTCTGACTCTGTGGCGTCATCTCAGGAGTGGTATGAAGAGTGCTATGCTCCATTCAGGCGTCATGGCATCAGGCAGGGGTCATGTTTGGCGTACCCCACCACCCAGGCCTATTGAAGCCCAACTGGTGATCTCTTCGGGCTAACTTCCTGTTCATGTGCCATGGTGCAGGTCTGGTGGTCTCTCTGGCTTGCTTCTTGCCTGGGTCTGCCCAAGTGGTCCCATGCAAGGGTTGTCTGTCAGACTCACTCCTTCCTGAGCCCATGATCCCGGGAGGGGTTCTTATAGACTCCGGCTTTCTCCCTACCCTGGGTGCTCATCTTAGCATAGCCTGACTTGTGTCATCTCAGTCTTACTTTTTTCAGGGAGTGTTAGGCTACTAATCCTTCAGATATTCATGGGTCAGAACACTGAGAATAGACATAGTCTCTCTTTTCTCTGCCACTTATTGACACACATGTGACACAGCAGCCACACCTGTATTGTCTCTAGGGTCAGTTAGCTTTCTAGTCTTTATTTAAAACTTTTAAAAAGTGTTTTTATTCAATGCATCTTATTGGTACATTTATGTGCCCTATGGACAACACCACCTCTAGTGGTCTCCATAAGATTATATCTCCTACTGAAAAGCTAGTCTATTTTGGTAATACCCTCTAATATAATTTCACAATGAGAAAATTACATAATGAGGCATTTCTCAGAAAGTTTCACTGTTATGAATTGGCATAAGGCTATAGCTAGCTAGTTATGATAAAAGAAAGTCAATGTGAAGAGCAACTAACCTCTGAAAATAGCAAGTTCATATGGCCACATACCATTGTCAAGACAGAGCTACAAAAGGAAAATGTAGCCAGAGCGCCCCCCCCCTCATTTTTAGATCCTGCAAAAAAAAAAAATGGAACTCAAGGACACGAACAATTCTTTCAAAAGTAATGACTATATTTAAAAAATTACCTCTGAAACCTCTAGAGGAAGTCACCAATACTCATCAAAAACAAATTAGTTTCTTGAGAAATACTATTGGATGAAAGTCTCTGTAGCCAACCAATAACATGCAATTGTTGAAAAGTCACAAAATCTCCAAGCATACAGATGTGCATTAGGTGAGAAAAAGTCACGTATTTCTTTTTGCTTGATTTACTGAGAGCAGAACTAATTACATGTATGTAAGCACATGTTCACATAAAAAGTTATTAGTACATAAGGAAGTGAAAATAAAAATAAGCTGAGTACCTTAGGTAAGAAAAAATGTATTAGATGTAAAACAAATCATTTCCTGATTAGTGATCGACTATTGTTCTATTGTTTTGATATTCTAGCAGTTGAGCCGAGAGAGAGAGAGAGAGAGAGAGAGAGAGAGAGAGAGAGAGAGAGAGAGAGAGAGAGAGAGAACTTGCAATTTCTTACATGCCATATATTTAAGTTAAAACTGGAACCGTAAAATTTTTTCACACAAGTCCACCTATGGTAACAAGTGTTGTTTATTGCAGCTGCTGCTGTCCCAATCATCACATTTATCTAATACCTGTTTACACTGGACACATATTCATTATATTAATATAAATTGTATATACATATATATTATATACATTTTTAAATTTGTAAAACTTGGTATTAAAGTACATTGATTTCAATTATAAGTTGTTGGGGGTTGGTCTGATGCTTTTATTTAGATGCTAATTACTGTCTCTCAAGATCTGGTTACTTCTGGGATATATCTATCCTTGTGTAAGGGTGCCTATGACAATTAAACCTGATTGGTTTTTTAAAAGGCCTAAAACCTGGACAGGGCAGAATGGGATAGGCTTGGCCATGGTTCCCATGCTTTGGGAAGAGGAGAATCACAGAAGAACACAGACAGATGATCAGGAAGAGAGGAGGAATGAGGATGCCCAGATAAAGAATACACACAAGTATTTATAACATTATGGGTGGAAGACAGCTCCAATGACATGGTTAAGGAGAACAGCATTTGATGGGGCTGGGAGGTGGATGGTGAGATTATTGAAATAGCATAGATGGAATTACCTGCCCAGCCTGAAGTGTTTTAAGGCAATTATAAAATCTAACAGGTGTCTGTATGTTATTTGGTTGTGATAGTGGGTTAAATGATACTGCTGTGATACTCATAGGACAAATAATAAACATTATATAGCCTAAACAGTTTAAATTTACAACAAAATAAGTGAAAACCTATATGAGGAAATGGAACTCGATGAAATTTGCCCATCCTCAAACATTCCATGGTGCCCTGTCTGCTGTGTCACTTGTTTCAGAAAACTTGTATTCACAAAAATGAGACAAGGTAACAAAGAACATTCCATGAATTCTGGAACCTTGACATGTTGTTTATAACATTTTATAGAAGAGCTCATCTCAAACAATAGGTACAGTTCCCGTGTCACATAACCACTAGTTTTAGATAAAAACATTTATTTTTACCTTTAACAAATGAACTTTGCTTTTATTTAGTTTTTTGTTATTAATTTTTTATTAATTACAATTAATTCACTTTGGATCCCAGCTGTAGCACTCTCCCTGGTCCCTTCCCAATTCCACCCTCCCTTCCTCTTCTCCTTCCATGCCCCTCCCCAAGTCCACTGAGACCTATCACACTCAATTTACTTAAATGTTAATGAGTCTAGAGATAAATCAAATTAAAATTATGCCAGTGTAGCATTCCAATAATTTTCTCTAATTTGAAGGAAGAAATCATTGTCTACAACTCCTTCTACTCTGATGAGCCAGTGACAAAATAACATAGCATTAAGCAATCATCATGAAAATGAATGGTTTTTTGTTTGTTTTGTTTTGTTTTGTTTCGAGGCTCTAGTTCCATCTTTGTTTTATCCTAGAAATAGTTGCACTCATATTCTCCAGTTTAATAAGTTATAGTACACTTCTTAAAAGAATTTAGAAATAGTTCACATTTAGCTACCATCACACAGGTAAGGCTATAAAAATTCGAGATTCAAATCCCTTGACAACAGACCCTGACAAGAGACCTTGTCTTCTAATTAGGTTAAATTGGCTTTCTATTAAAACAAAAAAACAAAACAAAACAAAAAAACAAAACCAAAAAACAAACACAACAAAACAAAACAAAAACATTCTCTCCTAAGTGAAGAAAGGAATGTTCCCACCTGGCTTACATTATAAAGGTTAAGGCACACAGGCAGGGGAAGAAGCCTAAGGCCTCACCTCTTTTGCTACTTTCTCTGACCAAGTAGCAGAGAATGTTGATTTTTGAAGAGAAAAAAAGATCTGATTGAGACCTATTCACTAAAATTGATAAAATGCTCCATTACCTCAAGATCAAAGAGAAGTCAAGAAAAAATTATACCTAGGGGGACCAGGAAAGCCTGTTGAAGCCCTTCAGCAGACAGGCGAGTGACAGACCAGGAAGCAATTGTAGAGCCATCAACCTAACTGCCTGTGAAATCTACCCAGGACCCAGGAGCTGCCACCCGGATAATATTATCTCTAGACCAAAGCACCTGGAACCTGTCAGTCATCAGAGCCCAGAGAATTAAGAGTTATATTATAATTGTCTCCATTTCATAGCTTTAGTTTTCAATGAACTGGAAAAGTATGAGGCTCAAAACAATTTGGTTTTTAAAAGACTGCAGGAAATAAAAGAAATGATATGATTTCTTGTGCTTGTTAAGATGGGAATGCAGAAAAAGTCTATTGAAGTTTCCTAGCACTAAAGTATTTTATTTTATTTTTGTAATCATTTTAAAGACACTCTTTAAATCTTGACTCTCAATATAACAAGATAATATTATTCTGAAGAAATCTTATATGTACAAAATAATTTTTACCAATTTTTCTCATTTAACAGCTCATTTAATTTAAATCAAAAAGTGACAAATCAATAACATTTGAATGCATTTTAAAAATAGATATTACTCGACATGATTAAAACAAGTTCAAATCCAGTAAAGAGAATATGAAGTAGTTCATGTTATTTTTATTGGTGGTAGATTTCTTTACTATATTTTGTCAATTTGTTAGAAAAACTTCCCTTGCTGTGGGGTCTTTCTTCTAATAGTAATTCAACACTGATTTCAATGACTGGCTTTCAAAGCAAGAGAACATTCTATTGCTAGATTAGCAAATTCACCACTTAATATGCATGGATGGATATTATCAATGGAACACTAAGCAACCTAAGCAACTGATCGTTGAGTATAATTGAATGTAATCATATAGGACCCATGGTTTGAAGTTGTCATTTACAGCTGAAGGAAAAGTATGGACTCTCACATAATAGAAAGGAAGCTGATTGGTGCTAAGTCATGTATTGTAATCTTTTGACATTCACATTACAGAATATAATTATACATATGTTCCTTTATCAGACACTCACAATACTCTATAAGATGTATAACATTGCTGTTATCATATTTTAAAAATATAACCTGTGTTTTGTGATAAAATTCTAGTTATGAAGAATTGGAGTTATTAATATGGCCTGAAGACTATCACACTAATGGTCAAAGGGTATGCTTCACTTTACAATTTAATAACCACAAGGATTGCCTTTATCTCCATTTTAGACACAACCACGACCATTGCAATAACTGTAAGATCCATACCTCTGTGACCCAAGCTTTGAGAGAGATGATGATGTTAGCAGACTGATCTTCCAGTGAATACATTACATTCAGTTCTTCCTGGATTCAGCCAATTGGAATTTCCTAACTCAAACCATAGCCAGATAATACTTAAATCTCCTAGGTTTTACTTCTTTAATTCTAGGAGGGTTCACTTCATTATGTATTTGTCATTTAACCTGGAGAATTTTTGGTGTTGCAGCCACTGTACTTGATTTTCTATATCTTTCTTCTTCTACACAATTTATATTATCACAATTCAGATTTATATCTTCAAAGAATTCAGTAGTGTGCTATTGGCAACTACTCAACATAATACAGAAAAACAAAAACATTTCTTGC
This sequence comes from Pachyuromys duprasi, assembly GCA_028658305.1. Lineage (NCBI taxonomy): Eukaryota > Metazoa > Chordata > Mammalia > Rodentia > Muridae > Pachyuromys > Pachyuromys duprasi. The sequence goes on from CM053765.1 coordinate 20,279,811, forward strand.
CATATTAGCTCGGTTTTCCATTGTCTTTTAATGAAGTGTCTGATGCTAATGATTTTTCAAATAAAAAAAAAAAAGGCTGTGTGAGGAGATGTCTCTGTAAGCATTTGCCATGCAAGTAAGAGGGCTGAAGGTGAATCTGTAAAGTCCACACAAAGCTAAAGGAAGTCACCATGTGCTTGGAATCTTCGTGGGCTTGTAGAGTGATGAGAAGTAGGCATAGGAGAATCCTCAGAAGCCTAGAGGGTAGCTTTGTAGTACATATAGCAATGAACAAGAGATCTTGTCTTAAGCCAGGTGAAAGGTAATAACCAACATCTAAGACTGTCTTCTGAACTCCACACATGTTACTTAGTAAGACCATACTCCTGAATTCACAAGAAAACACACACACACACACACACACACACACACACACACAGATAGAGAGAGAGAGAATATTAGAGACAGAGACAGAAAGGCAGATAAAGAGAGACAGATTAAAGAATACAGAGAGGAGATTGAAGAATACAATGAGTAATTTAACTGTTACTTCAGGAGGTTCAAAGACATGACATGAGCTTGGTTGTGAGGAAGAATTCATCCTTATATGCAGGACCTAGGAAGGGAAGAAGCCAAGCCCTCAGATGATTTGAGTTCCATGGGGTGGGGGTGCTAGTTGCATAGCGTGCCTAGATATCTCACTGGAGGTCTTTGATCACTTGTGTGTTTTGTTATACCAGTCCCGATTAATTAACATAGAAACAGCATTCCTCTCCCAGTACAACACATATCCTTTCCTGTTCAGCAATCAGTAAGTCCAGAGCTCTCTGGGTTTGTAGAACAACTTTGAGTAGGTAGGTGATCCATCACTGGAGGGACTTGAGACTGTCTATGGTGGAAGCCAAGGCCTTGTCAAGCTTGTCTCAGATGCTGTCTGCCAGGTCTTGTATCTCTGTAAACATATATGTTACTCTGTAAACATACAAACGTTTAAAGGTAACATTCTAGGTACATTTCTGTATGAACACATGTGTGGAGTATGCTGTGTAGACAAATCCTTTGCTGTTTTTAGTGAAAGACCCCCACCTACTCTGATAGCTAAGGCAGCGCTATCTACAGAGAACCAAGCCGGAGACTGGAAAATTACTGAGGAACCCAGATGTCCAACAACAGGATATCTGTGGTTGGGCGCCTAAAACACCCTGGGCACCCAAGATAAGAACAGAGTACTTGACCCAGCTCACATCTGCCTTCCCGCCTTCCCTGTTCCGGGTTCGTGACTCGGCTCACATCTGCCTTCCCGCCCTCTCTGTTCCGGTGGCTTTGTTCAAACCGCCCAATCAGCTCCCTGTAACTACGCATCTCGCTTCTGTAACCACGCCTTCCACTCCCAAATCCTATATAAACCTGCCGCCCCAGCCGGAAGGCACGCAAAGTCTCTGAAAGGCTTTGTCGTCCCAGGCAATAAACCTCGAAATAAACCTCTTGCTGTTTGCATCCTAAAAGACTGGTCTCGCTGATCCTTGGGGAGGGGTCTCCCTGACGGAAGATACCCTCCGGGGTGGTCTTTCATTTAGCAGCTGTGCTACCTCTCTCCTTAGCATTTAAAATTTTTGTAGTTAATAAGGCATTATTTAATCTATCTCAGAGAGACTTTTTATTCCTCTTTTTCTTTGTGAGCATTTACTTTAAGGTGCATAAAGATATTTTTATATTTGCTTGACCTGTAAGATTTTAACGTATATCATTAACATGTCTTATATTATTATTATTTGGTACATATGATGGAGCATTATCCGTTTTAAGTATCCACATAACAACTACTATTTCCAATAAATGAGTCATAACAGAACCAGTCTTTTTGGATTTCAAGGCATAAACCTATTAAAATTTTGAATAAGTATCAATTGTATGATATAATCAAACACTTCCATCTGAAAAACTTGGGGGAGCACCTTTAGAGTTATTTTTGGCAAGTAATGGAATTTGATTGCATAAAGAACAAGAGAATATTTTTATATATAATTTTCTTTATTTGTTGTCAGGTTTTAGAAAAAAATTATTTAAACCTCTAATATTAACATGATACTTTTATGAAAATTTGAAACTTCTAATTTTGTTTGTATAAATAACAATGAATTTTGAATCATCTGTTATAGTCCAAAAATAGCCACACAAACTATTCAGACATTGATCTCAGTCAGATATTGATGGTTTATTGAATGTGTAACCCAAGACTGATCATTATCAGGGACACAGAGGACTCAGGAGTCAAACTGTGACATTAAGTAGTTTTCAGAGTGAGCTTTTAAAGGAAGAAACCACATCTGAGCAGGAAGAATCAATTCTATTCTAGCCACATTGTGGGTAGGCAGCTAGAGAAACCATTTCAGCTGACTTTTAAGTGATTGGCTGGGATATAGGGTAGGGGAACTTGGGGACTTTCTAGTTACCTTCTTTGTAGGGTTTTGGGACTTTCTAGCTCCCTCCCATTCCCATGAAAAAGGAACACAGTAGGGTATTGTGGTTTAGCTCAAGCAGAACATACATTTATCATGAATTCAGGCAGAACATATATTTATCATCTTATTATTATTCTGTTCTCAGCAGCAAGTATTGAATGAAGCAGCAAGTATTGAATTGTGTACTAAAGGAAGAGAAAATGGCTGTTCTAGGGAGTAAGGCCTGGACATGTCTAGACATGTCACAATGTTGGTGGTCCTCAGCTATAATACCTTTGGAAATTTAAACTTTGGCTAAGTAATGCATGTCTTGATTGTGTTTGACTTCTGCCTTTTTTTAGAAGTTTAGCTAACCTTAGATTATTTTTTTCTCCCATGGGGAGAAAACACAAAACATTTAAATAAAAATCAAGCAAAATGTAAGAAAATTCTATGTTCTGCACTAGCTGTATAATTTTTTGCTGCAGCAGCAAAACCTTGTCTCTCATTCTTGGAATTCAGGTTTTGCTGTTCTGTGCAGGTGGTCCCTTAGCAGAAAGAGATGTCAGGCAACAGGTACAGACAGTCTGCCTAGACCACGTAATTTGGTCTCATGCATTAGGCTGTGTCTACAGTATTTGTGGATGGTTTCCACTCTGCTGCCATACATGCATGGCCTGGGGAAGTGCCCATGCTGTTATCATCAGCTCCTTACACCTCCTGCCACCTTTGCCTTTGTCTTTTGTTTTGTTTGTTTTGATTTCTCCAACAACGATTGGTCATTGCAGGGGACACAGTGGGACAGGAAAAAGCTTAGGAGCTTGCTTGTGTTTGTGCATGAGGAGGAAGCCTCTCCTACTCTGCATTTGCATTCTCCTTCTGGCTGTGTAAGGCACCACCTGGCAGGTGGGAGAGGAGGTAGCAGGTGCTTTCCTAGGTGGAGAATACCTTTTGTTTGTTTACCTCCTGGAAGGCAGACTGAGAAAGGGAAGCAGGCTCTGTATGACTGGGTCTTCTGAGCTAGAGGATGGGGTGATTCTGCCCCAGCTTGAAGCACAGGAATGATCAGAGTACCTTTCTGGTGAGGGGAATGAAAGGCTTCAGATTGAACAGGCCTCAGTTTCTATTTCTCAGAACACAAAACAGTCCATGGAAACCAGATAGAATAGCTCAATAGCCTCCCTAGAGATGATGGTGGAGGGGCTAGCTTTGCAGCACCAGGTTGGGGAGAGGTGGTGTAGCCAATTCTTACAGTCCTCATTGTTTGAGGTTTCCAGAGTTGAGCACCATTCACTTCTTTTCCATAATCCTGGGCCCTTATTGTCCCACACTTAACTAGTTCAGTACTGCTTTTTTTGGAGTATAACATCTGATACTGAATAAGTTTATTGACTTTTCTAGTATTGTTGTTCCAGTTTCCCAGTGATGTTGGCGGCTTCATCAGAGTTAAAGTCACATTACGCACTTCTACAGAAAAATGACATCAAGGTCATATATTTAATATAGAAAGGGTTTAAAATAAAACCCGTAGAAACTTCTCTTCCAAAGCTATAAAATTTTGAAAAAAGCAGTTTTTTTTATATTACAACCAGTCTATATTGAAAAGCTGCTCTTTCATAAAAGCTATATTTGATAAGAATAAAAAGGATATTGACAGATTATTTCTTAGGGTTGGAGGGATCTCTGGTTATAAACAGTATTTCTACCAAATCCCTAGAACAATATTACATGTTTAAGTGGTGTCCAAATTATTACACTTCAATCAGAAACACTCTGTTCAATTAATGAAAAATTTCTTGTTAATTCTTCTTGAATCTCTGTAAAATATTTCAACCCATTAATCTTATTTCTGCAAAATGGAGGCATACATAATTAGCTAATGTTCCACCACAAGATACCAAAAGTGTCAGTTCACAAAACAACCAACCAGTCCTTTCCTCTTGACTCCAAGTTATGGTTTCAATGCAAAATGCCTCCACAGGCTCAGACATTCAAACTCAGTCTTCAGTTGACAGCAGTGTTTGGTGATGTGACATAAATTTCAGTAGCAGAGAATAAACGGAAGAAGTAAACCCTCCATAGCTTCTTTTTCACCATATTGCTGCTTTCTGGTCTGCCCCTCTGATAGTACCATCCATCCAATCTTCTTACCAAGGTTGATTGAATCATGTTCCATTCAGGGCAACAAGACCGAAACACTCTGATACTGTGAGCCAAATTAATTTTTCCTTTCTTAAGTTGTTTCTGTGATGTGTTCTGTCCTAGAAAAGAAAAAAAAAAACCACAGCTAACATATTAATATTACATTGTTTATTCTTTCATTTTCTTCTTTCAAAACCATGCAAGTGGTCTCATTGCCTGCACTGAAACTCATGAACTCTTTTTAAAAGTTACTGATTATCAATTAATTTAATTATGCATAACTATATTTTATTATAAATCATACATTTATAAATATTTATGAATTTTATATATGTAAACTATATATCAACACAACTTGTCCTATCCATATAATATCACTTTTGTCCATATGATTTCAGGGCTGACCATTTGGTATTAGATAACTGGGGAACTCTTCCCTGGGGATGATTATTTCTCTCACTCTCAACATTCTCAGTTGCCTCCCATTCTTTTTCTAGAATTGGGACCCTATGAGATTCCTTCCATTCATGGCAGCATGTCTGTTTAAGCAAACATTTTATTCAGACTTCAGGGATGTAGGTTTCCTAACATTTTAGGAGATGTAACCCCATATAGGAATTTAGATTAATTTGTCCTTATTATATTATTATTTTATGTATTAGTATTAGTATTAATATTCACATTTGTACTTTACACTTGTAATGTCATCCTTGAACAGGGGCTGTGCCAATCTTATTGGTATCGTTCCAATTTTAGTATATGTGCTGTGGAAGTCAACGCTTAATCTTCTTCTTAAAATTTTACACAATGGAATACTACTCAGCAATTAAAAACGAGGAAATTATGAAATTTGCAGGCAAATGGTGGGATCTAGAAAATATCATTCTGAGTGAGGTATCCCAGAAGGATAAAGACACATATCGTATATACTCACTTATTTAGACCTATAAGATATGATAAACATATTGAAATCTATACAACTAAAGAAGATAAACAAAAAAGAAGACCCGGGGTACGATGATCAATCCTCACTTAGAAAGATGAATGGGATGTAGGAGAAAACAAGTAACAGGATAGGGTCCTACCACAGAGGACCCCTGAAAGACTCTACCTAGCAGTGTACCGAAGCAGAAACTGTGACTCATAACCAAAACTTCGGCAGATGGAAGGGAATCATGTGAAAGAAGGGGGAGTTAACACGATCTGGAGAGTATAGGAGCGCCACAAGGACCAAATACATCTGGGCACAGGGGTCTTATATGAGACTGTTTCTCCAACCAAGGACCATGGGTGGATATAACCTAGAACCTCTGCTTGCCTATAGCCCTTGGATAGCTCAGTATTCAAGTGGGTACCCTAGTAAGGGAAATAGGGACTATTTCTGACATGAACTCAATGGCAGACTCTTTGACCTACCCACCCAGCAAGAGAGGAGCAGCCCTCCTAGGTCAGAGAGTACTTTGCAGCCAGTCCTGAAGAGACCAGATAAACCAGGGCCAGATGAAAGGGGAGGAGGTCCTCCCCTATCAGTGGACTTGGAAAGGGGCAGAGAGTAGACGAGGAAGGGAGGGTGAGATTGAGAGGGAATGAGGGAGTAGGATTCACCTGGGATACAGAGTTAATAAAATGTAATTAATAATAAAAAATAAAAATTAAAAAAATTCTTACTACACTCTGTGGAAACTTTCATGAGTGCAAGGTTCAGAAATAGTTCCGTAGATGTAACAGCAGGGGTTTGTTGCCACACAACCACTTGTCCTTTGAATTTTGAGCAATAATCCTACCAAGCTATGACACCTATGAAGTACAGAGATGACCAGAATTACTTGATAATCATATGGATGCAGTAGTGGCACACAAATACTGTGATTTTCTTTTCAATGAAGTGCAAAGTTTTTATTATACATCTTCTTTATCAAGCTAATCTAAAAGGTCTCTCCTTGCTAATGCTTACTTCCCAGGGCTCCCCCTTGCTGGCTTGTGTGATCAGGTATTTCTCATCAAACCTATTTCAATCAAGCGAATAATAGTATTTTTTTTTCTGTCTCCAAGTAACAGTGTTAGCTATATACAAAAAAATAGCCTTTAAAATGCCCTAAATCTGGAGAACTATGCAAAGACACATAAGTACTGTGGATGGGGAGGTAAAGGGAGGAGTGATTGATAACACAGAAATCCAGCCTCTTTAATAAAAGCCATGGCTTTCTAGCATGCCCCATTTCTTTGCAACTAATAAAATCTTAATAATATGATGCCTTTGCATGCTTGTGTTATACTGCTGTCCTTTCTCACTTCTGCACCCCAGTGAACAATTTTTCTTTCATTATATGATTCTACTTCTTCAATACCCCCAATTTTCTTTATCATTTTTTATTATACTTGGGAGAATCCACTCTCTTCCTGATTATCACCCCCCCAATCCATTCAGAAGAAAATGGGTTCTAGAGGGACAGATCAAGTGTTTAAGTAGACAACTCTTCTAGAGAACTGGAGTTTAGAGCTTCCATTTCAGGTGGCTCACAGTTGCTTGAAATTCCAACCACAAGGTTTCTGACACCTTCTTTTGGCCTCAACAGACATCCGTATATACATGGCAACACACACACACACACACACACACACACACACAAAACATGATTTCTTTCTTTCTTACTCGCTTGCTTCTTTCAATCTCTCTCACAGGCACATACTCTAAATTCTTTAATCATTATAAAACAATGCATTTGTGTTCTTTTTTAATCTCTCAGGAAAATATAACTCCACATTAGTGCAGGAAAGAAAAAGGATAAAATGCTGTTTGGGTTTGAAATATCATTCAAGAATGTTAAACCCACCAACAAAGGGTGAGACCTACTCTCTGAATATGTTCAGGTAGTGTACTCCAATGAAGTGGATTCTATCTGTTTTCTGTTTTATTGGTTTTTTTATGTTGTTTTTCTTTATTTTCCTCCAAAATTAACTCAGTCAGTATAACTTCTTTGCAATACAGGGATGTCTTCTCTGAACACTGATAATAACAATCCATATACTTTAACACTACTTCTTAATGGCTGGCATCTGGCAGTTTCTTGAAATGAACAAAATGGGATGATAATCATGATGATGATGATGATGATGATGATGATGATGATGATGGACGTGACAAACAATAGGGAATGTCCTTAACTCCAAATCAGACAAAGAGTTCAATATCCTATTCAAGTTATTTCTTGATGATGCAGGCTGATCAAAGTAAAAAAAAAATACATTTTTTTGAGACCAGGAATGACTATCCTGGATTCACTAGGATGGCCTCCAACTCATTGCAATCCACCTGTCTCTTCTCCTGTGAGTGCTGGGATTAAAGATGCATGCCACCACACCTGGCTCAAAGTAAATTTATTCTTAGTCCTTAATTCAAGAAAACTTATTAGTTAAAGTAAAAAATAGTTGGAAATTGGTTGTAATATTATTTTTAAAACTTGTGATCTTTATTACAAATTTAATGCATCTTTTAATGACAGCTATGTGCTCATCAAAATTCTGTGTGCTGAGAGATAGTGAATACAGCCAGACTTCAAGACAAATGGGATGGACAATGAATGTAGGAAAAAACAAGCAACAGGACAGAAGCCTACCACAGAGGGCCTCTGAAAGACTCTACCTAGCAATGTATCAAAGCAGATATTAAGACTTACAGCCAAACCTTTGGCAGAGTTCAGGGAATCATGAAATAAGGGGGAGTTAGTAAGACTTGAAGAGGACAAGAGCTCCACAAAGACCAAATAAATCAGGGCACAGGGTTTTTTTTTTATGAGACTGTTTGTCCAACCAAGGACCATGTATGGATATAACCTAGAACCCCTGCTTGGATATAGCTCATGATAGCTCAGTATCCAACTGGGTACCCTAGTAAGGGGAACAGGGACTATTTCTGTTATGAACTCAATGACTGGCTCTTCGAATCTCCTCCACCCGCCGAGGGAGGAGCAGCCTTGCTAGACCCCAGAAGAGGACATTGGATCCAGCCCTGAAGAGACCTGATAAGCTAGGGTCAGATGGAAGGGGAGGAGGTCCTCCCCTATCAGTGGACTTGGAATGGGGCAGGGAGGAGATGAGGGAGGGATAAGGAGAGTGGGAGGGAATGAGGGAGGAGGTTATGGCTGGGATACAAAATACATAACCTGTGATTAATATAAAAATAAAAAATTAAAAAAAGAAAAAAGAAATCTGAGTGCTAAGAAATAAATAAATAGAAAGGTAGATAAATGAATGAATAAATAAATAAATAAATAAATAAATAAATAAATAAATAAATGAGACATTCTATAGTAGACATTTCCTTAGTTTGCTCCAAGCTATGTATTTGAAAGATGTAACAGTGATCTGCTCAGGACTCTCTTCTGATGTGGTTGACAGCATTGTTTATGAAGATTAGAAAACATTCTACTCTCTTCCAATAACTGTGATACAAAATAATTTATATGCAATTTCATCACTCTTAATATTTTGAAGATGGGATTAGGTCTGGCTGCTCTTAGTGGCTGGAGTGTGTCTTTTCCCTCCTTCCTCCAAAGAAAACATTTGGCAGAAATGAATGGACTGAAGAGACAATAAAAGACAGACATTAAATACTACAAGATGTGAAGTGAATGCTCAGAGAATAATTTGCAGAACTTGTTGACAAGACATACACATTGCAGTAGGAAATCTCAGGAGCACTAAATGGTGCCATGAAGGAGGTGTTTTGAGAAAGTAAAAGTAGAGGCTTTGAGATGCTGTTTTCCTCTTCTCAAAGATAAGTTCAAATTACTGTTCTTGTGGAATGGTTCAGTGGCTCTATCAGTGTAAGAGTTCATGACCACTGGATGTCCAATATTTTTTCTTAATTCTGGAACACCTGGCCATAATGCAGCTGAAGGGAATAGGAGTAGCCGCTTCAAGTAGAACACAATTTCAAGAATGAAAAAATAAAAATAAGTCAGTATTAAAACACATACTTATGAAATGATTAATGATAGGTAAATTTAAAGCACTTCAATTTATTGACTAGAGGACAAGATACACTTTGTAAATTTGCTTTCTAGTCCAGTGAGATGACCCAACAGGTAAGGTACATGATGTGCAAATCTGATTATCTGAGTTACATCTTCTAAACAGAGGAGAGAGCCCACTCCTGCATATTATACTTTGATCTCAACATGTATACCGTATCGTATGGGTGTCGTCAAAAACATGCAAACACATTTTATCAATATATGCATCATCATAATCACCATCCTCATCATAATGGTAGTAGTTGTTGTAAAAATAACATATTTTTAAAAGAGAATTTGTGTTTAATCTCAGGTCATATTAATAAAGTGAGAACAGCCATTTTGGTCCCATGAAGCATTAATATCATGAGTGAATTAAACCTTAGCCACCTTAAAACTGGGTTAATAAATAAAAACTCTCGGTCCCTACTGTCTTTCTCAGAACGCATTTCTATTGATTCTCACTTTGTTAAAATATGTCACATATCACAAAATGCTGTGTTAAAGGTATAGCTCACTGTCACATTGTATCATCAACAAAGCTTGCAAAACTGACCATTATGAAATTTTCGGACCTTGCCATACTTACAAGGGAAATCCATGTCCATTACTTATCCCTTTCCTTTCTTTTGATAGATTTTTTTTTTCATATTTTGATACTTGTGACTAATTCTGTTAGGAATTTCTTCAAGTGAGTTGTACGATGGGATTTGGGTTTGGTTTTCAGGCTTTTCTCCAGGACTAAACTGGCTGAGAAACACATTCTCCATGTTTCATATTTTGAGCTGCTGGTAGACCATATTCCAAAAAATACTGCATTGTATTACGTTTCCCCCAGCAATATGATCAGAAGCCTCTCACCTTCCATAGCCACACAGCACTAGGTAGTGAACCATAATTTAGGAAGCTTTGTGCATGAGCAACTGTATCTACCAAATGCAGTTTTATTTGTTTTCCCCACTGACTACTGGTTTCTGGCATCTTTTCGGCTGCTTATTATCATCTGCATAACTTTCTTGGAAGGTAACTATACAAATCATTGTTTATTTTTTGAATGACATGTTTGTGTAGGTTTTTTTAAAAAATAGTTATTTTGCATATTTCAAATAGTCATTTTTTTATCATGTGCATAGTTTACAAACATATTCTTCCATGGCTTGGGTTATTTTCCATCAAGTGTAGCTCAAATATTTATAAATATGAGAAGATAAGTTTTGTCTTTTCATTTCTTTTATGAATCCGATTTTCATATACTAAGAAAGAAATTATTGCCCAAGTTAAGATCAGTTACTCATGTGTTTATGTTTACAACATGCATAATTTTAACTCATATTTTAAAAATATTTGCTTCTTTTAAATTAATTTTTATGTTATAAGGTAAGGCCTAATATCTTTTTCTCATATATTCAGTAGCATAAAAATTACTTAATAAGCATATGCATAAAGATAATTTGTTTGTGTATTCTTGCCATACTACATAAATTTTAGTTTCAATATTGATTTCTGTAAAATGGCAGCAAATGTGCACAGTGTCAAAAGTAATGGAGTAGGTGCCCAGAAACATTTGTTGAGTAAAGCCATGAATGCTTGTAATTTGCAGTCTGGACACTTTAGTCTTGACAATGCAGCACAGTTCTGGGTTAAAATCGATGAGGCTACAGTACAGTTTGGGGTTAAAAATCCAAGCAAACAAAAATCCCAGAGACTATGCAGAAAGATAATGAACAAGGTGTGCCCCGAAAGGAAGTTTTTTGGGCTGATCCCAGCTCACAGGACACTCAGTAACTTTTCCCTTTGATCAGGTGTTTTTCCTGAGTCAGATTTCTTGTTGCAGAAACTAAAAAAGAAAGAAAAAAGAAAAAAAAAAATGGCAGCAAAAGTCTGGGGAAATTTGGGTCTGAGATTTTAAAATATTTTAAAAATTATTAATTTCTATAATTTGTGAATATAAAATACCTATTAAATTATTTGGGATTGTCTTGGTGAATCTCTTATTACCATTTTGTGTATTTTAATGTATGGCACTTGATCATCTTTTGTTAGTTGTGTGTTAAACATTCTTTAGTTTGATGATATTGTGAGTACAGGGTTTATAATTACACTTGATTTATCCTTACTATGTACAGAAATAAAATAGCTCTCTGCATACTAAACTTATATGATATGCATGTGATAATGCATTTGGTAGGGATAATCATCTGCTGTGAATTTCCTAGGTTTTCTGTACACAACATTATGTTCTCTATGGTGAGACATATGTTGACTTGTTTCCATTATGTAGAGCTTTTATCTCTGTTTAATGGCTGATGCTTCATCACAGTTTTAAACAGAAGAACAAATATGTGTCTTTGTTTTATTGCTGATATTACAAGGAAAGCTGTCAATCTTTCAACACTGAGCATGATTTAAGAAATATCATAATCAGGTTTCAGACTGAGAGTACCCTATTCTACTGTTAGTTTTCTAAATGTCTTTCAGTACATTGGTTTGTCAAACCTCCTTTTGTTTTGTTTTGTAGCTGTCCTTAGCTTTAGTACAAGCTGAGTGTAGTGGTGCATACCTTTAATCCCAGCACTTGGGAGACAGAATCAGGCAGATCTCTGTGAGTTCAAGGCAAGATTGAAATGCAAACCAAGTCCAGAACAGCCAAGACTTGATACACAGAGAGACCCTGTCTTGAGAAACAATAAAAAACAAACAAACAAATAAACAAAAAAAAAACAAAAACAGAAGCTCAGTACATTAACCAAATCTGACCTGGAACTCAGTATGCAGTTAAATCTGGATTATGGCATATCTTCTTCCTTAGTCTTTCTATTGCAGAATTTATGCCAGCACCCTTAGCTTCTAGATTATATTATTGTTGTTTGTGTGTCTGGGTATGTGTGTGTGTGCAAGCACGCTCGCGGACCCATGCAAGCACAGTGAATTGAAACTGGGCCTCATTTAAGCCAGGTAAGTGATGTATTGCCTGAACTATGTCCCAGGACAATATATTTTTTACATAACCCTTTCGTTTTCTGCTATAATGTTTGGGAACATTAAGTATTTTAAAATTCTAGAATCAAAACTATCAATCAAATCTATTTCTTTGAAGACTATTGAAAAACTAAGTGAATGTGTGAATAAAAATAAGTATCCATTGTTATAGGATATTTGATCACACTGTGAACCCTAAGACTGTGTACTGGAAAAAAAAATCTGCTTTTAGTTGTAAGGTGGCTCATCCTTAGCACACACCTTTAATCTAAGAGCTCTGGCTAAACGGGATTAAATAAAGTAAACCAGAGATTAAGAGGTGGAACAAGCAACCAGTTGACAGGGATTGAACACAGAAAAATACCATAGAGAGTGAGAGGAAGTCCAGAGGACAGATAGAGAGACGCACAGGAGGGAGCATGAAAAAGGAGAAGGATTTTTTTCTTCCTGCAAGGTCAGGTGAGTAGAAATTTCAACTGGGTGCCTTCTCTGCATCTCTGCGCTGTAAGGCCTTAATCTCAGCATATAGCTCCTGAGTCTTTTTTGGGAAAACCGAACATTTGGGATTTTTTTTTTTTTAACGACAACAATGCATCTTATTACTAAAGCTTTCATGTCAGTAAGAAGAGGATCTGGGGTAAGAGGATTAATACTTTCTTAGAAAGTCAAATGGGATGGACATTGGATGTAGGAGAAAAGAAGTAGCAGGACAAGAGCCTACCACAGAGGGCCTCGGAAAGACTATACCTAGCATGGTATCAAAGCAAATATTAAGAAACATAACCAATCCTTTGGCAGAGTGCAGGAAATTATATGAAAGAAGGGGGAGTTAGTATGACCTGGAGAGGACAGGAGCTCTGCAAGGACCAAATATATCAGGGCACAGGGGTCTTTTATGAGACTGTCTTTCCAACCAAGGACCATGTATGGTTATAACCTAGACCCTCTGCTTGAAAGTAGCAAATGGTAGCTCAATATCAAAGTAGGAACCCTAGTAAGAGGAGCAAGGACTATTTTGGACATGAACTCAATGGCTGGCTCTTCGACCTCCCCACCCCCCGAAGGAGGAGCAGCCTTTCTAGGCCACAGAAGAGGACATTGCAGCCATTCCTGAAGAGACCTGATAAGCTAGAGTTAGATGAAAGGGGAGGAGGACCTCCCCTATCAGTGGACTTGGAAAGGGGCAGGGAGAAGATGAGAGAGGGGAGGGGGGATATGGAGGGAATGCGGGAGGGGCTACGGATAGGACACAAAGTACATAACCTGTGATTAATACAAAATAAAAATGTTAAAAAATGAATAAAACATATCATTAAAAGGAAAAAAAAGAAGAGTTCATGCATTATAATCAGCAAATGAAACTGAGAGAGTCAAGGAGCAAACGTTTTTATAGCTAAAATGTTAGTTTTATTTGTCTGCCCAGTCTTAAGTTTTTTCCTCATTCAACTGGGTTTTGTAGGATTTGCCACTATGTTTTGTAGTCATCATGTTTATCAATGATTTTTCTGGAACTCACTTTGTAGACGAGGGTAGCCCTGAACTCATAGAAATCTACCTGCTCCTGTCTCCAGAATGCTGAGATTAGAAGATTATGTTACCACTCCATACATTAGAGTGTCTTTTAAACTATAAGTAAATATGAATTCTGAAAAATGAAAATTTTGTGTACCTTAAAGTAAGCAATTTATTATTCACATTGCTTCTAGTCCTCCCCTGTCCTCCTCTCAGACTCATGGATGATAGCCACTCCCTTTAGGGAAAGGGTAGCTTTACTTTCCTGAAAGTCAATTATACTCTGGTTACTTTTTTGTTGTTGTTGATTTTATTAGTTCTCTGAAAATGTTGTACACTATTTTTATCATATTCACCCTTCCTCCCTTAACTTCAGTTAGACACATCTCTCTTCCCTACCTTCTCAAGGTTGTGGATTTGTTTTTCCTTAATGCATTAAATACAGTATGTGCTTCCTCTCTGTTTTATGGTAAATGGGCTTCATTCTGAACATGCACCTACCAGATGTTACACCTTCAGAGAAAACTGATTATTGTTTTACCAGAAAAATAGCTCCTTATTTAGATGTGGTACCGTGTTCACCAATTACAACCCTCCTTCCATGCTGGCATTTTTTAAATTTTATTTTTATCTATATTGAGCTTGTGCAGATTTTGATCAGGCCATGAAAACAGCTGTGAGATGGTATGTGTAAATTCCCTACTGTTTCCACAAACAGGTTTCTTGTAGTTGTTCACTGCCTACATCTATTCCAAAAGGCCATCCCTTCTTCCACCAAGATCCCACAACTCCAGAAAGCGGTTATGTGATAAGGTCATTTAGTTTTAGAGGTTATCATTTCACATTTTTCATTCTCTTCATTTTGATCAGTTGTGGATATTTTTGTTAACACCATCTACTGCAAACAGATGCTTCTCTGATGTTGGTTAAGAGATGGACCTTACAAATCAGTTTAATATTAAATCCATTAGGCAAAATAATACTGACACCTTAAGTGTTAATCAACACACATTGAAGAGTGCTTTGCAACACTAATGGACTGCAGAATTCCTGTATAACCATTTGATCGAGGGGTTTCTTTTTCAAGAGAGAGATCCTGAATTCCAAGCATAAGCCACATATAAGGGTGTTATTTGTGCAAAATGAAGTATTTTCTCAGCGGAGCTTCCTCTTCTCTGCCTGACCTTATCTGGAGAGCTGCTCTAAGCACAGATGTCTGACCACATTAGGTTTATGACTCTGTACAAGCACAAGTTCCACTCCTTTCCCTGCCCATAATGTAATTAGATAGTATGTTCTGAGCAACCAGCCCGTCATGCTCATATGATAATTAAGTACTGTGTCATGAGCAATCAGTCCTTCTTACCTGTAACACTAAGAACCCTTATAAATCTCACCCTGAAACAATAAAATTAGCTGTTTTTCTGAAGCCATCCTGGAAGTCTTATCATTGTAATCAGGAGCTGTCCATCTGAATCCCATTCATTACTTCTATTCCATTTGTTCTTGTGGGCCAGTGGCCAATGACCCCTGAGGAAAGGGAGGACCATAAGGAAGAAGTGTGATCACTGGATTATTTCATTGTTTATTCATGATGAAACTAAGTGAATAGTTAACTTTTAATCACTGTGACACAGTTCTTGAGTAACATTATTCAATGAGATCTGGTTTATTTTGGCTCCTTTATTTTTTTCAGTTTCAGTTACTGATTGCTTAGTTCTCTCTCAGTGATTTTTGTAGGAATGCAGAGTATTGTGGAAAAATTGAATGATGGAATAAAAGTGTTCATGTCATGATCTGAGAAGCTGAACACGAGAGCAAGAAGTGGATAGGGACAAAACAACTTCAAAGGCATATCATGAACGAACACCAGCTCTGACCAAGTCCTGTGTCCTGAATAATCTACTGATGTATAATCAACTACACTAGTGAGAGTAGTACTTCATGAACCAATAACATTTTAGTAGTTCTACCATCGAAAGCCAAGTTTTGAACACATAGACTCGAAAGATAATTTCATACACACCACCACTAACCTTTAAATTGTTTAATTTCAATTATTTAGTTGTGTAATTTATCCCTTTTTATAAGTATGGTGTTTTCCTTAAAAATAGAAAGTGACATTTAAAATATTATATTTGCAGATGTTTATTAATTACAGGCATTTTTATACTGAACAAGCCAAGAGCTTTCATCTTCATTATTTCTCTATGTACCAATACCCTAAGAACAGAGTTCTTTTAATATATTTTTATTATTGCATTTTATGTTTGTTTTGAGCTATATTGCTTACAAATTAATGTAAAATCCTGTCTTAAGTATTAAGTGGATGCTAGTTTAAATTTTCCTCTTGACACAGCATTTAATAATAACTTATTAATACTCCACATTAGTCCTTCTTATAGAGTCAGCTAAAGCTAATTGCATATTTCAGATATTAATATACACATACATAAATTTGGGTATACTTTTGTATCTATACATAGATAGAAGCATATGGTATAACATTATGGCTTGGTTAATTCATTTCACATTTTTGTCATTGATTAAACATCTTCAAATCTATCAGGCCACAGGTGAGAGATAATAGTAGATAAATCATGTGAAAATGAAATCCAGAATGCAGATAAGGATGGTTAAAAGTAGTCACTGTGTAGTGTCTTAAAATTATACCTATTCTATTATTTGACAAATAATAACAACAAAATAACCCCCAGATACCCTGTTCCTCTTTCTTTTAAATATTTTAAGTTCTTTTTTATGTTAAAATCTACAACTGCTGCTATAAATTATGAACTACTTTGTCCAATAATACAAAAGAACCCATAGGCAGGATATAGGACCGAGAACTGTGATGACCAATGTAACTCTCATGGAAAGTCAAGACATCCATGCAGGTCCAACCACAGGCTCACTGCACTGTTATTCACAAATAAATAAAACTGCATTTTTCTGGGTTCCTTCATTTCTTTGCACATTTTTTCAGCATTCTGAGTGTTTAAAAGGCTCTGGTTAAGGGAGCCATATTAACTGGTAGAAAGAATGATAACTTCATGGATAAAGTTTTGTATTTTCGAATAGCCAGTGAAAAGGTATCATTGACAATCACTTTCCAACCAGAGAAAGTCGTGTTTGAAAAAAAAATCTATTTGAAATTATCAGCCTTCCTCTCTGAGGTCCTTCTAAGATGGTATCTGGAAAGCATCCCCACAGCCTATTGTAATTTTTCTATTACAGCCCACTTGTTCCTTTAGTGAGCCAGAGCAAATTTTATTAATTTAGCAATTTCATATAGCGCACATTTGTGTTCCTTTTCCTCCCTCAGTTTTCCTTGCCTATACTAAATGCATTACCCTTTATCTGAGGCAATGTGACTACCTGAAAAAGTGTGAAGCACTTTACATATCAAAGACAAGCAACTGTCAATAAATCCACCTTCAGTGTTAGCATCGCAGTGTCTCCATGTTTGTGCACTATATACAGTATGAACCTTATACAGAGTAACGAAAGCAGAAGGGACGCTCCAGAGCATAAAAAATTACTAAATTCAAAAACGGTAAGTGATTCTGAACAGTATTCCAACATTAATGCATAGATTTGTGTGGCAATCAAATGGTAGTGATTACTACAATCTCTCTTTAGCCATATCTATATGGGAAACCTTTCATATACTGCTTGTATATATTTGCACGAGGCAAAGGATAGTCAGCTGCTGTGGATAATACGAAGCAGTGTCATACTGCACAACTGGGATCAAAACAAAAACGTATTCCCTTAACATTTCTATGTTACTAAAGAAAACAAAAATTCTCACTACAATGGATGGAGGAGTTGTGGGGCCCTGGATCAGGGGCATCAAATGGAAAGGGGAAAGGAATGGTAGGATAAGGACAGAACATGGAAAAAGACACCTAAACAAAAGTTTATTTGAGGATTACTGTGGAAACCTAATATAGTAGAAGGGTCCTAAAATATATACAGATAGGAAAAGGATCCGAATATAATCTCCAAAGAACGAGGGATACAGAACCCCATATAGCCATTTCTTGTCACCAAAGGGTTGTTCCAGTACTAGAAATGGATTACATTTAACTGAGATGTTGAGCAAAGGGGTGACATGTGAACCCTCTGAACAACAAAGATGTTGCCAAGACTACAGGTTTCTCTCCTCAGACTTATAGGATTGCCCGAATACAAAGAACACTACCTACACAAATCCTTGAACATGGAGAAGTCAAACTGGAGCTTACATAAAATTGTCACTGCTACATGCTCTGAAACAGGAAGGTATTCTTCACACTTCCAAAGGACAAACTAAACACCAATCCAGTCACAAATACTTTGATCACAATAATGTCCTGCCTTTATGTTATGCTAGTGAAACAGTGGCACAAAGTTTGAGAGAATAACCAAACAATATCTGATTTAACTTAAGGCTCACTCTATTAAACGGAACCTATATACAGGAATGCTTTGGTGACCAATAACCTGAGACCTAGGGATCTAGGGCAAAAACTAGTATTCTAAAAGAATATAAACAAATAAATAACATGTAGCAAAACCTTATCCCTAATGACTTCCTGCTGTGCACAGAGATTAGTACCTTGCTCAGTCATCATCAGAGAAACTTTCTTCTAAAGCATATGGGAACAAATACAGAAACCCACATACAGACATTGCGCAAAGAGTGAGAGACCCTGGAATATTCAGCCCTAAATAAAATGTCCCCATCAAATACTTTCCCCAAGGGCAAAGGAAACCATGAGGAAGAAGAAGTGGAAACATTAAGAGCCAGAGTGGATGGAGGACACCAAGAAAGCAAGTTCCTCTACAACAGAAGGATCTACGCAAATATACACTCATGTAGGCTGAGGTAGCATTCAGAGGGCCTGCACAGGTCTGCGCCGATTTGGGGTTATAGAGCTGAGAAGAGAAGTGGACACTTGCAACAAAACTAACTAAGAAGCAATCTCCAATTGATAACCACATGCAAATGAAAAGTAACGGTTTTCTCCACGTGACTCTCACTAGGGGTACAAACTGCTCTTAAGGGTAGGCTGCATGCCCAAGAGCAATGGCCAACAAAAAACTAACTTAACATTATCTTTGCAGGTTCCTTGTCTCATGTCATGTCTGGGATTCCATACCCCACTTTTTTATTTTATATTTTTATTTAAAATTTATTTTCTTTCGTTACAGTTTTTCTGTCCTATTTTTACACACAAGTCCTTTGCATATATATTGTGCCTTAAAGTTTAGTGTTTTTATGGAATTACTGAATGTGTGAACAAGAGGGTCTCTCTAGTTCCTTCTCTGTGGTTTGTTTTGTTCAATTATGATGTGTTAGCTTTTGTTTTACCTTGTTACATTATATTTTATTATTATCACATGGAAGCCAGTTGATTGTTTAAAGAGAGAAATGGGAATATAATTGTTTGATTTATTTGTATGTGTGAGTGAGTGCCTGTGTGTGTGTGTGTGTGTGTGATCTATACACATATGATTTCCCATAGAAGGTATCAGACATTCGATAACTAAAAGTGACAGATTATTGTCTTCTGTCTAATGCAGGTGTGACAGGCAACCTAGTTCAGTCTTCTGGAAAAGCAGCAAACATTCTTATCCACTCATTTATGTTTTTTTCCCTACTCTCTTTCTTCACTTAAGTTAATCTTTTAAAAATGTTTTTTTCAATATTATTTACAGTTTATTAACTTTGTATCCCAGCTGTATCCAGATCCCTCCCTCCCAAACCTACCCTGCCTTCCTCATCTCCTCCCTGCCCCTTTCCAAGTCCACTGATAGGGGAGGACCTCCTCCCCTTTCATCTGACCATGGCTTATCAGATATCTTCAAGACTGGCTCCTCTGTTAATCTTTTTTTTTTTAATTTTTTTATTTTTTGTTATCAATCACAGGTTAGGTACTTTGCATCCCATGCCCAGTCCGCCCACTCCCTCCCACCCTCCCCAACCCTCCCTCATCTCCTCCTGGCCCACTCCAAGTCCACCAGCTGGGGAGGACCTCCTCCCCTTCCATCCAACCCCAGCTCATCCTGTCTCCTCAGGGCTGTTAATCTTTTTAATGGTATTAAAGAAAAACATTTCATTTTAATTTGAAATTTGACACACAAAGCTATAATTGACCAAAGTTTTGTGACTTTTTGGAATGCCCACTAGGTTATCCTAGAAGTTAAGGTGATTTCTTAGACACAGATACTTTCAGTTTTCCAAGGAGATGGTAAAAACACATACTTAATCCTAATTTGTTGCCATTTCTAACCAGTTTGTTCTTGGTGTCAGCTGACTCACATTTTTTTTCGCACTCTTGGTGCTTTGCTTTCATTCACTGCAGTAAATTATAGGTCTTATTTTAGTATCGCTTTGCCTCTCTGTTTTCAAAACGCTATTACTGTCTTCTTAAATAGCAAGATATAGAAAGAGTGTGTGCCATAGACCTGTTGCCCAAACTTGTCCTATCCAGGGTTAACTGTGTTGTCCAAACTGAACTGATGTCTTATCACCCAGAAGTAAACAGGACACACATATATTGAAAGCAGAAAAGCACCAGGAAGAGGAAAATGTGACTCTGACTTCTGATCAGTGGCTAAGATGGACATTATTGGCACCCTGCCTAAATATTAAGATTAGTGTTTTGTGACCGTATGAAAATTTTGTGTAATGTGCATGTCTTCTGCTTTTTCTTTGACTCTTTTTTTTTTCTTCTGTTTGATTATTTTGTCCTATTCTGGCTTGTTTGCTTCTGTTTCATTTGATTACTATTCTTTAGGTGCCTGTTTGTATTCTAAAGAGAAAGAAAAAGAATATGAATTTAAATGGAAGGGAACGTTGGAAGGGTTTCAGAGGTGGTGGGTGAGGGAAAGCGTCAATCAAAATGTATTACATGAAAAAAAATTTTCAATAAAATTGGAAAAAAAAAAGAAAGTACTCATTTTAACCACCATGATGCCTTATTTTCAGATAAACTGGGCAGACTTATGTCTTGGTTGCTAAAAAAAAAATAAGGAATTAAAATTTGTCTTGGCAAACTACAACTTATATCCATCAAATCTGTTGTATCTATTTCTTTAAACAGGCTTTAAAAAATCTTTACTGCATGTGCCATGGCAGGGCACATATTGACAGAGAACCATAGCAGAGAATGTGAAGCAGATTTTCCTCAAAAGAGGAGAAGGGAGATTTTTTTTTTTGTGAACTATTGAAATAATGAGGGATTCCTGAAGGTTGTTTGAAGATATTGACTAAGTGGGAAGGTGCAGCAGACTAAGAAGAATGCAGCCTCACCCTCTCAGGAGCCAACTGAAACAGAATTAAGGTTCCACTCTGGGGGGCATAGCATAGGAGAGCAATTGAATGGAAATGTAAAAAGATTAAGGTTAAAAACAATGTTTTTTAAAAGTTGTCATGAGTCTACCTACAAACTTTGGGTTGTTTTTTAATTAAAGATTTAATCAAAGCAAGAGGAGAATATGGATTTCTATTCCTGGTCTCTCATGTTACTGTGGGAACGTTACTTAAGCTTTCTGGGCATGTATTTCCTAATCTTCAAAACAAAATAAATAAGAACAACTTGGGATACAGCAAAGAAGGCTGAGTCATGGCCTCAATCAAGATAATAAAAATTAATTTCCCTTTTAATTAATTAGTGTAGGCTAAGTATATGTTGTTTTTCTTTTTTTTTTTAATTTCAGGAGTTGGCTACCTCTGATAGATCTACTGAGAAAAACAGATGCTTTTCTCTGTAATGTAAGTAACAAATATGTAGCTTTATAGTCACTAAGGTCATATCTCTTTCTTTGACTAAAGGGGGCCTCATAGTGTCTGTATCAGAGTACTCTTTTCCTTCCATTTTTAAATTTAACTTAACAATGGATTCACACTACTGAAAAGAATGTTATAAAAGATTTCTGGTACACCACGTTTATCTAAGGGTTATTTCATATTCCAAACTTTTCCATTGCAATTTTAACTTGAATGATATTGTCTGCTCTTATATCCATGCAGAGAACTGGAATCTATGATTCTCTAAAGATACATATGTAGGGACTAAGCACACTTACCTATTTATGTAGCAATGAGATACAAATGTCACATAAAAAGTATAGGACAACAGAAACAGAAAGGATGCACAAATCCATTCTCAAACATTTCCCAAAAGTGCTGTAGAAAATACTATATTGTAGGATTATCTTTTCTGACATAAAAGTAATAGAGCTTCATAAAAAATGAGAAAACTGATAAAACCTATTCAAATAAAATTTTATTTTCAATAACAACAACAACAAAACAGAGTAAACTATTTCCAAGAGGCCAATTACTGAGTAAGAAAAAGCAATTAAGAAACTTAAAAAAGGACTTTCAGCTGAGCCGGAGGGCAGGAGAGAAATTAATTCCCATGAAGATGTTCGAACTATACACATACTTTCCTCACAATGACTATTTGTATTATCTGTCAAACTATATAGTTTCATGAAGGACAATGTTTAATAATGTCTCCACAAGAAGAGCAACAAAACCAAAAAATCTGAGCACAGGGGTCTTTCCTGAGACTGATACTCCAACCAAGTACCATGCATGGAGGTAGACTAGGAACCCTGCACAGGTGTGGCCCATGACAGTTCAGTGTCCTAGTGGGTTCCATAGTAATGGGAATAGGGACTGCCTCTGACATGAACTGATTGTCCTGCTGTTTGATCACCTCCCCCTGAGCAGTCTTGTCAGACCACAGAGGAAGACAATGCAACCAACCACTCCTGATGAGAGCTGGTAGACTAGGATCAGAAGGAAGGAAAAGAAGAACTCCCCTATCAGTGGACTTGGGGATGGGCATGCATGGAGAAGAGGGAGAAAAGAAGGGGTTGGGATGGGAGGAGGGAGGGAGCTACAGGGAGGATACAAAGTGAATAAAGTGTAATTAATTAAAAACTTTAAAAAAATAATGTGTCATCCGTCTTGTCTAGATCAATCTGCTTAGACATCCATGTTTTATAGGACTTACAAATTAAAAATTAGTTTGTCTTCTTTATTTAACCTTTTTAACAATCTTAAATTGATATATTGACAACTTCAAAATTATTTCAAATACATAGCTCCAAGAATCAGTTGTAAAAGAAACATTTGTAATCCTGATTTCAAAGGGCCAAGTTAGAGCTCAGAACCTGCATTGACACACCCAGAAGGGACAGGAGCCCCACAAGGAGATCAACAAAGCCAAAAAAGTTGGGCCTGTTGGGGGAGGGGGATCTGGAAACTGATAGATCAATGAAAGATCATGCATACACTAGACCCCCTGCTCAAATGTAGCCAATAGACTGCTCAGTCCCCAGGTGGGTTCCCTAGCAAGGGGAAAAGAGACAGTCTCTGACATGAACTCCATTGCCCTCTCCTTGAGCTCTTCTCCCTGGTGGGGTGACCTAGCCCACTCACAGAGGAAGAGGATTCAGGAAGTCCTGATGGGACCTGATAGGTGACATTCAGACAGTAGGGGAGGAGGACTTCCCCTATCTGGGGACTAGGGAAAAATGATAGAGGAGGAAGAGGGAGGGTAAGACTGGGAGGAGATGATAGCAGGGGATCCAACTGGGAGACAAAGTGAAAAAACTAAATTAATAATGATGATGAAAAGAAAAGGAAAATAATTATTGCTTACTTCTGTGTTCTTTATGTATTCTTAATATTAATCCCCTGTCAGATATATGATTTGGAAGTATTTTCTCCTCCATGAATTGCCTTTCCACTGATAATGAATTTTCTCTGTTAATGTAGTAAAATTTTCTGCATAGACGTTTCATGAATGTCATTGGGCTCATTTTATGTGAAGTGTGGTTATATCCTAAACATAACATTTTATTTTTTTTACTTTTATTTTCTAATTATAATTAATAGATTAATTAATTATTTTAAAATAAAAATATTAATATGGGCTCAATAAAAAATTATTCTGTTTTTCCCCTTTCACACAGAAATGGAATTTTTCAGATCAAGGTTATGTCTCTCTGCATCTCTTCAAAAATGTATGCTTTCATCAATTTTATTGTAAGAACAGCGTGTCAAGTATCTGTGAGAATATCGCCTGAGTCTTCAGGGCTACAGGTCTCAGAGTCTTCACACACAGGAGACAATTGTGGTATCCATAGAGACAGGAATAAATGAGCTGTGTTCACAGAGCTCTCAGCCATGTCTCCTCCAAACAGCAAAACACACACAAGCACAGCTGGCCGCTATCCTGTCACCTGCTCTCTTATGTGGAGAGAGTTATATTCTGATGATACCACTCAGGGAAAAAAACATCCAAAAAAAAAAAGGAAAATATAGATTTCAGCTACTAAAGACAAAAGGAAAGGTTACGTCTATTTATTTATTTATTTTGTAGTTCTGGGTTGGAGATGCATGACGAGAGTATTGGGAGCAGAATGTGATGATCCCAGATTACATCTGGGTCTGTCAGGGGTCTGAAAATGTACAGCTTGTTTCTCAATGGTCAAACCTCTCAAAAGCAAAAAAGCAAAAGAGTAACTAATAATACAGACATTACCTGTATATGTGTTTACTATGTGACAGAACCAAACTGTGTTTGCACAAGAAACTGTATCTGAATTCTGGCTGTGATTATGGAAATGCAGTGAGAAAAATTGTGTAAACTCTATTATTTTAGAGCATACTAATGAAATGCTCAAAGTACCACACGATCATTGCTATTCTGACTGATAAACAAACAAAACGTGCAGGTTATTTCTTACCAACTAATATGCCCTCAAATAATCTGACTGAATATAAATGATCTAAACATACTGATGAATACTTGTCGGGTACTCATGATATTATTTTACAATAGGCTCAATAACTAAGAAAATGTTTTTTAAAGATTGTAGCAAATTAACACAATAAAGGGAAGTGATATTTTGTACTATCTTATTTTAAGACTTTTGTCAAAATAATAAATCCTATTTTAGAGTAATTGTTTCAAAATTGCTTCTGTTCATCGGAATTTGTGAGTATTAAAATACAATAAAAATTAGAATACCTCTTTAGATAACAAAAGGAATATTTTAAAAGCAAACCAAACAACAACAAAAAAAAGAGATTAACTGAAGTAAATGGAAATAATAGCAAATGAAAATTAGTTTGGCCTTAGGTTAACATTTAATTTAAGAAAAAATTAATTTTATTTTTTAAAACAATCACAATTATACTCGAGAGATTTTCATAATAGAAAAGAGGTCCCAGTATAACCAGTAAATAGAGTACACTAAATGAATTTGTATGCTATTGAGATTGAAAGGGGACACAGGTCAAAGAAGGCCACGTAAATTACACTGGTATGTTTTGGCTATATATCCTGAGGCCAATAGGAAGCCATTGTGGTCATTGACATGATCAAATTTACACATATGGAAAGGTTTGCTTTAAAATTCTGAATAATGAATTGAAGGTAGGTAAGATTGAATACAATCATTTAAAAAGCACATCAGATGCCATTTAATGAGTAATTTTAGAATGATCTGGGTTGTTTTAAATATTTGAACAAAATAAGTAATTGCAAAGATTTGATAATACTTTGATGCATATGTAGGTCATGTATTTTCTTAACTAAGCATTCTAAATGAAAAATTTTGAACTCACAGGATCCTGTATCAGTGTGATTATTTGCTTAGAGAGAATTCTTGTAAAGGAGGTGTGATAAATACTGATGAGTTGCTGACTTCCTACGTATTTTGTTTGAAAAATTATAAGATAAAAACATTAATTAAGGAGTGTTTCATATAGTTCTGGAACTTTGGCAATGAATCATTACCAAAGATAGAAATTAAGAATAATCGTGTGAAATAATGCCTTAGAAAATTCAAGTCTTCTCGCAGCAAGAAACATACAACTTCTGTAAAGAAGATGGAATTAAGAAAATAAAACTCTCCTCATTTTAGTATGAATGTGTTCCCATTTTAGGAAAAAAATGAATGCAAAGAATAGTAAATGATAGAAAATAGGTTTCAAGGATCATATTTAAAATTATTGTCTTTAAAAAATTATTATTGTGGATCTGGAAACATAGGTCAGGGCTAAGAGTACTAGCACAGACTCTCACCCAACTTCTGAATCCTCTTCATCTCTGCTGCAACCTCGACACATGCACACATGCACACACATGCATGCACATATGTATTTCGATATATTTATTGTGTGTTGTGTGAAAGTAGAAATGTAATACAAACTTTCATTTGTATTAACCAGATTACCAAGATAGGTAATATTTTATGAACCTGTTAAACCTTGTTTATTTATTGCTGTTTAATAAATCCTGACACTGGAAAAAAACCAAAAATGTACTTGTCTTTGTTTTATGCTTGCTCATAACAAGTGCCACAAAACTGAGTCATTCTTATAAAAGCTAAGGTTACTGGGACATTCCTTGTCAACCATATTGCAGCCTTTTCAGAAGAGCCTCCTCACCC
>CM053765.1:20312857-20324311 GCA_028658305.1 Pachyuromys duprasi
AAAAAAAAAACAAAGATGTATTTATTTTGAACAGACAATCAAACCATAAATTTATTATGTAGTTCTAGTCCATACTTGCCATTGGCTAAGAAGATAACTGAATGAAATGAATAGTTTGATCTCATTTGAAAATAACTTCAAATTTTAGTATTAACTAATTGGATAATTTTTTCTTAAAAACTCAACTTTCCTTCTTTATATTATATAATTTTGAATAATCTGGAAATGGATAGATTAAGAGGAGAAACCTATGGAATTCACACTAACATGAAACTGAAAGAAGAGTAGTAAAGCCTTTCAATTTCAAAGAGGAAAGTGGAATGTGTAGGTACTTTTAGAATCAAAGGAACCAATTTTTTAAATAGACGTGAGTATGTTTAACAGATTGACAAATTCTGGAATTGAATTGGTTTGGTCTGGGCATACCATATTTGTTTTTTACTTTAATCTTCTTTGGTTAATGAAATTTCAGTAAGAGGATTGGGGATGATTGCTTTGCTTATGATGTCTACAGTCAATTAAGAAGGTGTAGGACTTCAGAGATTTTCTACTGGATTTGCTACTCCCTGGAGGTCTGGGTTTGACATCCCCACAAGCATATTTTAAAGTATTATTTTCTACACATTAGTTATATCTACTTTATTAACAGAGTTTTAGCTGTCTAAAGGATGACTTATGACAGGTGTTTTAAAAAGTATTTAAGCCATATCTCTTATTTACATTAAAAAGAGGAGCTCATAATAATACCTCCCTTTCTCTCAACTACTCCCTCCCATATGTGCATACATTTCTGGGTGTGTGTGTGTGTGGTGCATGTCATAATTGTCATGGAGTTTAAAAGACAGGTTTCTTTTTTAAATTTTTATTATTAGTTACATTTTATTAACTCTGTATCCCAGCTGAATCCCCCTCCATCATTCCCTCCCAATCTCACCCTCCCTCCCTCATTTACTTTCTAGTCACCTTTCTCAACCATTTAGATACTGGAGATGGAACTCAGAATGTCAAATTTGGCAGAGTTGCCATTTTGTTCTGAATTAACTTGCTATCCTCCTCTTTTTTCCCACCTTAAATGACTTTTGTTAAACTGTATTTAATTTCAAATGTTTTAAGAGACGTAGTTGATGAAAAACTAGAGGGATGAAAAGGTAAGTTTTTAACTTACTGTATCTCAAAAGCTAAAATACAAATGATCAAAATTGTATTTCTTTGACTGGGCTTCAGAAAATAAAGTAAGAAAATGATAACAAATACAAACATTTTATCATAATTAGTCTCCTAACTTCTGTCTCGGTTCCACCATCACTTCCCTACCACCCAACTTCATTCCTTATTCCTTTCTTTCTTTCTTTTCTCCTCCTTTCCTTCCTTGTTGTCTCTTTGTCTTTTTCTTTCTTCCTTCTTTCCCTTTTTCTTTCTTCTTTCCCCTTTTCTTCCTCCTCTTTCTTCTTATAGAATTCCTCCTCTTCATATTTCTTCTTCTGATCATCTCTAATTTTGTCATCTAAAAATTCCTGGAACTGGGACCTGCCCTGCTGAATTGGAAACCTACCAATGCTACAACATTAAATAATGTGAACTATCCTAAAATCTACCATTTGCTAATAACTCCTTAGCTCGTGGTAGGATTCCATGCCCACCTCCCTAACTTCCTACTGAGATACCTGTCTTGAAATTTAATAGATCTTGTGTATGCTCCAATAATTACTGTGGGTCATATATTTTTGTATTTGAACACAAAACTTACATGATATTGATTTTGACAAAACCATCTGTGGTGTCAATATGATTATGGTAGAAATAATGTAGTCATGGGTATTTACTTTACTGGGTGAAATCCACACCCATACTTGATTAAACTGTCTAAATCTTAAGAATGTAAGCACGACATTGAAAATACTTCACATTGTATTAAACATTTATATAGGTAATTTGCATGACCAAAATAAGAACAAACCCTAAAAATAAATCACACTATTGAATAAAATACAAAAAAATATTATAGTCCTTGATGTAAATCATTCAGCAGAGATAATTAACACACAACTTTATCTAGGTAATTTTGTTCATTAAACAACTGATTGAAAAAAATGAACAATGTTAGTATGTCATTACATAAACTAATAGAAAACAAAAAAATGTATTGAGTAACTCTCCCATAGCCAATATTTACAAACCAACTTTATTATGAAAGCAGAACCAAAATAAATCAATCTGAAAATAAATCAGTACAATATATTCATAAAACTGCAAATACTCTGAAAATAGATTAGCAAAACAAATGCAATCATGTGTACACAGTATGAAGTGAGCATGATGCTCTCGGTGTTTTCTCCATTGAACATAATCATGTTCCTGCATCTTATTCCATTTTAACTTCCTGTTTCTTGTCTACTGCTCCAGTTACAGAGTGAGTTTTGTAGAAACATATTGTTTTGTGCTCTCTTTGATTGGTTTATGCAACTAGAACAGATTCTGGTATAATAGATTGTTAACATGCATAAGTGATTAATACCAGAATTAATGTAAACTAACCTTAGGAAATAATCTCTACTTCATGTTCACCAAATTATATGACTTAATAAAAAGATAATGTAATGGCTTCTGCATTACACAAATAGGCACCAACTCGACATCACCTTAATGTACTCCAGGTATGCATACACCTTAATCATAATATTCCTTCATTTTACACACACACACACACACACACACACACACACCTACCTGCATGTAGAATGGTTATTATTAGTGATTAGGGAAAGGTGGAATGACTGAAGGGAGACTGGATATGAACAGATCATGTTGCAAGTCTATATACTGAAATACCATAAGGAAATTTAGTGGTATGCATAGATTATACAACTTATTCAAAAGTCATAATAAAGTTAAAACTGCAAGCATTTATGAATACTAATAGCTAAAGTGATTTAAACTCATTGGTAGGGGCAATGAGATAAAATACTACACCTTTTAAATTTGATTTTTACATGTTATAAAATTTATTTATTAAATTTAAGTTTATTCACTTTTTGTTCCAGTTAGATCCCCCTTCCTCATTTCCTTCCAATCCCACCCTATCTCTGTCTTCCTCCCCAATCCCTCTCCCATACTCCACTGATAGGAGAAGCACTCTTCCCCTTCTGTCTGACCCTAACTTATTAGGTCCCATCAAGACTGTCTAGGTCTTATTTCTCTGTGGACTGGCTAGGTTGCTCCACCATGGAGAAGTGATCAAGGAGCAGGCAACCGAGTTTATGTCAGAGACTGTCTTTTCTCCACCTACTAGGGACTTCACATGGAGTCTGAGCTGTCTATGGGATACATCTGGGCAGGAGGTCTAGGTCCACTCTACAGTTGATTCATCTGTCCCTGTAGTTCACACTGAACCTCACTTTTTTGGCTTTGTTAGTTTACCTGTAGGGCTCCTGTCCTCTCTGGGTCCTCTTATATCTCCTTTCTTCCATAACACTCCCTGGGCTCTGTACAAAGTTTGGCTCTGAGTCTCGCATCTGCTTCCATCAGTGGCTGAGAGGAGTCTTTTAGAGGACATCTGTGGTATGTCCAGTCCTTTTCTCTCTCTTCTACTGCTTCCAGTGTCTATCCAGTTTTCCCTTCTGAATGAAAGTTGAGCATCTTCCCTAGGGTCCTCCTTGTTGTTTAGCTTCTTTAGGTCTGTAGATTTTAGTATGTTTATCCTACATTATATGGCTAATATCCACTTATCAGAGAATATATCCATGCATGTATTTTTGCTTCTGTATAACCTCAGGATGATCTTTTCTAGTTCCATTCATCTGCTTGGGTATTTCAGGATTTCCTTCTTTTTAATAGCTAAGTAATATTCCATTGTGTAAATGTGCCACAGTTTCTGTGTCCATTTTTCTGTTGAGGGACATCTAGGTTATATCCAGATTCTGGCTATTAAGAATAAAGCTGCTCCTTACCCCATTTTTAAATTGGATTACTTGATTTGTTGCTTTTTAACTTCTTTAGTTCTTTATATATTCTAGATATTTGCCCGTTGTCAGATATAGGGTTGGTGAAGATCCTTTCCCAGTCTGTAGGCTGTCATTTTGTTCTGATGACAGTGTCTTTTGCTTTACAGAAGCTTTTTAGTTTCATGAGGTCACAATTATTAATTGTTGATATTAGCGCCTGTGCTGTTGGTTTTCTGTTCAGGAAGTTGTCTCCTGTGCCAATGAGTGCCAGGCTCTTCCCTATTTTTTCTTCTAACTGATTTAGTGTGTCTGGTTTTATGTTGAGGTCTTTGATCCACTTGGACTTTAGTTTTTGCAGGGTGATAAATATGGATATATTTTCATTTCTCTGCATGTAGACATCCAGTTGAGCCAGCATCATTTGTGGAAGATGCAGAAAGCTAAAAATAATAATTCTCTGTAGAAGAATATAGAGTGACAGACACTTAAAGAAATGATCAATGTCCTTAGCCATCAGGGAGATGCAAATCAAAATGACCCTAAGATTTCACCTTACACCTACCAGAATGGTTAAGATAAAAACTCAAGTGACAACACATGCTACAGAGGTTGTGAAGAAAGGGCAACCATTCTCCGTTACTGGTAGGAATGTAAACTTGTACAACCACTTTGGAAATCAATCTGGTGTTTTATCAGACAATTAGGAATAGCGCTTCCTCAAGATCCAGCTATACCACTCCTAAGCATATATCCAAAACATGCTCAAGTACACAACAAGGATATTTGTTCAACCACGTTCATAGCAGCTTTATTCATAATAGCCAGAACCTGGAAACAACCCATATGTCCTCAATGGAAGAATGGATACATAAATTTTGGTACCTTTACACAATGGAATATTACTCAGCAATTAAAAGCAAGGAAATCATGAAATTTGCAGGCAAATGGTGGGATCTAGAAAATATCATCCTGAGTGATTCCAGAATCAGAAAGACACACACAGTATGTGCTCAATTATAGGTGAATACTAGACATATACTATAGGATAAACATATTAAAATCTGTATACCTAAAGAAGCTAAACAAGAAGGAGGACCTAGGGTAAGATGATCATTTCTCACTTAGAAAGACAAATTGGATTGACATTGGAAGAAAGAAAAAACAAGAAACAGGACAGGAGCCTACCATAGAGTGCCTCTGAACGACTCTATCTAGCAGTGTATCAAAGCATATGCTGAGAGTCATAATCAAACTCTGGGCAGAGTACAGGGAACCAAATGAAAGAAGGTGGAGTTAGTAATACCTGGAGAGGACAGAAGCTCCACAAGGAGAGCAACAGAACAGAAATATCTGGTCACAGAGGTCTTTTCTTAGACCGATGCTCCAACCAAGTCCATTCATGGATATAACCTAGAACTCCTGCTCAGATGTAGCCCATGACAGCTCAGTCTTCAAGTGGGTTCCCTAGTAAAACTAACAGGTACTGTCTCAGACATGAATTAGCCTTTTAATAACTCCCCCTGAGTGGGGAGGAGCCTTGCCAGGCCACAGAGGAGGACATGCAGCCAGTCCTGATGAGACCTGATAAGCTAGGGTTAGATGGAAGGGGAGGAGGATCAACAATCAGTAAATGGGGCCTCATGAAACTGAAAAGTTTCTGTAAAGCAAAAGACATGGTCAATAGAACAAAATAACAGTAGGTAGACTAGAAAAATCGTATATTTTAAGTATTTCACAAACATTAAACTGCATTATAACAGGAAGTTCAGTTTAAATGCTTTGATTTTATTGATTATTTAAATTATTTTGTTTTTTTTCCAGCCTTCTCTAAGTAAACCTTTCAAGTACATATTCTAATATCAGAAAATATATTTTAATTACAATGGTACATTGGGTGGATTTTGGCTCTTTATCCCATAAGAAACAATTCTCTTAAGATTTTTTTCTGCAGATTGGTGTTCATGAGGAAGTATGACTGGCAAATGCCTGGACAGCTTTACCCATTATTAGCTCAGACTCTTGTGTTTACCTGCTGTTCTCATAGTACCACTGATATAAAGAACTCTGCCAATGTTTCCATTTTGTTTAGAAATCAGCCGCGACACTTTGCTTTGGGCTAAAAAGTTGGCACGTGAGCCTACAGTCAGTTCTATTTTTCTTTAAATAAATTCCAAAATACTTTTCAGCTAAGCCATTTTAGTTAGAATAGAACATAAATAAATGTAACTGAGTCCAGATGCTTTTGCAGCCCACTGAGAATCGGCAGAGAGTATATGTGCTTTCTTAAAAATTGAAAAATAAACCTGAAAGCAATGACCACCACATCCTCTCTCCATATGAGCATGTCTTAATTTAAATGTGTTTAAATTTACTTTTAAAGTATTCAGAGGCGATGTGAAACTAAGACCAGCCAGTACATTTCTAGTAATTCACTATTTTTAGACACTTCATGTCAGATTTATTTTGTCCAAGTTTGAAATAGAATGAGTATATCAA
Organism: Pachyuromys duprasi; assembly: GCA_028658305.1. NCBI lineage: Eukaryota > Metazoa > Chordata > Mammalia > Rodentia > Muridae > Pachyuromys > Pachyuromys duprasi. The sequence continues at coordinate 20,319,295 of CM053765.1, forward strand.
TACAACTTGAGCTTGAGTTATGCAGCAGTATATAGATATAAAATTGGAAGACCTGAAAGCCATCTTTCCCTAATAAATCTGGGAAAGATCACCTCCTCCCTATACACTTCCAAATATATCACATGACAGTTGCTGTGTGTTGACTCAGCCTTGGAGAAAGGCGCCCAGCAGGTTGGCAGGATAAAAGCTTTCCTGTTTATTCAACAGTGTGCCTCCATGGGGTATATGGTGGTAATCAGACTGGCAAGCCTTACGCAGTGCATAAATATTTCATTTTCCAAACTCAATGAACATTCTTGGCAGCACGGAAAAAAAAAAAAAACAACAAAAAAAAAAACAGGATGGACCACAGCAGTGCTCAGGCTCACCTAGAAAGGCTTTCAGATGTCATAGGTGTAAAACAGGACTTTCATTTGCATTTCCTAACTGTTCTGGATTTTCAAATCTTGACTGTGGCATAGCACTTGGAGGCTGTGATAGTCAGTCTGGTGAGATTAGGGGTGGCTGGAGTTCTGAACCTCCTGAGAAGAGAGATCTGCAATCTTCTACCCAGAATCCCACTAAAATCATCAACACACTGACTCTTCCAAGCATTGAACCTGATTCCTCAGGGTGTTACTTTTAGGTGTGATGAGAAAAGCTCTCTGGAGAAAGACAGAATGGGGAGAAAGTAAGTGAAAGTAAAAGCATTAAGTTTCTAGAGCACTGGAGTTTAGAAATGCTGAGACTAAGATCATATGATATAAGTATCTTCTCTTTCTTAGACATGTCCATGACTCTCTAAACTTAACTACCAAAGTTATACAATGTGAGTAAGAAGACTATATACTGTCCTTTACAGAAGAGTTAAATTCAAGTGAGACACACATTAGAACTGTAGAATCATAAATCCCACAAATGTTATTTTTTTAAGATAATAGTGTGACAAAAGCTTGGGACATAGTCCATTCTATAAAGTACTTGCTACAAAACTAGATTTTGTACCCTTAATAGCATGCTAAAATGCAGAATGCTGAGACATGCAGCTTCCGGCATACTGCTACTAAAAGGACCAAACACAACGATTGCTATGACGTGCCCATTCTTCAATCTAGTAGAATTAGTAAACAACAGGTTCAGTGAGAAACCCTGCCTCAAAACCTAAGGAAGAGAGTGACACATAATATTATCTATTGTCTCTACATACACATATGAATCTGAACAAAAATGTGCAAAAGACTAATATTGCAATAGTTGTTAAGTAATAAATTTTAAGATAATTACCACCATCGTGGGTATGACTTTATCAAGATGGTTTGCCAAAGCAAAGAAGTATAAATATACTCGTGATCTAAACTACCACTGTGATTCCCAAAACACACATCTCTCTTATTCTCAAATTTTCAGGACACTATCGTTCACTCAAATAGGCATGTAGGGGAAAACTGAGAAAATAACCCCAAAATAAGCCAGTGGTAGTTGATAATTTATTAGGCTTGAAGGTAAGATTCACATGCTAACTTCATCAACATGCTTATCAGCTAAAGAAGGTCTCAGCTATCAGAAACATACATGTAGTTATAGATGATGGGACATCCAGAAACCCATTGGTTGGCTCTCTAGATCTATGACAGTGGCTCTTTGAAGTCATTGCCATGACAGACTTTATTTTATTCATCTGGCTTTTTTGGCTTGCAGCATGAATACCCATGCCTGAGTACTTCCCATCTGTTGAGGTCCTTAACTGAATGAAAATGTAAACTGAGAAAGTGAACTCAACACTGACATGCCCAGCTCTCTCCTTCCCGATCTTCCAAGAGTCGCTGCTGCAAACTTCTGCCACTCTGAACTCCGCGATTCTTTTCTTGCCTGGTAAAATGTGAACTCTAAAACTAGAAACTATATATTTTCTTCTTCAGTTTCTTTGCTGGAACAAATTATCTGAACAATACCCTATCTTACTTTGTATGCTTAATTTTTATGTGTCAGTCTTCTAAATGAGTGAAGACACCCTGAAAAATCATGTTCTCTCTTTTTGTTCCTTTATCAAGTATCATAGCATTCAGCACAAAACATTGCTGAGTGATAACTCTAGACATACAAGCCACATGGTTATAATGGTCAGTTTCAAAAGAAAGCATACCTAAGATTGAGGCCCCAAGGATCAACCAACTTAGAAACCATTTCTTCTCTCTTCCTGTCTTCTTTATTTCCTTATTTTATCTGACCCCAGAAAGATCAATAGATAGTTAAATTATTCTTATGGACACTCCTTAAACATGTATGCACACATATTTTGTTCAGGAACTTCAGTGTGGAAGAATTTGTGACTGAACATTACCTCCACACAAGAAATGGTGTTATGGAAGCACTGTTCTAACTGCAGATCTTATATGCACCAAAGTGTTCCTTCGCAGCTCCCCAGAGTATAATTACAGTGGATTTATTTCTGGCCCTTATAAATACCTACGAGAATACAGCTCTAATAAATGTCTCTTCCTCCATCAGACCTTTAGCCAAGTGGACAGAAACACTGCCTTAACCTGGAGTAGCATTTATTGAGCATGCCCTGTCTTCTAAGCTGTTTCTGTAACATGACACATTATTGTATTTTACAAGTAAGAAAAGGATAAATAATATGCTTACATTTTCTGATTGTTAGACACCTAGACTATAGGAAGTATTTCTTTGGGCTTATTAATTTAAATGTTCACAAACTACTGCCCTAAATTGAATTTTTTTGACATTTTTATTTTATATTAATCACAGGTTATATACTTTCTATCCCATCCATAGCCCCCTCCCCCATTCCCTCCCTATCCCACCCTTCCCTCCCTCATCTCCTCCCTGCCCCTTTCCAGGTCCACTGATAGGAGAGGACCTCATCTCCTTCCGTCTAACTCTAGCTTATCAGGTCTCTTCAGGAATGGCTGCAATGTCCTCTTCTGTGGCCTAGCAAGGCTGCTCCTTCCTCGGAGGGCAGAGAGGTCAAAGAGCCAGCCATTGAGTTTATGTCCAAAATAGTCCCTGTTCCCCTTACTGGTGTACACACTTGGGTATTGAGTTACCATTTGCTACATACAAGCAGGGGTTCTAGGTTATAACCGTACTTGGTCCTTGGTTGGAGAGACAGTCTCATAAAGAACCTTGTGCCCTGATACATTTGGTGCTTGCAGAGCTCCTGTCCTCTCCAGGTCATACTAACTCCCTCTTCTTTCATTTGATTCCCTGCACTCTGCCAAAGGGTTGGTTATATTTCGTAATATTTGCTTTGAAACCCTTCTAGGTAAAGTCTTTCCTAGGCCATCTGAGGTAGGCTTTTGTCCTGCTACTTGTTTTCTCCTACATCCAATGTCCTCCAATTTGACTTTCTAAGTGAGGATTAATCCTCTTACCCCAGGTCCTCTTTCTTGTTTATCATTTTTAGGTGTATAGATTTCAGTCTGTTTATCCTATCTTATAGGTCTATGTAAGTGAGTATATACCATGTGCATCTTTCTGCTTTGGGGATACCTCACTCAGGATGATCATTTCCAGGTCACTCCATTTGCCTGCAAATTTCATGATTTCCTCCTTTTTAATTGCTGAGTAGTAATTGTGTAAAAGTACCACAATTTCTGTATCCATTCCTCAACTGAGGGACATCTGGGTTCTTTCCAGGTTCTGGCTATTACAAATAAACCAGCTATGAACATAGTTGAGCAAATGTCCTTGTTGTGTACTTGAACATCTTTTGGATATATGCCTAAGAGTAGGATAGCAGGATCTTGAGGAATCACTATTCTTAATTGTCTAAAAAGGGCCAAATTGATTTCCATAGTGGTTGTACAAGTTTGTATTCCCACCAGCAATGTTGGAGGGTTCCTCTTTCTCCACAACCTCTCCAGCATGTGTTGTCACTAGAGTTTTTGATCTTAGGCATTCTGGTGGGTGTAAGATGAAATCTCAGGGTCAATTTGATTTGCATCCTGATAGCTAAGGATGTTGAGCATTTATTTAAGTGTTTTTCTGCCATTCTATAATCCTCTACAGTCAGCTCTCTTTTAAGTTCCATACCCCACTTTTTAATTGGATTACTTGATTTGTTGCTTTTTAACTTCTTGAATTCTTTATAAATACTGGATATTAGCTATCTGTCACATATAGGGTTGGTGAAGATCCTTTCCCAATCTGTAGGCTGTCGTTTGGTTTTGATGATAGTGCCTTTTGCTTTACAGAAGCTTTTCAGTTTCATGAGATCCCATTTATTGATTGTTGATCTTAGAGCTTGTGCTGTTGGTGTTCTATTCAAGAAGTGGTCTCCTGTACCAATCCTGTCTAGGGTCTTCCACACTTTTTCTTCTAACCGGTTTAGTGTGTCTGGTTTTATGTTGAGGTCTCTACTCCACTTGGACTTTAGCTTTGTGCAGGGTGATAAATATGGATCTATTTTCATTTTTCTGCATACAGATATCCAGTTGGACCAGCACCATTTGTTGAAGATGCTGTCTTTTTTCAAATGAATGGTTTTGGCTTCTTTGTAAAAAATCAAGTTTCCATAGGCATATGGATTCATTTCTGGGTCTTCTATTTGGTTCCATTGATCCACTATTCTGTTTCTATGCCAATACCATGCAGTTTTTATTACTATTGCTATGTAGTACAGCTTGAGGACAGGGAAGGAGATACCTACAGATGATCTGTTGTTGTACAGGATTGTTTTGGAGATTCTGGGTTTTTTGTTTCTCCATATAAAGTTGAGAATTTTTCTTTCAAGATCTGTGAAGAATTGTGGAGGTATTTTGATGGGAATTTCATTGAACCTGTAGGTTGCTTTTGACAGTATGGCCATTTTCACTATGCTAATCCTACCAATCCATGAACACGGAAGGTCTTTCCATTTTCTGATATCTTCTTCAATTTCTTTCTTCAAAGATTTGAAAGTTTTTTCATACAGGTCTTTCACTTGCTTGGTTAGAGTCACCCCAAGGTAGTTTATGTTATTAGTGGCTATTGTGAAGGGTTTTGTTTTCCTAATATCCTTCTTGGCCCTTTTGTC
>CM053765.1:20324411-20354613 GCA_028658305.1 Pachyuromys duprasi
TGAATGGGTGTTGGATTTTGTCAAATGCTTTTTTGGGATCTAGGGAGATGATCATGTGGTTTTTCTCTTTCAGTTTGTTTATATGGTGGATCACATTGATGGATTTGCATATATTGAACCACCCTTGCATGCCTGGGATGAAGCCTTCTTGGTCATGGTGGATGATATCTTTTATGTGTTCTTGGATTCTGTTTGCAAGTATTTTATGGAGTATTTTCGCATCAATATTCATAAGAGAGATAGGCCTGAAGTTCTGTTTTATTTTGTTGGGTCTTTGTGTGGTTTAGGTATCAAGGTGACTGTGGCTTCATAGAAAGAATTCGGTAATTTTCCTTCTATTTCTATTTTGTGGAACAGTTTAGAGAGAATTGATGTTAGGACTTCTTTGAAGGTCTGGTAGAATTCTGCACTAAAACCATCTGGCCCAGGGCTTTTTTTTTTTTGGTAGGGAGGCTCTTGATGACTTCTTCTATTTCCTTGGGGGATATAGGTCTATTCAATCTTCCTATCTGATCTTGGCTTAATTTAGGTAGGTGGAATCTCTCAAGAAAATTGTCCATTTCATTTAGATTTTCAAATTTTGTGGCGTATAAGCTTTTGTAGTAAGACCTAATGATTGTTTTGATTTCCTCAGTGTCTGTAGTTATCTCCACCTTTTCAATTCTGATTTTATTGATTTGGACAGTTTCTCTCTGCCTTTTTGTTAGTTTGTCTAGGGGCTTATCTATCTTGTTGATTTTCTCAAAGAACCAGCTCTTGGTTTTATTGATTCTTTGAATTGTTTTATTTGTTTCTAATAGATTGATTTCAGCCCTGAGTTTGATTATTTCCAGCCTTCTGCTCCTCTTGGGTGGATCTGCTTTTTTTTTTTCTCTAGGGCTTTCAGTTGAGCCATTAAGTTGCTTGTATGAGATGTTTCGAATGTCTTCTTGAAGGCACTTAGTGCAATGAACTTTCCTCTTAGCACTGCCTTCATCGTGCCCCATAAGTTTGGGTATGTTGTGCTTTCATTTTCATTGAATCCTAGAAAGTCTTTAATTTCTTTTTTTAATCTTCCCTAACCCAGCTGTCCTTGAGTAGCAAGTTGTTCAGTTTCCATGTATGTGCAGGATTTTTGCTGATTCTCCTGTTATTGAGGTCCAGCTTTAGACCATGATGGTCAGATAGGATACAAGGGATTACTTCAATCATCTTGTATCTGCTGAGGCTTGTTTTGTGACCAACTATATGGTCTATTTTGGAGAAGGTTCCATGAGGTGCTGAAAAGAAGGTATACTCCTTTGATCTGGGGTAAAAAGTTCTCTACACATCTATTAGGTCTAGTTGTTTTAGGGTCTCTGTGAGTGTCCTTGTTTCCCTGTTTTGCTTCTGACTGGATGATCTGTCCCTTGGTGAGAGTGGAGTGTTGAAGTCTCACACTATTAAGGTGTTGGGATCAATGTGTTTTTTCAGCTTTAATAATTTTTCTTTTACAAATGTATGTGGTCTTATTTGGAGCATAGATGTTCAAATTTGTGATGTCTTCCTGTTTGAATTTTCCTTTGATGAGACGGAAGTGCCCTCCTCATCTTTCTCGATTGACATTGGTTGAAAGTCTATTTTATTAGATATTAGGATTGCTACCCCAGCTTGTTTTCTGGATCCATTGGCTTGGGAAATATTTTCCCATTCCTTTACTCTGAGGTAGTGTTTATCTTTGTTGCATAGGTCTGTTTCTTGGATGCAGCAGAATGTTGTGTCCTGTTTCCGCAACCATTCTGTTAGTCTGTGTCTTTTTATAGGAGAGTTGAGTCCACTGATGTTGATAGATAATAGTGACAAGTGGCTGTTAGATCCTTTTATTGTGGAGTTGGTGGTCTTACTATGATTCATTGCTTCCCCTCCACCCCACCCTTTTATTTGGAAAGTTACCTGTATCCTATATTTTCTTAGGCATAGTTGTATTCATTGGATTGAAGTGTTCCTTCTAGTATCTTCTGTAAGGTTGGATTGCTGTATAGATATTGCTTAAATTTTGTTTTGTCACGGAATATTTTGTTTTCTCATCTATGTTGATTCAAAACTTTGTTGGGTATAGTAATCTTGGTTGGCATCTGTGTTCCCTTACAGACTGCAGGTCATCTGCCCAGGCCCTTCTGGCTCTCATAGTTTCTGATGAGAAATCTGGTGTGATTCTGATTGGTCTAAGTTCATATGTTGCTTGGCCCTTTTCCTTTGCTGCTTTTAATTTTTTTTCTTTGTTTTGTAGGTTAAGTGTTTTGACTATGATGTGACGTGAGGTATGTTTTTTCTGATCTAGTCTATTTGGCATTCTGTAGGCTTCTTGTATGTTTATGGACATTTCTTTCTTTAACTTGGGAAAATTTTCTTCTATGATTTTCTTAAAAAATATTTTCCGGTCCTTGGAGCCTGGAGTTTTCTTTTTCATCTGTTCCAATTATTCTTAGGTTTCGTCTTTTTATGGCGTCCTTGATTTTTTAGATGTTTTGTGTTTGGAACTTTTCTGATTTTATTTTTACCTTCAGGGAGGAATCCATTTCAACAAGTGTATCTTCAGCTCCCGAGATTCTCTCTTCCATCTCTTGTATTCTATTGGTGATGTTTACCTTTGTGGTTCCTGATCTTTTCTCTAAGTTCTCCAGTTCCATGTTTTTCTCTGTTTGTGTTTTCTTTATAGATTCTAATTCTGTTTTCATGCCTTGTATTATTTCCATCATCTGATTGAATGTGGCTCGTACTTTTGTTTGTTTGTTTGTTTCCTCTCTATATGACTTTAATTGTTCCTCTATGTGGGCAGTTAAACTTTTCTGAATTTCTTTGAAGGCCTTGTTCCTTTCCTCTTTTTGTCCCTCGTTTTGTTCCTTTAATATCTGCATAATCATAGCTTTAACATAGTTTTCCTGTGTCTCTGCTGAATTAAAATCTCCATTGTTTTGGGGTGTTTCTGGTGGGGTCATGCTATCCTGATTTTTGTTGGGTGAGTTCTTATGTCAACCTTTGGCCATTTGTCTATATATAGTGAAGGAGCTGTTTGTGCTTTGAGGCTGAACTTCAGACTGGAACTGTCACTTTCTGGTGTCTGGAGTATTCTTCGAGAAGATCAGGGAGTTCCAGTGGTTTGAGAGTGTGTGTTGTTGTCTCAGTTTAGCTCTGTTGTGGGATCTGTGTGCCTGGCTCCATGATCTCTGCTAGAAGCTGTGCACACTGCAGGCTGGTCTCCACTCTAGTCTGGAGGCTTGACTCCTCACTCTGTGTCAGAGCCTGAGTGTCCCGGTTTGAGATGGCAGCTGGGGGTGCAGCTCTGGTCTGGAGGCTCCATGCTCTGCCCCGGACTTGCTGCTAAGAGCTCCCCTCTGGTTTGGAGACTTGGTGCCTCCTTCTTCTGTGCCAGGGACTGTGCACCATGGTCTGATATGGTATCTGGGGGCTTCTCAGTCTGGCCCGGGGGCTTCTCAGTCTGGCCCGGAGGCTCTGTGACCCAGTCCAGGGTTGCAGCTGGGAGCACAGAGGGGTGTGGTCCTGCCCCATGGAGCCCATGGTATCTGGAGGGTTCTCAGTCTGGCCTGCACACTGTGTGACCCAGCCCAGAGTGGCGGCTGTTTGCGATGTTAATTGAAATTTGAATAGGTCACCAAAGGCATGTTTATGCAATTAATAAATGATGAGTAACATGAATTCTTACTTCTTTAGTAATATTAAGTAATAGTGTTAACTTTATTACAGTTTGGAACACTTTAGAAAATAAAATTCTGGGACATGTTCTTTCCACTGTATGTTCTTTTTTGGAGCTTATAACCAAACAAGTCAAGAGAACTAACATTTCCAGAAAGCTGGCTTTTGGATGGAAGAAAGGACGACTTCCAAATATTACAATTCATTATCCAATCCCCTCCACACACACACAAAGACAGATATTTAATCATTAAAGTGATTTAGTTTCACCTCAGCCAAGGCCAATTTTACATCAAGACAATTCTTTAATTTGTTATTTACCCTTGCCACCCACCAAAACCTCAGACCCTAGGCTGGAATAATGCTGACTTCTGCTTTCACGAGTCTCATTTAACATCCTGGCTACTTATGAACCAACATCGATAAAGAAGAGTGAGAAATTCTAAGAAAGAGCCTTCTATTGATGGAGTGTCCTGTTTAAAGTCAATTCTGAGGTTCCTTTCGGATTGGCTATGTTACAGTTTTCTTAAGAATTTGACAATGAAGTTCTCTCCAAGCTGCAGATAATCAGAGCAGTTTGTGCCAGTGTCGTTTGCATGTGAAACGAGATACTGCCTTGACATGATACTGCATTAAAATCTTTATACAAGCTAGAGCTCTCTCCAAAACTATCTAAATGATCTATACTTTGGTAGTGTTAATTGCACACTAGACAATCATAAAACTTGGCAGTAACCATGTCTTGTCTTTGCTCTCATAGCTACACCTTTAACATTTTCCCCCCTCTGGCCATTCCCTGTATGTGTTCTTTATGCCAGGAACTGCTTATGATATCAGAGATAGGTGGAAAATATCAAACTATGGTGTTCCTCTGCATTATTACTCCCCTCTAGTCTATGCAATACATGGAAGCCAAGTTAATCTTTTATGTAATTCTCTTTTTAGAAACAAATTTATACATAGACTGTGACTGACCTCTTGCTCACAATTTCCCTACTTTTATAACCCTCCAGTTTTTGAGAAGATATCATGCACTGGTGATCATATTGTTAACAGAAAATGGTTCTGTTCATATAGAACACATTCAGTATTTGTTTACAAATACATTATACCTGAAAGTCGGCATTATACAGTGATAAAAGACAGGTTAAGTTAGCTTAGCCCAAGATGGTTTGAGAAGGTGTTTTGATTTTATTCCCACAAACTTCATTTTCAAGTTTTATGGCTTCCTTTTCCCAGAGAAATCAGTAGTAAAACATTCATGTTGTTGAACTTTGCTTATATCAAATACATGTGGGCAGTTTCGACTTGGAGAAAGAGAATATTAAGTTTCAATTTTTTTCTATGTTGTTTTTATGCTCATATTTAAAATAGGCTGCCTGAATCCATGTTAACTGCTTGTTAGAAATTTCTAGTACTGAATATAAATATGAGATTGTATGGCTATATTATCATTAATATATGTAAATAAAATCACACACAACATGTACCAATAAACCAAACAATAATATGTTGTATGTATTCTTAATATATCTACTTAGTCTTCTTCAAAATACCACTTCTTAAAGTATTACCATATTTGGAATGTCTAAAAACAGTTCTAGATGAAGATATCTATTTTAGATACAAAGTAAGACAAAAGAATACAAATAATATGGTCTAATTTTTATATTGTAGTATGTTCATGAAAGAAAGTTAATCAGGTTATCAGGAATTTCTTGCCCCTTAACCACCAATGGTAGGTTACCATTAGCATTTCTGGTGGCCTTCCTGCTGGTTTGGAAAGGTGCCCTAGGACTCAAATTTCCAGTAACCACACAGCTCTAAGAGGAAGCCTTCGCAGCAGAGGCATTACAGCTCCTAGGGAAGGGTATCCGCAGTAGAGTTAAAGATCTTAGGATAGCAAGCCCAATCCATTTCTTCCCAACTTTTTTCTTCTGTTCATTGCTGCTTGGCTTCTTCCAATGAGAGAGTCACACCAGGTAAACCTCATAAAAGAGGTATATTAGGAAGGACAAGGCTGTGGAGGGAGGAATCTAGGGTTGGCCATCCCTGATCCCCCGGAGAGGACATCAGGGAACTGTACAGAGACAATTTTTATATGAGATTTCTTAGGGAGTTGAGTTTTTTAGGGCAGAGATTTCCAAGGTGAAGATTTGTGGGATTTCAAGTCCTGAGCTTAGGGGATTTTAGGGAGTGATGGGTTCAGGAATTGGGAGATTTTTCTGCTCAGGGACTGGTGGTATTTTGTTCAGACTTTTCACCTAAAGTTAGCATCATTTGGGATGGGTCCTGTTGAGGGGCTTGAGAAAACCTTTGTAGCATTTTCAGCTGAAATTAACAACTGAAAATGCTGTTATGACAGAGATTTTGGAGGAGGGGCTGGTCACTTTCCTGTCCTTAGGGTTTACAACTTTTAGGAAGTATAACAAGTTTACAAAATTTACAAACTTTACAAAGGGAGTCTACTGTAGCAAAGCCTTTCCCTGCTGCTTGAGTCAGCATAAATAGCCAACAATTTCTCCACAACTTATATATGAAAAACAATCCTACTAAATTCCTACTAAAAGAACTTTTTCATTAGCAAACTTGGATAGAAGTATGCTGTCAGACTAAGTTGATTTTAGAATAACGTTATTTGATTCGTATAACTAATCTACTGTGTCTAAAGAGAGCAACTAGTCAACCTAGGAGCTACATTAAAACACTTTCAGTTCTAACAGAATATGCGAATTCATTATGAGATTACCCCTTAAAAAAATGTCAGAACCCTCCTCCATTGCTGGTGGAGGTTCAAACTTCTACAACCACTTTGGAAATGAATCCGGTGCTTTCTTGGGAAATTGGGACTAGCACTCCCTCAAGACCCAGATCTACCACTCCTGGGAATATACCTAAAAGATGCTCCACCATACAGGGACATTTGCTCAAATATGTTCATACTGCCTTTCTTTGCAATAGCCAGAATCTAGAAACAACCTAGATGTTCCTCAACTGAAGAATGTATACAGAAATTTTGTTACATTTATATAACGTAATGTTACTCAGCTATTAAAAATAAGGAACCCATGAAATTTGAAGACAAATGGATGGAACTAGAAAAGATCAAACTAAGTTAGATCATCCAGAAGCAGAAATGCATGGTAAATCTCACTTATAAGTTGATGTTGGCCATATAATATAACCACTCAAAATCCACAGACCTAAAGAAGCTAAATAACAAGGAAGACCCTAAGAAGAATGCTTAATTCTCATTCAGAAATGGAAAACAAGAGAGAAATCAGAAGCGCTAGAAGGGGGGAAAAGAACAGGAGCCTACCATAAATGTCCTCTGAAAGACTCTGTCCAGAAAGTGATGATAGCATGCTGAGACTCATAGCCAAACTTTGGGCAGAGCACAGCGAGTCTTATGGAAGAAGGCAAGGGAGCAGATAGAAAGACCCAAAGGGTACAGGTGCTCCACCAGGAGACCAACAAAGCCAAAAAATCTGGGCCCGGCAGTGCCTGCAGAGAGTAATGTACCAACCAAGGACCGTGCATGGAGATAAAGTAGACCACCAGCTCAGATGTAGCCCCAACACAGCTCAATCTCCATGTTTTACCCTACTAAGGAGAGCAGGGACTGTTTCTGATGTGAACTCAGTTGCTCTTTCATCACTTCCTGCTGGGGGGTTAGCCTTAGCAAAACAGAGGAAGAGGATCCAGGAAGTCCTGATGAGACTTAACAGGTAGGGGAGGAGGGCTACCCCCTTCAGTGGACTAGGGAAGGGGCACAAGTGGAGAAGAGGAGGTGGGGCTGGTACCTGGAGGAGATGAAGGAAGGGACTACAATCAGAATATAAAGTGAATAAAGCATAAAATTAAAAAAAAAACTGTCAGAAAAGTGAAGCCTGCATGGTACAAATAAATTCTAACTTTCTGCATATGTAATTCAGAAATGGAAACACCCAAATACTCTGTAAACCACAGTAGCTCAGCTAAATAAGTCATGTGACACTAAATTTTTTGAAATATTATTTAAAATATTATTTCACATTTTCTCAATTGATGTTGATAAGAAGAAACTTCCATACTGATCAGTTAATTAGAAATGCGCTGAGATTTATCCTGCATGAAGAAAATCGTATTAAGAGTGTGCAAATGATATGACAAAGAAGAAAACCAGGTATGGGAGAGCTAGTATTATCACTCAGTCTCACAAGCAAATAGAGATTACTTGAGTATGGAACTAAGTGATGGGGTGGCTTCTCCAGGTGATAAACAGCCAATGGCAGGAAACAGCAGGAACTGAGCACCACATTAGGTAGGAAGGAAGAGAAAATGTTAGTACTGCACAGATGTTAAGGCAATTGCTTCACTCTAGTCGGAAAGTTGCAGGAGGTACTGCCTCTGTTGAGCAGTTCCAATAAAATGGAAAAGACAGAATGCCTCCATAAACTCCTTCCCTCTGTCAGTCTCCTGCTTTTGCCTCTCACTAGAATCTGGAAGTCAACTGGCAGCAGACATTGAGGACAAAATCTGTTAGCAAGAAACCGAGATGATCCCAAAGGCCAGCAGAACTGAGAAAGGGAACTCTCATTTCTTCTCAGTGGAGCCATACAGCAAAGGTGGGCTCTCTAAACTGTTATCTCTAAGACTATTTCAAAAATAAGAAACAGGAGGAGGAGGGGAGAAGAAAGAAAGAAGGGAAGAAAGAAAGAAGGGAAGAAGAGAGAAAGAAAGAAAAAGGGAAGAAAGGAAAGGAAAAAAAGAAAGGAAAAAGGAAAGCAAAGCAAAGAAAATGGAAAGTTATTTTCTCAAGAGCTAAGCTTTAAAAATGAGCTTGTTCTACTTTTGGATTTTTTTAATATCCCAGAAGTGCAAAAAAAAATAGCAAAACCTTAGACATCTCTTTAAACCGATTCTTATTTATTTTTGACTTTGCTCCAAATGACTTCAGCATTTCAGTGGATAAATCTGACAATTTTTACCATATCCATCCCACATCTATTCTATCACTTAGCACAGAGTTTTTTTTCCTCTGAAAAAGTATAATATCCTTTTTCAAATTGCATGTTTTCACTGTATTTTCATATATTTACTTCACAATAGTCAAGTTAAAATTCTGGTGTGATTAAACTTATTTTTCTGTTTACTTATCCACTTAATCAGTTCACAGCCTGATTCCAACCCCCCTCCCTACTCTCCTTCCAGTCACAGTCTCACACCCCACTTTTCCCTTTCCCCTTCACTTTTTCCTCAGAGAAGAGGAGGCATTCAAGGGGTATCAACCTACATTGGTATCTCAAGTCACAGCTGGACTAAGTGCATCCTTTGTCACTGAAGCCAGTCAAGGCAGCTCAGCTAGGGGGAAGGCATCCAAATGCAGGCAAAATAGTCAGAGATAGCTTCTACTCTAATTGTCAGGAAGACCCGATGATGACCAGGCTGCATGTCTGATACATAAGTGTAGGGGGTTTAGGTCCAGCCCATGAATGCTTTTCGGTTGGTGGCTTTGCCTTTGTGAGCCCCCATGAATCAATTTTAGCTCACCCTGTAGGTCTTCTGGTGGTGTCCCTGAACCTTTCAGTTCACTAAATCTTTCTTCCCACTCTTCCTCAAAATTTTCTGAGCTTGGCCTGTTGTTTGGCTGTGGATCTCTTCATCTGTTTCCATCAGCAGCTGGATGAAGCCTCTAAGAAGACAGCTATGCTAGGCTCTTCTCTGCAAGCATAGTAGAGTATCATTAGTAGTGCCAAGGGTTGGCTTTCTCCTGTGGGGTGGATCTGAAGTTGTGCCTGTCCTTGGTTTTTCCTTCCCTCAATATCTTCTCCATCATTATCCCTAAAATCCTTGTAAGAAAGACAAATTTGGGGTCTTATTCTCTTGGTGATGCTTGCATATGTAGTTCCTGTTCTCTTTTCTAGGTTTTCCATCTCAAGGATTCCCTCAGTTTGTATTATTTTTAATGCTTCTACTTCTATTGTTTAGATCTTGAACAGTTTTATTCATGTTCTTCACCTGTAAATGTGTTTTCCTATATTTTTATACTACTTATTTCTTCTGTAAAGCCCTCTACCTGTTTGATTGTATTGGAGTGTATTTCCGTAAGGGATTTTTTTCATTTTTGTCATTCCATCTGAACCTAGCTTATCAGGTATCATCAGGACTTGCTGTGATGTCCTCTTCTGTGGCCTAGCAAGGCTGCTCCTCCTTGGGTGTGTGTTGGGGGGGGGGAGAAGAAGGGACAAATTGCCAGCCACTGAGTTCATTTCAGAAACAGTCCCTGTTCCCCATACTGGGGAACCCACTTAGTTACTGAGCTCCCATGGGCTATATCCAAGCAGGGGTTCTAGGTTATATTCTAGGAATCATTTTATTGACTTTTGTTTTGTTTTGTTTTTCCTGGTCAGTCACGTTTGGTTCTAGCTTAGGTCTTTATAAGTCTTACCAAACATTTTTAAACATGATACACATTAGATTGCTATGTAACAACAATTCTCAAACCACTTTGAAGGTTTGACCCATTCACATAATTCACCTAAGACCATCAAAAAACACACTTATTTACAATTCATAGCAGTAAAAGAAACTATAGTTACAAAGTGCCAACAAAAATGATTTTATGATTAGGGGTCACCACAGTGTGAGCAACTACATTAAAATGTCACAGCTGGAGGAAGGTTGGGAGCCATTGCTCTATAATAATTTATAAAGTACATACAAAGCTTACCTTCAGTAAATCTACCTTAAGTGAGGCTGTAAAGATGGCCCAGTGAATAAAGCAATTTGTGCGTAAGGCTAAGGACCTATGTCAAGGTCCCCGGTCCCCAAGAATATCCAAACAGGCTACCCTGTACCTGTAATCTGAAAGTTCCTTGGCTGAGATGTCAGGCAGAGACCAGGCTCCCTGATGCTGATGAATGAGATAGTTAGCTTGTAGTTCAAAATGGCAAACAACAAGGGGACCCTGGCTCATTCAAGGTGAAAGGTGAGGACTGAAATGTGAGGTTGACTGATAGCATATTTATATTCTAACCTCCACACTTGCTTCATGACTTACTCCTAACAATATTTACACACTCATAAATATGAACATAAACACATAGACAAATGCCACACATACACAAAGATTTTAAGTAAGTACCTTCATTGCCTGAATAAAAATCTGTCCTACTAATCAAAGCATCCAGATTTAGGGGAGAATGTGTGAGATGTATAATGAGTATCTTCACATTAGATAGAAAAATATGATGAAAATATAAATATTATTATGAAAAGAAAGAACTAAAACTCTGGGTGGTCTTTCACAATCTATCAAATATCCCTGATGCTGAGGACAAAACAAAGAAAAACTGCAGTGTTTTATTATATTGTTAATAGTCCTTTACTTTTTTGTGTGTAGTTTTTAAAAAGCAATTGCCTTCTGCATGTGGAAATCTTAAAACTTCCTGGTCAGGAAGTCACTGAGACCCTTATCAACAGGTTAAAAAAGAAAAAGAAAGAAAACAAAGCTTACACTAGAAAAATATGCTTATGAAGCAGAGTCCTATCAATAACTCTTCTCTTAACTATAGCAAACACCCTACTTTAGTTAAAGTGTTGCTCTGTTGTTTTGGCTGTTTGAACACCCTTTTTGATTCTCTAAAATAAAGACACTGTGATCAGTGTTTCAGAGTTCATTTCTATCAAACTTTTCCTTTATACTTCTGTGTATTCTGTCCTACATTAGTTGATAGTAACTTTAAAGTTAACTTAACATCCATCTTGCTAATGATTATTAGCCTTCAATGATTATTTTCCTTCATAATTCCTTTTTCACTCATAATTTCTGGGGAGAAGGGCCTGGATAAGATTGTGCAATGTGGTTCCATGAACATTTCTCTACGACCTTCTTTCACCAGCTTGAGCATCTTAGGCCCATGAACATTACTGATCTCTGGTGTTCAGCTTTTCTGAGAAATTTTATACCTCTGGAGGAAAAAAAAGGTATTTGTGGTAGACAAATGCCACTGGCTTTCAAATTTTAACTTAGGAGTAGCTATTCACATAGTAAGCCTAACATGGTTATTCCTTATTAGTGTAGGTCCACATACAATAATAAGCTGGCCATAACTAGCTATCCATCCACTTCTTTTTCTTTAAGTTTCCACACTAGGAATTAAACCTAGGGCCTTAGGCATGCTTGGTAATCACTTTCCACTGAACCATATTCCTGTTCTCATTTACAAGTTGAATACATGAGAACTTGATATGCATAAATAAAAAGAATAAGACAAATAGTAAACTTATGATTGCAGAATGTGATTGACTATTTTGTTTTTGAGGACCTCGTGGCTTCTTAATGTAAGTTAGTCAATGGCATATCTCGAAGTCTGATTTCATAAATAATCTCTTCCGTGATCTGGGAAGACCCAAAGATTATCACAGTTCTTTCACTATAGCAGCAATCCAAGCACTTGTAATTTAGATGTCAATTAGTAAGTGACAGTGAATCGAAGAAGAAAAACTCAAAACTTGACTGCATTACTTCCCCTCAAGAGACAAATAAATCAAAATTAACCATTTCATATATCTATTATTTCAATATGTCCTAGGTTGCATACTTTTATTTTACATGAACCACAGAAGAAAAAAAAAAACATGATTGATAGTTCCCCCCTTCCCTTCTCACCTGCTTTGGGGCTCACTGTGTTTTGTGACATACATGTTTTACCTTCAGTGTTGTCCTGTGATCAGAAAGACAGCTAATGAAATATGGCAGGGGAAGCCTGGGGCATGTTTCTCATCTGCAGCCTGCTAGATCGTAGACTTATATTTATCCTGATAAATTGGCACTGGAACTCCAGAGAGTTAGTTCAATTTCCTGCCCCTGTCAGCCTCTGTGAGTCTCACTTCCCTCCCTAAATTGTTTCCCCGAAAGATGGCACATACATCGTGCCTCTATAAGCTAAGCACACTCACTTCCCATATATTTTACTAGATTTATATAAAAAATGCAACAAGGGAAATAAAAACCTGAATATATTTTAATCTGACTTCCTACTTTTAAACATGAAGAAATGATTCTTGAAGAAGGAAGGGCAAAAATAAAATATAATAATTTATAGTGATAAAATTACATATATGTATATATATATTTAAATTTCAATTTATTTACTTCACATCCCAATGGTAACGACCCCTCCTCTTCTGCCAGTGTTCCATCTTCTTTTCCCCCCTTCTTCTCCCTTCCATTTTCTCTTTTACTCCAGAAAAGGGAAGCCTCCCTCCCCCAGCAAGTCATGTCATGTCAGGACTGAGCATAGCCTCATCCCCTGAGGAAAGCAAGGCAACACTGCTAGGGGAAAGTGAATAAAAAGTGGGCAATAGAGTCCATGTTAGAAACTAAGGAGCATGTATGGTCTGGATCTAGGCCCCCTGGACATATGCGACAGATGGGTGGCTTGGTCTTCATATGCCCCCCCCCCAATTCCACTCCCCAGGGGCCCCATATGAAGACCAAGCCACACATCTGCTACACATGTGCAGAGTCCTTAGATCCAGACCATACATACTCCGTAGCTAATGTTTCAATCTCTGTAAACACCCATGTGACTTGTTAGTTCTATCTGTTGGTCTTCTCGTATCCTCTCCAAGTCCTTCCATCTTTTCCCCAACACTTACACAGTACCCCAGGAGCTCTACCCCATGCTTGGCTTCAATTCCCAACATCTAACTTGATCTTCTGCTAGTTGGAGACCCCAGATAACAGACAAGTTAGGCTACTGTCTGCAAGCATAGCACAACACCATTAATCATGCCGGGAGCTGGCTCTCTACGTTGGGGTAGGTCTCAGTTTGGACAAATTATTGGTTGGGCATTTCATCAGTCTTTGTTCCTCTTTATCCCCACACTTCTTGTAGGCAGGTTAATTTTTTGGATCAATGTTTTTGTCAGTGGGTTGTTGTCCCTGCCCTTCATCTATGCTATGAACATAACTGAGCAAATATCCTGGTTGTATGGTGGAACATTTTTGGGCATACGTTCAGAATTGGTAAAGCTGGGTCTTGAGGTGAAACTATTCCAAATTTTCTGAGAAAGTGCCAAATTGATTTCCAGAGAGTTTATACAAGTTTATCCTCCCACCAGCAATGGAAGAGTCTTCCCCTATCTCCACATCCTTGCCAGCCTGTGATGTCACTTGGTATTTTTATCTTAGCCATTCTGACTGATGTAAGATGGAATCTTAGAGTCATTTTGATTTGCATTTCTCTGATGACTAAGGACATTGAGCATTTCTTTAAGTGCTTCTCAGCTATTCGAGATTCCTTTGTTGTGAATTCTCGTTTAGCTCTGTACCCCATTTTTAACCTTTAAATATTTTTCACTTTTTATTATTAGTTTGTTTTTGCGAATTACAATTTATTCACTTTGTATTCCAGCTGTAGCCCACTCCCTCCTTCCCTCCCAAGCCCTTCCTTCCTCCTTTCCTTCCCTTGTCCTGCCCCCAGTCCACTGATAGGTGCACTTCTCCTCCCCTTTCATTTGACCCTAGCCTATCAGGTCTCATCAGGACTGGCTGCATTGTTTTCCTCTGTGGTCTGGAAAGGCTGCACCGTCCAGGGGGAAGTGATCAGAGAGCCTGCCACTGATTTCACACCAGAGACAACCTCTGCTCCCCTTACTAGGATGCCCACTTGGAGACTGAGTCTGTGAGCTACATCTGAAGTGGGTTTTAAATTCTCTCCATGCATGGTCCTTAGTTGAGGTTAGTCTCTGCAGGGCCCTCAGGGGCCAGTTCCTTTTTTGTCTCTCTTGGTCTCCTTGTGGAGCTCCTGTCCTCTCCAGGTCTTTCTATCTTCCCCTTCTTTCATAAAATTCCATGCATTCTGCCCAAAATTTGGCTAGGAGTCTCAACCTTTGCTTCGATACCTCCATCAGTGGAGTCTTTGGGAGGCTGTGTGTGGTTGGCTCCTGTCATATTCTGTCTTCTCTTGTTTGCAATGTGTATCTCATTTGCCCTTCTGAATGAGGACTGAGCATTATCCCTAGGGACCCTCCTTCTTGCTTAGCTCCTTTAGGTATAAAGATTTTAGTGTGTTTATCTTATATTGTATGTCTAATAACCACTGGTGAGTGAGTATATGCCATGTGTCTTTCTGCTTCTGGGTTACCTCACTCGAGATGATCTTTTCTAGTTCCCACCATTTGCCTGTAAATTTTATGATTTCCTTTTTTAATAGCTGAGTAATATTCTATCGTGTAAATTTACCACAATTTCTGTATCCATTTTGTATCCATGCTCCATTGAAGGCCATCTAGGTTGTTTCCAGATTCTGGTTGTTATGAATAAAGCTGCTACGAACATGGTTGAAGAAATGTCTTTGTTGAATAGTTGAGCATATTTCTACTTTTTTTTATGAAGGCACTTATTGTTATGGAGCTTTCCTCTTTGCACTGCTTTTGTTGTGCCCCATAAGTTTGGGTATGTGGTGCCCTCATTTGCGTAGAATTCTAGTAAGTCTTTAATTCTGTATTTTCTCCCTGACTCAGTGGTCATTAAGTAGAGAGGTTTTTTCAGTTTCCATGAGTTTGTAGACATTCTAATTGTTTCTGTTGTTGAAGTTAGCTTTAATTCATGGTGGTCTGATAGAATATAAGGTGGTATTTCAATTTTCTTGTGTTTGTTGATGTTTGCTTTATGGAGAAGGTTCAATGAGGTACTGAGAAGAAGGCAAATTCTTCTGTTTTTAGATGGAATGTTTTGTAGATATCTGTTAGGTCCAATCGACCTATAAAGTGAGCTAGGTTCATTATTTCTTTTTGAATTTCTGTCTCAATGATCTGTCCATTGGTGAGAGAGGTATGTTAAAGTCTCTTATTACTAACATTTGGGGTTCAATGTGTGATTTAAGTTTTAATAATGTTTCTCTTAAAAAATGTGGGTGCCCTTGTATTTGGGGCATATATGTTCGGAACTGAGACTTTACTTTAGTTGATTTTTCTTTTGATGAGTATGAAGTGCCTTTCCCCGTGTCTATTGATTCAATTTGGTTGAAGCCTATTTTATTATATATTAGAATAGCTACTCCATCTTGTTTTTTGTGTCCTTTTTTGTAAAATATTTTTCAAGTCCTTTATTCTGAGGTAGTGTCAATCATTATTGCTGAGGTGTGTTTCTTGCTTGCAACAGAATGTTCAGTCCTATTTACGTTTCCAAGCTCTTAGCTTGTGTCTTTTTAATGGAGAGTTGAGGCCATTGATGTTGAGAGATATTAATGAGCAGTTATTGTTAATTCCTCTTATTTTGATGCTGGTTGTGGTAGAGTCTGAGTGCATGCTTCCTTTCTTTTGGTTTTGTGGCTGTGGAATTATTTGTTTCCTGCCTTTTCCTGGGTGTAGTTAGCCTCCTTGCATTGGAGATTTCCTTCAAGTATCTTCTGCAGAGCTGGGTTTGTGTCTACGTACTGTTTAAGCTTTTTTTTTTTCATGAATATCTCATTTTCTCCATCTGTGGTGACTGAAATTTTTGCTAGGTAAAATAGTCCAGGTTGATGCCTGTGCTCTCTTAGTGTCTGCATATCATCTGTCCAGGTCCTTCTGGCTTTCAAAGTCTCTGTTGAGAAGTCACTGTAATTCTGATAAGTTTACTTTTATATGTGACTTGGCCTCTTTCCCATGCAGCTTGTAATATTTTTTCTTTGTTCTGTATATTTAGCATTTTGATTATTATGTGAAAGTATAATTTTCTTTTCTCGTCCAATCTATTTGGTGTTCTGTAGGCTTCTTTCGTGTTTTTTTCCTTATTTTTATATTAATAACAGGTTATGTACTCTGTATCCCAGCCCTCATTCCCTCCCTCACTCCCCATCCCTCCCTGATCTTCTCCCTGCCCCCCTCCAAGTCCACTGATAGGGGAGGACCCCCCCCCCTTTTCCATCTGACACTCCCGTATCATGTCTCTTCAGGGCTGGCTGCAATGTCCTCTTCTGGGAGCTAGCTAGGCTGCTCCTCCCTCGGGGAAGGGGGCAAAGAGCTAGCCATTGAGTTTATGACCAAAATAGTCCCAGTTCCCCTTACTAGTACCCAGTTGGATACTGAGCTACCATGGGCCACATCGGAGCAGGAGTTCTGGGTTATATCCATACTTGGTCCTTGGTTGGAGAAACAGTCTCATAAAAGACCCCTGTGCCCTGATCTATTTGGTCTTTTTGGAACTCTTGTCCTTGCCAAGTTTTATAGGCCTCCCTTTCTTTAAGTTGGGGAAGTTTTCTTCTATGATTTTGTTGAAAATATTTTCAGGGCCTTGGAGTTTGGAGTCTTCTTCTATACCTGTTATTCTTCAGTTTGGTCTTTTTATATTGTCCTATATTTCTTGGAAGTTTTGTATCAGGAACTATTTAGATTAAAATTTTCTTAAACTCATGTATAGATTTCTTCAATCATATCTATTACACCTTAGATTCTCTCTTTGATCTCTTGTATTCTGGTATTGATGCTTGTGTCTGTATTTCCTGTTCTATTCTTTACATTTTTCATATCCAGGATTGTGTTTTCTTTATTGGGTCTATTTCCATTTTTAAGTCTTAGACAGTTTTATTCATTTCCTTCTCCTGTTTGGTTGTATTTTTCTGCAGTTCGTTAAGGGATTTATTTTCTTCATTTAAGGCCTCTATCATTTTCATAACCTCAGATTAAAGATCATTTTCTTATGCTTCTGGTCTGATAGTAACCTCAGGTCTTGGTATAGTACCATAGCTGGGGTTTGGCAGTATCATATGGCCCTGGATTTTGTTCCTGGTACACTTGCACTGACCTCTAGCCATTTGGTTGACTCTTATTACCAGGCCTGTAGCTCTCTGATAGTAATAGGTCTCTGGGACTGTAGGTAGAGCTCATGGTCCCAGAGGGCTGCAGTCCTCTGTTTTTCCTTCAGCTCCCTGATCCATGTTGGTCTCCTATGCTTCAGATCAGGGTGGGGTTTGGGAAATGGCACAGGCCTGGTAACTGTAGCTTCCTGATCCCGCTGGTCTCAGGGACTGGAGATCTGGGTGGGTCCTGACACAGTGCAGGACAATGAACTGAGTTGTAGAGCACAAAGAAAGGGGAGCACAGAGGGCCCTCAGCAAACCTGGTCACTATTGCTGGCCATGATGTGGCAGGTCAGTAGATGTGGGAGGGTAGGTCTTACCTGCTGCTCCCTGATCCATTACTGGTCTCAGGGCCGCAGATCAATATATATTTTATATATGCATAATATATATATTCATATATAACTGATAGTAAAGGTGTTGATCCTTTAATGGAATTTTATGTATTCTGCATGAGTTCCCTAGGTTCCCAGAAATTCCTTGAGATGTACAGCATCTATGCCTGGAAAAATGTTTGTGTGGTTTCCTAATACTTGTTGTGTATTGCTTTTAATTAATTATAATGAAATGCATTTTTTTTCAAAAAAAAAAAGGCATAGTGATAACTAGAAGCAAATTTTGCCACTCATGTATACCAGTTTACCAAACTCCAGAAAGACTATGGACATTTTATCAGATTCTTTATTAATTATCAGCAAGAAGTGTTCCTTGACAGAATAACTACTCATTGCAGTTTAAATATGCTGTGTGAGAGCTTCCTATTTGCCTCCATGCACATGATGTGGTTATGGTGATATCAAATGGACACATAGTGCTAGACAGGGTAATGTCCCCACTCCATACACCTAGACTGCACAATACAAACTGTCTTTGATAAACTTTCATTCTCATCACGTAATTCGTACTCTTGAGATATTTTGCACTGCAGAGGCAGATCATTTTGAAGTCATAAGTTCTTCTTGTGTTCTTTGATTATTTGCTTGTTTTGTTTTACTGGCCTCTGAACTGTAATTCTGTGAAGTTAGTTACTGTCAGAGAAGAGGCCACATCACTGGAAATGATGATAGGTTTTCATGAACCATCATGAGATGAATATCTCGCCTTACACCCAAAGTTCTTATCTTATGTTGTCCTTCTAACACTCAGAACTTTAAAATAATTGATCCTGAAAAAAAATTCTGAAACTTTCATATTAAAAACTCATTGTCACTATTGCCATCTGCCCATAGCTTGTTACATCTCATCAGGACTGCCTGGATCCTCTTCCTTGGTGGCCTGGCAAGGCTGTATCATCAGGAGCAAGTGATCTCCCCCTTTCAGCGGACTAGGGGAAGGGAATGGGTGGAAGAGAGAGGGAGGGTGGGACTGGGGGAGTTGAGGGAGGGGGCTCCAATTGGGACATATAATAAATTAATTGAGAAGAAAAAAATAAAAATTAAAAACAAAGATGACCAATCAAATATAGTCATACTACCCAAGAGGTTGCTACTGATACAGTGACACAAAGAATAACAATGTACTACTTTTTCTTTCTTTCTTCCCTTTTCTTTCTTTCTTTCTTTCTTTCTTTCTTTCTTTCTTTCTTTCTTTCTTTCTTCCCTTTTCTTTCTTTCTTTCTTTCTTTCTTTTTTTGACTTTACTCTTATGTTCTTTTTTTTCTTTGTGGTGTATATGCCACACATATAAGCATAATCAGTTTAATAAAAATATTCACTGTATTTAAAAAACAATAAGAAAAACTCATTGTCATTGGGGCGATATGAGCCACAAGAAAACATTGACCGGATCAGTAATCTTGTATAATGGAAAAGCAAATAAATATCCTTGCTTCATAATCATATCATTTTATTATTTGGCTAAAAGTTATTTAGCTTTGTAAGTGAGCATTGTATGAGCAGATTTTGTTGAAAGTGACAAAACAAAACTTAGCCTTTGTCAGGTTCAATCTGGCTCCCAAATTATCTTCCTCTCCCATTATCCTCTCAGTTTCCTTTGCCATTGCTTCTGGGCTTCCGTCTTCTTTCTCAATATTGGTCTGTTTTTTTAAGGCATATATTTCCCCCTTTTTCTGGTAAATATATTTTTATCCTAGTAATATATTATCTAGTCATTGAGACAGAGCCTCTATATATAGCTGAGGCTGGTCCTTAAAATATGTTACTCAGTTTTCAGCCTGTTGAGTGCTAGGATAATACACATATTCCACCATACGTAGCTTTCTAGTGATTTTTAACTCTTCTATAGTAGGGCCTGAGATATAAACTTCTGCCTCACCAACATTATGGATGCTTTCACAGAAATATGAATATCACCAATTGGTACCTTTGTATCATTGTAACTATCTCTAGTCTACAAGTATCAGTTGTAACCATAAAACTGGTTAGAGACATAACCATTTAGATCATAGCTTCTCAAATTCTAGTAAGTATGTGTGATCCTCAGAGAGTCTTGGTAAAAGATAAGTTCTGATATCTTAGGTTTGGATGAGAGCCTATATTTTTGTTAAGTTTCTAAAACATGTACCACTCAAAGGTAAGTGTTACACGAGGCTTGGTAAAACTGACCAGAACATAAAAGCCTACCTCTTAAACACAGAGAATTTTGAGAATTGGGCTCTTCACATACACAAACAACACATACACTACATGATCCTTTAAACATTTCTGATATTTCTCAGTCTGAACTTATGTCCAAACTGATCACAAGTAAACACTCCTTCATAAAATTTAATGTAACAACAATCATAAAGTACTTACAAGTACTTAATTATGTACCTCATGAAAATTAGATTAACATGAAATAATTTACTGGCAAAGATTTCTGTTTCAGGTGGTAAATTTGCATAAAATCAGTGTGCCACTAAATAAAAGTATTGAATAACAGATGTTACCATAAGAAGAGCTTTAAAAATTAAGTAAATGTCGATATTGATCACTTAAGGATTAGGAAGATAGCTCTGTGGTAAGAGCACTTTCTGTAAAGCCAGAGAACTGAAGTTCAAACCTTTATCAGTCACTTAGCAACTGGACATGTCATCACATGCCTGAAACTACAGCACCAATAACTGCAGTAAACCAACTCCAGGAAGCTCACTATCCAGCCGGACTAGCAAAAATATGGAGCTCCAGTTTAGGAAGACATTCAAATCAAAAGCATCAAAACAAAACTGGCAAATAATAGAATCTAAATGATAAACCCCATTCTCTGGCCTCCACAAATATAGTTCCTAGTATGTGCATCTCCATTCATGTGCACGTGCACACACACACACACACACACACACACACACACAATGAGTATAGGTATATAGTTCAAGTGATTAGAAAGTGTAAACAACAAGTTTAAATTCCTCAGGAAGTCAAGCTTGAGATTTTCACTGACAATTCTATTACCTTTAATTTTGGAATGCTTAAAGTTTCCTAAATCTCATTTGAAAAGAAAATAGATTTTACCCAAGTAAAGACTTTAAAAAATGTTGAGGTTATTGTTTCTTCAAGCTTCACATCCAATTTTACTCCCATCCTTTCTGATATCCAGAAATTAGGAAATTTCTCATTGTCTTTGAAACTTAGAAGTTAACTAATAGAGACATAGACAAAGGTGAGCAGGACTGGAGCATACAACTGTGTTTGTTCTCTATGGAAACTTGTGTTCTGTTCAATTTCATGCCCACATCATGGCTGTGTGTAATTTCCCTTTGCTTTATTCCTTTTCTAGGCCCACTTTGAAAGTTCATTTATGCAAATATGGATATAAATTATTTCCATTCTGTTTTCTGGCTATTATTTCTGAATAAGCATGTTTCAAATTGAGTGAGCAGGCTTTAAAATTTCTGTCTCACACTCTTCGTCATTTGATGGTTGCCCCTGACTTGCAAGTTCTCAATATATGCCGCCCCCACTTGCCGGCTGCCTACAGAGCAAATGTGCAGGTTCCCTAAAGAGGTAATCAGAAGTTATCCTCCACTGGAACAAAAGAAAATCAAGCAAGATTATTTAGTTCTGTTTTAAGTGCCAGTGAGCTGCTTTAGACAAGAGAAGACTGTTGCGAAGTCTCTGTCTCTTCTAACAGATGCACTCAATCTGAACACATTACAACGCATTTAGATGCAAAAATAGAGACTGCATGTTTTAAAAGTAAGCAGTGCCGTGGAACCCATGAATAACCATTCGAATACAATTGTGCATTTTATATGAATTGTGTGTCTTCTTAATAATGAAACAACAGAAAGATCACATCATTCAAATGGAAATGATTTTTCATTTAATCTTCTGTGATAGTTGCAATCATACAGCGAATGCGTGCCAGAACTAGGGAGTTGTAAGAACTCTTAATATCCCTGGCATCTTTATAACTATGACAGTTTCCACACTTACTAATCGGAAGATGGTGTGACCTCAATCTTTATAGCAATCATTAAGTGAAGACTAACAAGAAGTCAATTTAACATTATTGTCCAATAATCAGAAGTGAAATCAGTGCATTTTATATTGGCTATGATGTTGTGAGGCGGAGAGTATTTTTCATGCATATTAGCATTTTGGTTAAAATGATTATATATTCATACATGTAAATACACATGATTATTTAAAGGAAGGTAGCATGATCCATAAAGAATATTCCACAATTGAAACCCAAGGACAAAAATCTCACTCTTCTGGAGAATTTAGTAAATGACATTAGTTTGGTATAATTTTTGAGAACTTGTTTATTTGTAAACAGTATAACCACTGAGTTTCAGATAGTTCTTTAGTGACAAGAGGCAAAATTCAGAGCACGGTCTAGAGCAGAAGGAACAAACATTACTGATGTCTTCTCTCAATTTCAAACTCTTCCCAAGTTACTGAAACCTGATGTGCCTGGGCACTGAGATTTAAAAACTTACGTTAAGGTTTGTTAATTTTAAATATACCACAAATGTAAGTCATAAATCTATATGATTATCTTTTAAGTTTAATTGTCATTAATTATGTAAGAACATGTGCTGTCCACTGGATTTGATGCTTTGACCTACTCTCACACACCACAACTCTCATTACCCTAAGGAGATATTGCCTAAGCATAAGTGTTAATTTCTGCTACATAAGCAGCCACTGTTCTTCATCAGAGAGACATCTGCAAGTTTATCTTCATATTTTTGTTTTTAGTCTTATGTAGAATCTGGTCATCTTTACGCCATAGCCTGGGCCTTGACCTTCTGCCTCTCTTTTTGCAGTCATTGCAGTTTTAAAGAGCTCTGTTTTAAAGATATTTCTTATTTCTCTTAGTCCCTGCAGCATCAAATAAGACCAATGTTTACTAAGCCTTTTGAGTATATGTAAGTCATTTAAGCATTTAGAGAGGAAAAACACCGTTCCCACATATATATGCTTTTATATATAATTAATGTTTACTTTATTCAGCTTACAGCCTAGTTGTAACCCCATTCATCTTCCCCTCCCAGTGCCATAATCCTTCCCTCTACCTACACTCTTTCCTCTTCTTCAGAAAAAGAGAGGAAATTCCCCTTCCCATTCACTCCAGTTCGTCAAGTTGCAGCAGGACTGAGCTTGTCCTCTTCCCCTGTGGCTTGGCAAGGCAGTCCTGTCAGGAGGAAGTGATCACAATGCTGGAAAATGAGTCTGTGTCCACTGCAGTTCCCACTTTCCTTACTAGCGTACCCACATGCAGCCTAAGATACCCATCTGCTACATCTTTGTAGGGGAACTAGGTCCAGTTCATGCATGGTATCTGGTTGATGTAAGCCCCTCTGCACCCTGGTTAGTTGGCTCTGTCGGTCTTATTGTAGAGCTCTGGTCACCTTTTCTCTTTCCTCCCACTTTTCCAGAAGACTCCCTAAACTTTACCCAATGTTTGCCCATGAGGTTCAGAATCTGTTCTGAGGCACTACTGGGTAGAGTCTCTCAGAGGACAATCTGTCAGACTCCTGTTTGCAATCTTAGCAAAGAATCCTTCATAGTGTCAGAGACTGGCACTCAGATAAGGGGGGGGTCTTTGGTTGGGTCAGGCATTGTCTGGGTGTTCCATCAACCACTGCCCCCTGCAGAGAGGTAAGAGGGTAGAGAACAGACCTGGGGAGAGCAGCAAGGGATGGAGGACAGAAGGCCTGTAGAGAAATGTGAAACAGAGGGTTGGAGGTATCTCTGTGACAAGCTGGACACCTAAGTCAGGGTAGACCCTTAGGAGGATCTGAGGGAGATTCAAGCAGAGGCCATAGAGACTGAAGAGATCACCTTCTAACTAGACAAGTTTCCTAGTAAAAGAAGGGGAACTCCAACCCACCCACAAAAATGTTAACCCCAAATTTACCCTGCCTACAAGATGTGCAGGTTTAATGATAGAGCAAATAGACCAAATATGTTTTAAATGAGACAGAATATGAAAGTGTGTAGCACTGAGGGCTTGAATTTTCATTGGACCATACTGTTACATAAAACCATGGGTCTTATTAGGTGAGTGAGGAATTGTTTCAATTACTAGTGCTACTTTCTTCAGAGCTGGATGGGCTTAACAAATGGTGTGTAGTGGTGACAATTTCTGCAAGAATCTATAAAATGATTAGCCTATGATTATCATTTGGAGGATAGTGGGTACTTGTAAAAGACTGAAAAATACAGGAGTTCCAGACTCCAGTGTCTGTGTCTCTTTTTTGGGATCTCGGTTGTACTTGACATAATTAAGAAAAAAAAATAGTTAAAACTTAAAACAGCTGAGCAGCCTTACCAGGCCATAGAGCAAGACAATGCAACCACTCCTGATGAGACCTAATAGACTAGGATCAGAAGGAAGGAAAAGAAGACCTCCCCTATCAGTTGACTTGGGGAGGGGCATGCATGGAGAAGGGGGATTAAGGGAGTGGTTGGAAGGGGAGGAGAGAGGGAACTACAGGAGGGATACAAAGTGAATAAAGTGTAATTAATAAAAACTTTTTAAAAAATTAAAACAGCTTAAATTTAAAAGCCTAATGAAAGTGCAACACTTTTTGAGAATTCTCTAAATTATAGTGAATATTTTGGCTGTGTCTCTTTTTATAAGGTTCAATTGGCCTTCTATTTATCCCTTTGCTTAGTAATGACAGACAGCCTTAAAGAAATAGTAACAAATATTATTATGAGTGTTTGTATTTGTAGAAAAGCACTTGGCAACCATGCTATGTTTTAAAAAGCAAATCTCTGATCAGTGATTAACAACACTTGCTGCTTTTGCAGAGGACCTCAGTTTAGTTCCCACATCCACATCAGATGCTTACAAATACCGTTAATGGCAGTTCCAGTGGACTAAGGCATTCTTTTGATATCTCTGCATATGTTCATGCACATGGACACACATATGCAAATATTTTTTAACATATAAAAGGAAAGCTTTGCCATGTTCAATGAGAAAATATGAAATGTACAAAACTTATAATTTTAAAGAATTATCGAGGTTTATGATTTTTTTTGTACTACTAAACATGAAAAAGCATTCTTCCTCCTTACCTAGATTCTGTGATGTGTGTTCTTGACTGCAACATAATTCCTAATTACCCCCACTTCTGAATGAGGTGTCTGTTGTCTGTTGTAGCTCCATTGTCATGCACTGCCTCCATCTTGTGGAAAGCAGAAGAAAGAGGGATTGGAGATACTCACCCATGGCATTTAAAAGCCATTCTATTCTGAAGCCTAGTGGGAACACCACCACAAATAATAAGAGAATCTGGAAATATGGTCTAATGAGGTAGCAATAAAAATAAAAAAAAAACAAAGGATCGGATATGAGTGTGAGTGTCAGGGGGAACAGAGTGTGCAGAATAGTGAGCATATCTTTATTTTTCTTTTTTACTTTCAAATGTTCATATCTTTTAGATTTCACCCAGTGGGTTGAGAACTATATAACAGATTTATCTAATCATTCAATAAATATGTGCTGAATTGTTATCCTGAAGTATTTTCAGAGAGACTATTTTGGGGGAATAAAACAATCCTAATACTCTTGTATTTTGATGAAGAAATGGATGAAGTGACAGAATTGTTTTGTGAAAGAATAATGATGGACTTTGTTCTTCTTGGTTCAATAACTATGGAAACAGAATTCAAGGTGTGTCTATTTATTTAAAAGGCATTCACAGTTGACCAATCAAAGAAATACTTACAGACTTGAGACCAACACTGGTCTAAAACACACACTGTGTCTAAGCATTGAGAGGGTAAAGTGCACACAATGCACTCTTCACCAACAAGCTATTTGTAATTGATACCTGCTTGCTGCCCTGTGTCTACTTCCCCCTCTTGGAATCCAGGACCCTTTCCACACCAAACTAGACTGGAGGGCGGAAAGTTTAACTTGGCATGCAGGTGAAAGCAATGCAGGACCTCCCTTGGCTCTGAGTGCAAGGACAAGGAACACTTGTTTTGCTTATGGTGAGGAGGGGGCTTATTTATGCCCCTGAGGAAGTGACAAGGGTCTCTGGGTCAAGGTTTATGTGGCCATGTGCCATTGGATTGGCCAGGGCAGGAGTGTTGGATGTGCTTCTTCTGCATACTCAGGAGTTACAGAGTTCAGGCTGAAAACCCTTTATAATGTTCAAATGAGGGGTAAAACCTGATAACTGTCAGAGTGATAAATTCTTACTTGGGCTGATGGTGGGTGAGTTGGTGTTAAGGCACCAAGGTTGGGAGAGGGGAGGGAGACAACACCTGTCATCCTCCTGTTTGAAGTATCCTCTATTCTTCCTCCATAGCTCTGGGCCATTAAGGTCCCACAGCCACAAGCAAAGCAAAACAAAACAAAACAAAACAAAACAAACAAACAAACAAACAAAAAACCAATCCAATTGTTTGCAACCATATTCCAGGGTAGGCCCCATGCTTAGTGGTAGCTGGCCAACACAAAAGGTAGCCCAGCCAGCAGGCCAGTTGAACAAGACTCTAAGAGAGGGGGTGAGAGTGGGGGGTACAAGAGACAGGAGAAATGGAGACCAAGACAGTTTCTCTGCTCAAGGCCTCGTTTATTTGAATTTTTCTTACAATGTATAGGGAGAAGGCAAGGCAGAAGAAATATAATTGCCTTGGGCAGGGTTGCTAAGTGACCAGGAGTCAGGAAGACCCACCAGAGGAGTCACAAGGTGTGTTATTAGGAAAGTTCCATAGAAGAGTTGCTTTGGAAGCTCGGAGGGAGCAGGGATGGGGAGGGTTTAAGGTATTTCAGGAAGGTGATCTGTATTGCAAGCCCCAGGTCAGCCAGGAATGCACTGTTGTATCCAGGCAGTAAGCCATTAAACCAGGTCAGGCCAGATGCCAAGAATTCAGGAGGCCAGCAAGGTGCCAGAAAGCTCCCCGCAAAAAGGAATTCTATGTTTTGTTGTTTGTGAAATTTTGAGTTCTTTTGACAATATTTGTCTTCTTGGTCATTAGATTGTTAGTTTTGATTTTCATTTTTTTTTCATTTTTGTTTTTGTTTTCTTTTCTTTTGCTTTGTTTTTGGTTTTGAAAGAGGTAGAAAGAACATAAAGTTTGGCCAATAGGCAAGTGCCGAAGACTTTGAAGGCATTAGGGGATGGGAAAATGTGACCAAAACATATTGTATGAAAAAACTATAAATAAAATTTCAGTAATGGTAAATAAATATTTTTAAAACAAGAAATTTGAAAGGTAAGGAGGAAGGTAAATGTTGAAAAATGGTCATATAACAAAGGATATAAAAATTTAGAGATATGAAGATTGTCTGAGTAGCTGTTCAATTTTCGTGAAGAGACACTATGACCAAGGCAACTTATAAAAGAAAGGACTTAAAGAGGTACTTCCCTTCTGTTTCTGAGAAACTGTCCCTGATAATCATGGCAAAGAGCTTAGTAGCAGGCAAGCATGATGTAGGAGCAATAGTTGAGATTTCATCTTGATCCCTAAGCAGGAGGCAAGAATGAGATGGAAAGAAAAGAAAGAGGTAGAGACAGAGACATAGAGATGAGAGAGAGACACAGAGAGAGAGAGACACACAGAGAGAAACAGAGAAAGAGAAGAAACCTACTTCAGTGGCATACTTGCTCCAACTAGACAATGCCTTCTGATCTAAATAGTGTCATTAACTAGGCATTAAGTATTCAAACATTTGAGTTTTGGTGGGCAGTGCCCATTCAAATCAACACAAATATAAAAGTTAGTTTGCTCAGGTTATGGGAAAAGATCAGAAAGTATGTAGTATATATAATTGAAAGGGGTAGGAAGAGAGAAGAGTCTGTGAAATAACAAGGAAGAGTCCATCAGCCTGTGAAGGAGAGTTGTAACTCAGTTTGAGTGCAAATGGGATGCATTAGGAGGTATAAATGGGAGGGTCCTGATACAGATCCAACCTAGTGCCTGATGTTTAGCAGAGTGGAAATATTTGCTGATTGACAGGGTTGTTGCAATATCTTTAGCAGGAAGAGACCACTGAAGAGGGATTTTTATGTTCCTTTTCACATTCACTATGCATAATGACAAGACAAGGGCACACCTCATGCAGATGCTTTCCAGATCATGTGAACAGGATGAGTATAATGCAAATGAAGTCTTTAAGTGGAAAGGAAACAGAAACATTGCTTTGGATTGAGTTCTGTTGACCTCTTGAAATTCAGTGCATTAGAAAGTCAGAGTCAAATCTTATGCTTATACAGGTTAAACATCTGAGCATTTTATTTCATTAATCATTAGTGGTGTTTATATTTTATTTTAAGATAAATGTAATCATTTATCAAATTCTAGTGAAGTAAAGCAATTACAAATTAAGAGATAATTCCTTCCTTCAGCACATGATGTTTAAAACAGAGCAAGTAGCAGAGGTAACAAAACAGTCATAAGAAGGCTGCTCAACTTTAGCCTCATGTTGCATTGAGGAAATCTAGCAAAAATATTTCTCCTTAACTGTTTATGTCATTCAGAAAAACTGTCTTCTGTCGTGATTTCCTCATTTTTTAAAAATTCCTAGTTTATAATTTGGGGACCTTAATTAACTGGTGTTTGACGCCTGAGTATATTAGCTGCCTTTGCTCCTGCTAGGATTGTGTTGATATTCTCACTTAATACTGTCCTCATACCAAAGAACTAATCAAGAAAAACTACATCTCAACGCCCTCTCACCTTGCAACTAAACATCATGCATAAATATCTTACAAGAAAAAGTTTTACTTTCAGTCATGCTTTCAGAATGTTCATTAGTGAATGCTTTGCCAGAATATCAAGGTGGTAGAAGTCTTTGACAAATGAGAATTTTACATGGACAGGAAGCAAAGAGATCAAGACAGGAAGATGTCAGAGACAATCAACCTCCAGTTGTATATCCTTAGTGGCCGACTTTCTCTGTCTACATATCACCTCAAGTTTTTAGAATCCCTATAAATAACACCATTACCTGGATAAAAAGCATAAAGTATATGAGCATATGAACTACATTTCACATTTAAATCATACCACCAGATAAAGAATAAAATGTAAATGATTACCTGAGAAATCCATGATTCCAACAAAAAGGAAAATTATAACATGTTCTATACTATTATTTCCTTTACAAATATTTACAATGTATGTGAACCTTATTAATATCTCTGAGAAAGTTTGAAATATATCTTAGTTTAAACCAGAACTCTCCATAATTTTTTAAGATATGAAATCCGGTCTCATGTGACACCAGTTTAATATATGTGGAATACTATTCATTAGAAATATAACAAGAAAAATAGTGTTGTGAGAAGATGCCCCTACATTCATTTACACAGAAAGTATTATCAGAAAAGTGTCTTGAAAGATGAGATGGACAGCTATGTTTATTTGTTGAATATATCTTCTATTTATAGGGAGATAAAATTCTTTCTTTCTATAGACTCTCTTTATTCTTTGCAATTTTTTTGCATGTATAGTCACATCCTCACCAGCTTCCCTCTCTCATACCTAAATATCCACCTTTTAGGGAAGAGATTATAAAGATTTCCCAATTATGACTGACTTCTCTGGTAATCACTTAGTCTCAGCACTTTGATCATTTATGAGACTCTGTATTATTACCTGCTGTCCACTGAATAAGAAAGCTTTTCAGCCTAAGGTTGAAAGAAGCACTAATCTATGGTTATCAAGATAAACATTTAGAAATCAGACTTCTACAATAGTGTACATTTTGTCACTTAATGACCATAGGTTATTCCTCTCCACACAGGGCCTATAGCTTTTGATCAAGTTATGGTATGTTATTTTTTTCTTGCCTTTCTGTTGCTGTGATATAGTGCCACTACAAAGGCAATTTATAGAAAAGAAAATTCATTTTGCCTTAGGAATTTAAAGTGTTAGAGTTCACATGTCTGAGATATCATTGCAGTAAGCAACAGGTATGATGAAAAGAGCAGAAAGCTGAGAGCTCACAAGAGGCCTCAAACAATCCCTTTACAAAGTGAAGCAATTGTTTACCACTCTAATGTTCTAGCCGCTATTGCAACACATGGCACATTTTGCATGGCAGGTCAGTTTTGGAGCATCTGCTATTCACTACTGAGTAAAACCATTCCTGGTTATTCTAACCTACTGACCTTAGCAATATTTTCCAATTATTATTAAATTTCACCAGCAGTGATGGAATTCGTAGACCAGTTCTAGCTTGATTTCTGTAATGCAACTGAATTATATTACGTCTTCAGCCATAAGGTTTTGTTAGCTAGTTATAGCGAGCAAAGGAAATAACAACAGGCTGTATTTGAC
>CM053765.1:20363188-20386239 GCA_028658305.1 Pachyuromys duprasi
CAAATAATTTCTTCACTGAAATAAATTTTTACAAATTAAAGTTTTATGAACATTGAAATTTCAAATCATTTATATAGTATTAGAAAAGTATATCAAAAATTAAGAAAAATAGTTTTCCTTCTTAATTTGTTTTAGTAATATTTAAATCATATCTTTATTAGTATCAAGTTATTTATTCACTGATTATCTCCTACCTTACACTCCGATTTACCCTTAAAAATATTGGGCTCTGTAAGTAGTAAAAATGGGATTATACTATAAAACCTACCATAGAATTATTAAATGGCTATTGAGTCAAATCTATTCATCTCTAAAGCTTCCACTCAAAAATGCTATATGAGAATAATGAAGAATGCAGATGTTCCAGTGACATTGCATTCATGTTTTGCTTCCCAGGATATAATTATCTGAGGGAGGCAAAGTCCCTTTAAAATGACTCCAAAATGGCAGGAATATATGGAATAAAGTGCCGTAGGAACCAGCATTTCGTTAAGCAGGACAGAATGGTCAAAATAATCTAATAAAGTCAAAAGCAGCAGTTACTGGCTTGAGCAAGTCTGGTGCCATATCTCCTACAGACAAAAATGGTGAAACTAAGTGGTCCAAGGGAAAAGAAACACAAGTTTATGCTCATATAGTGACTATGATAGAGAGTCAAAAGGCAGCAATAGAATTATCAGTCATTGGGAGATGGAGCAGAAATGCTTTGCAGACCTTACAATAGAATTTCTTTCAGAAACTGAGACACACAGCAAAGGGGGACTTATGCTTCTCAAGTTGGGAGGCCTTCCCGTTGTTTGAGCTTGTGTCTTCCTAATTCTCTCGACCTTAATTTTTGGTGCCTATGTTGTAACATAGGTTGCTCATGTGTGACCATTCTATGTTAGAATTTGAAGACTATCAATACATGAATATTATACATTGAGTGCTTTCTATTTATTCTAGTTGGTTGCTGCTGTTGTTTTGGGGGTTGTTTGTTTGTGTTTTGCATACAAATCTTTAACAAGTATTTGCTGAGAAACCATTTTGTAGTAAATACTCATTTAGGCCGTGGACTCACTGTTAAATAAATGCACTGTGTTTTCTTGTTATGGTGAAGCTTTGTCAGTCACTGAGAAGAAGCATGTAACCAAAGTGTGCCATCATCTTATTAAGTAATTATAAATGTTATAGTAAAGGGGAGAGGGTTGGTAATGTCCTAAAATTAGGATTTAAATGACAAGAAGGTAACTACAAAGTAACTATTTGGGAGTAGCATTTTAGTCAAAGACTATAAAGTCGGTCTTTAGACTTTAAATGGAGCAGGGATGGTGCACACCTTTAACCTTCACACTTTGGGAGGCAGAGGCAGGCAGAGCACTGTGAGCTCCAGGCCAGCCTGGTCTACAAAGTAAGTCTAGGACAGCCAAGGCTACACAGAGGAACCTTGTCTCAAAAAAAAAAGAAAAGAAAAAAAACCCCAACAAAAACAAAAACCATAAAACATAACAAAACAACAACAACAAAAAAACACCACCATCAACAACAACAACAAAAGACTCTAAATAGCAAACAAATTTGACCTGAAAAATCTGAAAGTCAGGGCTATAATGATGTCTTGGAAGTTAAGAGCTAATATTATTTGTACAAAGTACCTCTTTTAGGTTCCCTGATCCCGTGTTGGTTACTTATAAGTACCTAATACAGCCTCTCCCGGGGACTCAAAAACCCAACCCCACCTTTTGGCTCCTCATTGCACCTATACATATATGGAATACACTAATACATACATACTCATGTGCACACACACACATAAACAGAAACATACACATACACAAGCATATACACACAAAACTAAAAATGAAATTAAAAAGCAGCACTAGACAACACGATGCTGGGGAAATGTGCATAATAGGAAGTCATAGAGAATAATGATCAATGGCATGGGCTTCATCAGATGGGAGAAGAAAGGAGTTCAGGTTTAACTATTTCGTTGATATTTTTTCTTTGCTATTTATTTTCCTTTGTATTATATATCTTTCTATTATTTTAAAATACCTTTTTTTCCCACACATAATATATCCTCGTAATGGCTTCCACTCTTCCTATTATTCTCCATTCCTCCCTCATCCCTTTCTACTCAGATCTACCTCCTCCTGGTCTCTCATTAGAAAAGATAATAAAATGAAATATAATAAGATGAAATAAAAACTAACACAGCATAATAGGACAAAACAAACAAACAGAAGGAAAAGAGCTCCAGAAAAGGCACAAAAAGCAGATACAGATAAAAAAGACCCACTCATTCCCATACTAAAGAATCACATGAAAATACTAAATACTATAGCTTACTATCATAAGCCATAATAAATTCCCAAAGGACCTGTACTGTAAAAAGACGGTAAAAAATAAATTAAAAAGTATGAATAAAATGTAAAGCAAACCTGCAAAAGAAAATAAGGGCCCTGACAGTACATGATGTGACAAGGAATTTCAAAGATGCTGTTGATTTTGTTTTCCGTTGACCATTTACTGCTGTGCATGCAGACTCAGTGGTGATGTGAATAGTTTGTTTTCCCATGGAAAATTCCTTTAAGAAACTATATATTCATTTACAATGGGTTTAAAATTGTATATAGCTCCTGGGCTAAAGTTGGGGACAGGTATCCACTTCTCTCAGATCTAGGACCCCATCTGGTGCAGACACTTTGGGGCTCTGTGTTTGTTGCTTCCTTCTAGGTAAGTTTACGTGGGCGTTGTTCCTGTTGATTTAGAGAGTCTTGTCTCTTTCATGTCTTACATCCCTTCTGGCTCTTCCAGTCTTTCTACCTCCCCTTGTAATGGGTTCCCAAAACCCTGAAAGTAGGCACTCCATTTAGGACTGAGTGTTGCAATGCCTCTCTTTGTTTATATAATGCCCAGCTCTGTATTAATTCCCATCTGCTGCAGGAGGAAGCTTTTCTGATCATGACTGAGGAAGTCAGAGATTTATGAGTAGGAGAATGTCATCAGGCATTTATTTATTTATTTATTTATTTATTTATTTATTCATTATTCATTCATTCATTTATTTTGTATAGGACACTGGTGTTATCTGTTACCCTATGTACCTTGGCTATCTAGTCTCTAGTTCTTTGTCACTCAAGTAGTAATGCACATGGACTCCATTTTTAAAAGATTGTTGTAAGAAGTACTTGAAGATTAAACTCCAGGAATTAAGATAATAGCAGAAGCTAGAAAACAAATTAAAAACTATTGCATAGTAATGAGAAAGATGAATGCAGGATATCAATTTAGGACAGACAAGGTATTTTGTGAAGATGGGCCAATGTAATGGTTAAGGAATGCAAAAAATAATAGATTTGCTCTTGATTCTTTTGATTAGTGATGGAGAATTTTAGAAAGAAGCAAAAATGTGTTTTCAATAGAGTACAATTCATAGAACATATATAGAGTAATATTTCAACCATTGAATAGTGAGGTGCTGCTTTAAAATACAAGTAGTGAAGTCAAAGGTTTATTCAAAACAAGATTTCCAAGGAAAGCTGTACACAACACACACACACACACACAATGTAAATTGCATCAGCCCTATTATAGCCTTTAAGAATCTTCCTTAAATGAAATTACAAAGTACCTAACACAAGATTTGAACTTAGCCTGGATCAAGAAGCCCCTCTCTCTCCACTTCTCTCTGTGTATGTTATTTTTATTGTTTTTATTTATTCTCCTCTCATACAATACATCTTGACCTCAGTTTCCCTTCCAGTCACTCTTTCCAACTCCCCTCTCCCACAGTTCTAATCCTCCTCCCTTTCTTCCCCAGAAAAGATCAGGCAGAAATCCACCCATTATTGTTTTCCTCTGTGGCCTGGTAAGGCTGCTCCCCATCAGGGGAAGGGAATCAAAGAAGCAACTACTGAGTTCATGTCAGAGACAGACCCCGTTCCTATTACTAAGATACTCACTCAGAGATTGAGCTGCCATGGGCTACATCCATGCAGGGGTTCTAGGCTATCTCCATGCATGGTCCTTGGTTGGAGTATCAGTCTCAGAAAAGACCTCTGGGCCCATTTTTTGTTGTTGTTCTGTTGTTCTCCTTGTGGAGCTCCTGTCCCCTCCAGGTCTTTCATCCCCCTCTCCCTTCTTTTATAAGATTCCCTACACTCTGCCCAAAATTTGGCTATGAGTCTCAGCATCTGCTTTGATACCCTGCTGGGTAGTCTTTCAGAGGCCCTCTGTGTTAGGCTCCTGTCCTTTTCCCTGTTTTTCTCCCTCTTCTGATATTCGTCCCTTTTGTCTTTCTGAGAGAGGATTAATCATCTTACCCAGGATCCTCCTTCTTGCTTAGCTTCTTTAGGTGTACATGTTTTAGTAAGTTTATCCTTTATTATATGTTTAATATCCATTTATAAGTGAGTATATACCATGTGTATTGTTCTGCTTCTGGGGTACCTCACTCAGAGGGAAGGGGAAGAGGATCTCTCCTATCAATGAACTTAAAGAGGGTCATGGGAGAAGATAAGGGATGGAGGGTGAGATTGGGAGGGAATGAGGGAGGGAGCCACAGCTGGGATAGAAAGTGAATAAACTATAATTATATATATATATATGTGTATATATATACATACATACATATATATATATATATATATATATATATATATATGAAATCCACCCATCAATTCAGGGTAAGGTAACCCAATAGAAGAAAAAGGTTCTCCAACGTAGGCAAAAGACTCAGATACATCCCCATCCTACTGCCAGAAATTCTCCCAAAAGACCAAGCCAAAAACTGTAACATAAACAGAGAACCTAGCACAGAATTGTGCAGGCTCCATGATTGCTGCTCCAGTGTGTGTGAGTCACAATGAGCCCTGTTAGTTGAGATTCAGGGATGTGCTCTCCTGGTATCCTCTGCTCTGGCTCCTAACTCTTTCTCTCCCCCTTCTGAGGGGTTCCCTGAGCTGGGGAAAGAAACTGATAGAGACCTGTAACTTGTATTCTCTCTCTCCCTAAAGTTTAATTATACCTTTCTGTTTCTGCTCCCATAAGACCTCCCCTATCAGAGGACTTGGGGAGGGGCATGGGTGGAGAAGGGAAAGGGAGAGTGGGATTGGGTTGGGAGGGGGGGCAGAGCTACAGGGGGGATGCAAAGTGAATAAACTGTAATTAATAAAAATAAGAGAATAATAAAAAGAGAGAGAAAATTTAACGGTATTACAACAGTAAAATATACTTACAAATTCAATAGAGATGGCCCCACACTACTTCATGCTTTGAGTTTTCGGTCTCCAGCTAGCGGTCCTTTATTTGGAGCTTGTAGAAACCTCAGGAGTATGGACTTAATTAGAGGAAGTATATAACTAAATGTGGTTCTATAGACTTATTTTCCCTGACCACATTTGTGTTTCATTCTAATTTCTTTTGAACCATCAAGTGAACAATATTCCTCAGCCACACATCCGTAGTACCAAGATGTGCTGTTTTTATTGTTGTTGTTGTAATGGGAAAAATAATTAGGAACTGAACACTCTACAACTATGAGACAAAATAAATCATCCCTCTTTAAAGTTGTTTCCTTAAGTAGATTGGTTATGCTAACAGTGCAATGACAAACACACACATATTTATCAGGCCTAATCCAGAATAGTATTTTCACCAATTGAAGAAATGTGTTGGACTCCTCTATGCACCATTACTAAGAAATATAAAACAAGAAACGTTCAACAACAGAAGCTGACTTTCTCACAGGTCTCAAAGCTGTGAGTATGAAATCAATGCCCCAGGGCAGAAATCAGTTTCTGTATAAAGGGCAGGGTTATTCTATGCCCTTTATACAGAAACTGAGAGAGTCTGTCCTTCCACTCAATTTCTACTGCCAGCTGTCATGATTGGTCACAACTACATCACTCCAGTCTCCACAGCCAGTTAGTCTAACACTGCTATGCCTGTAGCCATTGTATCTCCTGGACTGTCTTTTATAATGGTAATACACATACTTGCATTCAGACCTCACATTTATAATTTAAAATAATCTCACTCCGACATCCTTATTTCAATCTCATACGGCTCAAGTTTTCACTGCATTAAACAACCAATCTTAAGAGCTTGACAGTTGATACTTGGTGGTATTTAGTGAGTTAAGCGAATCACAATTTGAGTATGAAAAATCTATAAAACAAAACATTGTAAAGAATTGTGATTAACTATCAAAACAAAATAAAATCAATAGCTTGACATGATAATAAAAATCAAATAAATTAATTTTGGAAATGAACTAGAGGCAATAGTTCCATGCCCTTGGTCTTAATGGAGAATTACAATTTTTAATTTTAAGAAGAAACTCAAACACTGAAAGCTGTATGAAAATAAGTCAGAATTCATGAATCTGCAAGTGAAAATCAAATTCAACCCCACTTCCTAAAGAAACATCTCTTTTTGCATCTCTACTGTTAGCCTTTTGAGGATTTAAATAATTTAAGGCATGATATTAGTAAAAGTTCTAAATCATCTTTGGGGAAATAAGTTCTGCATATGTGAAACATACAGGAATATAGTAGATCATCTTTGGGGAAATAAGTTGTGCATTTGTGAAACGTATAGGAAAAGATGTAATCAATATGTAATTATATGCTAACTTTTGTCTCTCTCAGTGGTTCTCAACTTTCCTAATCCTGCCACCTTTTAACACAGTTCCTCAAGTCTTAGTAACCTGTAACTATGAAATAATTTTCATTGCTACTTTATCATTGCTACTGTATTTTAATGTAAATGTCTTTGGTTTGTGACAGCCTTAGGAAACCCCTGTGAAAGGTTTATTAGAATCCCTAAAGGGGTTGAAAACTGTTGGTATTTGCTA
This sequence comes from Pachyuromys duprasi, assembly GCA_028658305.1. Taxonomy (NCBI): domain Eukaryota; kingdom Metazoa; phylum Chordata; class Mammalia; order Rodentia; family Muridae; genus Pachyuromys; species Pachyuromys duprasi. Next base: position 20,370,030 of record CM053765.1, read on the forward strand.
GCATTTCAAGGATTAAAGAGGAACAAGGAGGAAATTTTATTTTTATTACACGCAATGTTTCATCAAGCATGAATAGAGCATCACCTATTGAGAAGGTAGAACATACAGGATAGTTCACACAGAAGAAAAAAGAAAGAAAGCAAGGATAGAAACTGCAAATAAGAGCTGAGAAGATTATGATTTGAGCATCTTGATGGATACAAGGAAATGAGATGGATAACTAAGATTCAGTCCCAGGTTTCAAAGATTCCGGGTGAAGAACATAGTGAAGGTGTCTCCTTGATACTCAAGGATCCTCAAATCACGGGGTTTCTATGCACACTCACATGTCTCATGCGCTGTTGGAAGTGTGTAGTGCCGTTACATGTAATCAAGAAATGCCTGAAACAACAAAGAGATTTTAGAACTCCACCACATGATGAAATATGAAAAAATACATAAATATTTTGCATCTTCTTGATTTTTCCAAGGTTGGAGACAGGAAGTTCTGTAGAAAGCCCTTACTGAAAAAGAGAATGACTATAGAGATCCAGGAAGAGTTATTTCTATGGCAAACATGTAGTCTCTCACCCTACACAAAACAGCAGAAAGTCCCTCTTGTCTGAATGGTATGGTATTGTTTTACTGACTGTAAATGCGATAAAAAAATAGATTGAGGAAAAATTAACATACTGAGAGCAGAACATCATCTAACACATGCATACAATCATGGCTGCAGACGTTTCTTTTAGCAGTGTTCATTTGAAACATAAACATACAGCCTTCAGCTTGTCTATCGTGGTAAAATTGATAAAGTAATATTTGCAAATTGCTCTGTGAAGCATGGATGTTTTTCTGCTAATAAAAACATTTTCCTAAAGTGACATTCGATTTGAAAGTTTTGAAAATTGTGTATGTACAATTGAGGGGTTATTGTAAGCAAATGATACAATTTCAGAAATCAAGAAAGAGATGTGCAGCTGCCTCTATGTCTCAATTCTGCATATTCTTTTTGTTGATTTTACACATATTTCAGAATTAATTTCAAAACAAGAAATATATAAGGCTGTGACATTTAACTTTGTTCTGTTTTCAGTTCTGAATGGGAGCAGCATGTGACCTCTGTGCACCGATTTTAGATACAATTCTCCCTGCCTTGCTTTTCTCAGAAACTGCTTTCCCTAAGGCATTGCTGTGATTCCAACATTGTATTTAACTTTGGGACTATACTGTCCAACAGGCAGAGCTTCTACATTTGAGATCTAATAGCACGTGAAAATAGTTGTAAAAATAGAAGTACATGTGCAAACATTAAAATGCAGTTCAAACAAACAGTCCAGGGAAATCTTTTAGTGTGAATTTTGAACAGCTGAGTTCTGCCAAGAAGAGTCAGGGAAGAAGAAATGGACAGCCTCCAAAGAAAAGACATTCTTCCATGAAAATCAAAATGCAAAGAGAGAATAAATGTGAGTGATAAGAGATTTAGATACACGAATAATATTTTAAAATCTCTCACTCTATGATATGCTTAGGAGGGTGTGGTACAAGGTGTAAAGATTTTTGGGAAATAAAAGTCCCTTCAAAAATAGAACCTGTGACTGTTGCAGAAGGATGATGATGTTGAATCCATTGTGGAATACAGAGGAAGACCTGGTTTCAAAGCAAGCAAGCAAACAAACAAATGCAATTTTAAAGAGAAAAGCAAATGAATAAAGCATATGTTAATGTCATCACAAGAAACTATTTGAACAGGAGAAAATCTTGTGTCAAGTCTGCCATTAGAAGTAAACTTTCTAAGCTAGAGAATATGCACAAGTGAAATTTCAATTAACAATATTATCTATAAGATTTATTTTGTGATACTGTGTTTGTAGTCACATGACCTTAACATAGTTTTAATACGGCATTGACCTAAGTATTTAGACTTGATACATAAGAAAGGATTTGTGATTCTTCTTATCATTTTTTTTATTGTTTCCTATTATGGAGATTTTATCCTACTGGGTTTCTATTTACAGCTTTGTCATGTGTTTGTATTATTACTCTTGCTATAGTAATTTAGGAATAGCAGACTTTAGCGATCAGGCCAGAACTCAGTGGAACCCATGGATAATATTTAAGGAGGGAAAACCAAGGGAAGTAATTACTATAATACAGCATGTCCAGACAGCAAGCTTGACCTTTCAGAATCCCATGAGCTGAAGTACATGCTCCAGTTACTGTCTGCACTTGTGAAGAGATGCATTTTTTTTCCTGCTAGGCTAAATGGCCTTTGTGAGAGATCCTGCTGAGGAAGGGATGGAGGGATTTATGCCTGCTGAGTTAATACAGGACACATAGTTGTTTGGCAGTCCAGGTTTGGATGCTGAGGAAGAAAAAGAGCATGTGTAATTCTGTAGGGATCTAACAGCTTAGAAGTAAACAATGGTTAACACATAAGTTGTTTCAACTGACATGAACTGGGAAAGAAATGAAAAGGCACTTCGCCGAACAGCACAAAGATGAACTTTAAAGATAATAGAATGGATGCTTTGACATGCTGGCTAATTCCATTTTATACTGATGGTATGGTTATTTGGAAATGAAATTTCTCACACAGACTTTCATGTTTCTAGATGGTAGCATTACTTTTTTAGATTATGGAAACTCTGAGAAGTAGGCATCATACCTGAAGAAAGTCGATCTCTGGGTGAGTGGGCACTGGGTTTACAGCCCAAGCCCACTTCCTCTTCCCTAGGAGATTAGTCTAGAAATTTCAGGTGCTTGTTCCCATTGAAATCGTACCATTATACATTAACAATAGTGATAAATGATATGTCTTCACACCATAAGTCTATGTTTGCTTAAGTTGCTTTATTGTGTATCATTGGATAATGACAATGAGAATGAACTTTAGTGAAGAAAATCAATACTAAGAAATGAGATTGTTGTTACAATAAACCTGACCATGTTGTTCATAAATCCCTGGGAAATGTTTTGCAAGAGTAATGTAGAACCCAATAACTACATGGGAGGCATTCTTTAGAATACTATAAACACAATCTAATGAGATATTAGGTTAAAAATTTTAGATGAACAGAATGTCAATAGAAATGAAGATGGCAAAAATGTGCTAATGATATATCAGGTAGAAACAAAGGCTCTATTGGCAACTGGACTGGAGGTTATTCATTTTACAGTGTGGCAAAGCTTCTGATTGTATTCAGCAGCTGACCTTAGAAATGAGTATGGCTGAAATCAAAGGTAATGGATTAACATTTTTAGCAGAATAAATTTCAAGACAGAATAACAGGCAGGCTCTCCATGCTTAGTGGAATTTATAAGGAAGGGTAAGAGGAAAAGTAGGACAAGTGAATACTTTGTTAAGAAAAAGATTGCGAACATGAACATGGTTGTGTGTTCATAGACAAATAAGATGTAGACAAAGGGCCTACAATCTTTAATGTCACCCTGTCATTAAGAGAAAGAGGGCCTCTGAAAGTCTCTACCTAGCAGTATATCAAAGCAGATATTAACTCATAACTAAACCTTGGGCAGAGTGCAGGGAATCATATGAAAGAAGGGAAGTTAATATGATATGGAGAGGACAGGAGCTCTACAAGGACCAAATATATCTGGGCACAAAGGTTTTTTATGAGACTGTTTCTCCAACCAAAGACCATGTATGGATACAACCTAGAACCTCTGTTTGGATGTAACCCATGGCAGCTCAGTATCCAAGTGGGTACCCTAGTAAGGGGAACAGGGACTATTTCTAACATGAACTCAATGGTGGGCTTTTTGACCTCCTCCCCCCCCCCCGAGGGAGGAGCAGCCCTACCAGGCCACAAAGGAATACTTTGCAGCTAGCCCTGAAGACACCTGATAAACCAGGATCAGATGAAAGGGGAGGAGGTCCACCCCCATCAGTGGGCTTGGAAAGAGGCAGGGAGGAGATGAGGGAGGGAGGGTTGGATGGGGAGGTAATGAAGGAGGGGTTACAGCAGGGATACAAAGTTAATAAACTGTAACTAATATAAAAAATAAATAAATATGAAAGAAAAACTAAGATAAAAGAAAGAGAAACTACACACTTTGCACCATTATAGTTGAAAATATACTCCAAAAGCAAGATTCCACCTATCTGAGGCTTCTTCTGGAAAATCATCAATTGTATTTGACCTGAGAGAGACTAGACTGGGGATATACCAATTTAGGGGTTTCCAGTTTTAAATCAGGAGAATATATTCCCAGTTGTAGACAGGAGCAGATACCATAAGCTGTGGAAGAAGAGAGCCAGGTTGAATCGCAGATCTGCTTCTGGGTACTGTTTTTCAAGTATCCAAGAAGCAAGTATTGGGAGATGGTGAAGGATTGTACAAAGGTTTTGAATAGCTGTTGAGGCAAGAAAATGTTTGTGCATGTTTGGATTTCATGTAAGTACAGGCTAAAAATTGTATGAATCTGCAAATGTGAAGCCAAAGCCATATTGGAGACCTCAAAATGTTTAAGATGTAGTAAATAGAAAACATTTGCTGAGAAATATTTCAGGTACCAAGTGGGACATGCCACATGAGTGGAGGGTTGGGACTTCCCGAAGTACACTGAGCCCAGAGAAAGTGAATAATAGCCCCATCTACCAAATATTTAGAAGCAAAGTTTGGTGTTTGCTTTGCAAGACCTTGGGTTAGATCAGATCCTTACTTCTATGTCTTTATTCTTCTTGATTCCCTGGATAGTTTTTATGAGGTGACATATATACAAGTGTATATGTACATTTGTGAGTATGTGCATGTGAATACACATGTTTACAGAGGCCATAGAAGAGCTTCAGTTTCCTTTGAACTGGAGATACAGATGGTTGCACTGAGCCATCTCTCAGGACCCTAATTCTTTTCTTTTTTATTACAAATGTTTTTGTTTGTTTGTTTTCCATATGTTGAACATGAGCAATTAGTTAATATTTTTATGTGTTCACATAAAGGATGACTTGAATCTCCGAAGAAAATTTTACTTAATAATACTGAAATATTATCGAGCTTTGTAATATATTATACATGATACAGACTTTTGATATTTTACTGAAAGTATTCTGCAAGATATATTTATAAGACCATAATTATAGGCCAGAATGGTATAATTTGCATTGGTATAAAAATGTTTCCTACATACAAATATGCTTTATTATACAGCCTCCAACTTCTTTTAGTAGGTTGTAGATTCTTTGGGCGGTGGGGTCCAGCTGGAGAAAGAGGTTCTCCGAGGACAGGTCTCCTTTCAGCTGTCTCTGCTTTCTGTTCCATTTGTATATGTAAAGGGACATCTCAACCTCCTGTGTCCACCAGCCATAAAACCCCCCTCTTCAGTGCCTTCTCCTCTTTGATGAACTATACCTCCTTAAACAATGAGCCAAAATAAATGATTCCTCTCCTAAGTTGCATTGTGAGGTTTGTTGTTGTCGCTTGTTTTGGTGTCAAGAAAAATAACTATTAAAAAGTGAGGCCTCATTCAAATCATCAAGGAAACGTCTCAATCTTCAATCAGCTTTTTACTTATGAGGTTTGTTTGTCTTTCTATCTATGAGCACAAAGTCTAGTGCGACTTTTCATTTTCCATTTTCTCCACTAAATCTCTTAGAACACCCTTGTTAAATCATGAATGGTAATGACATATATAGAAATGACCTAGGATACATCTGACCATTGAAACATTATAAACCCAGAGGTTTTTATTAAGTAATGTCAATTCTGAGGGTCAGGATAGCTGTTATTAAACCATAGTTTTTCTTAATGATATAAACTCTTGTTAGTCCATTCACCTGGCTTTGCGTTTAGACCTGAAGGGGTAAATAACAAATCAGGAATCCTAGTATTTTTATTTTAAGGTCACCACACAGATTAGGATGAAAGTTAATAAAATCTAGATTAGCCTGCTCGTTAATTCTCAAGAATGATATTTATTTGTTTCAGTGTACTGGTTCACTTTAACTGTTCACATAGTGCACCCTAGAATTAACTAAAAGGACAGTCTCAGTTTTGGAATTTCCTAGGTCATCTTGGCCTCTGGTAATGTCTTGATTACTTGCTGTAGATAGTCCTTGACCACCTCAGGCATTATCATTTCCTGGACAGGTAGTCCTGACCAGTACAAGCTGAATATAAACCATATAGTAAGCCAGAAACCAAAACCCTTCATGGTTCCCACTATACTTGACTATAAAGTGAATCCATTGGTCAGAGGGAAGGGAACAAGCAATCCTGCATTCAAGTTCCTGCCTTAATTTGTTTCAGTGATGGACGTTGACTGGGAGTACTGAGTTAATGATGAACCTTGTCCTGGAATAATACACTCAACTGAGTGCCTCTTCCTCTGTTGTTTTAATGAGATTATTTTATCACAACAACAAAAGGACACCAGAACTGTTATGCACTGCCATTGCTAATATGATCACAATATCATGTTACTACCTTTGAGAAACTGTTTTTGTTTCCTTGGTCCTTAAAGACACCACAGATTATGCCTTGCTCAACCCTATTAAGGACTGCCATATGCAAGTGGCTCATACCTTCTCAGAGACATTTTACTATAAGAAAACTTTGTTTTTTCTAGAGTTAAACTAAATAATCTCTAGAGTTTCAGTTATAGATGAATTTGAGATGGTCTATTCTAATAAAAATTTCAGCCTTAATTATAGTAGAAGGTGAAATCTCTTTACCTATCTCAGCTGATTTTATCTCAGAGAAAACACTAAACAAGGGACCTAAAGAAACTGAAACTATAAATCAGTAGTTCAGAGTTAGGGGGAATGCACAGAGCAGAGTGCCCATCAAGCAGGGAGGTTTTAGTGCAGTGCATCTCAACCTTCCTAATCTGAGAATTTATTTTTAATTTTAATTTTATTTATTTATTTACTTTTTAATTTATTACAATTTATTCACTTTGTATCCCAGCTGTAGCCTCCTTCCTTTCCCCCTCACAATTTGCCCCCCCCCCTTCCTCTTCTCCTCTCATGCTCCTCCCTCCAGTCCACTGACAGGGAGGTCCTCCTCCCCTTCCATGTGACCTTAGCCTATCAGGTCTCATCAGGACTGCCTGCACTGTCTTCCTCTATGGCCTGGTAAGGCTTTCTGGAGATGATCGAAGAACCAGTCACTGATTATCTAAGAATTTTTAATACAATTTCTCATGTTGTGGTGACTCTCAACCATAAAATTATTTTTGATTTTACCTCATAACTATAATTTTGCCAATGTTAAGAATTTTAATGTAAATATATGTTTTTCCATGGCCTTAAGTGACCCCAGTAAAAGGATCATTCAACTCCCAATGGTTTCATGACCCTCAGATTGAGTACCTCAGTTTTAGTGGATGACATTTATGGTTTAGATTCTGAAAGATCAGTAGTGCATACTAGGGAAAAGATAGCAACTTGACCTAATCAAAAACTTCTTTACTCTTCTTAGAAAAGTTGTGTGAATATTCATATATATGACTCACATTGTAACATGGCTGTGATAATGTACCATATGGTTTTGGGTTTCTACTGGGCAGCATGTACAGGAAAGAATAGACAGGGTTTCATTTTTCTCAGCTGTAAAGATGCACAAATTTTAAATTAAAAATAACCTTTCAGCTGATTCCTTGCATAATTGCTATCTTGTTTTGCTAATACTGTGGCTAAATTATAACTTGCAGAAGCCTTGGGGATTTGCATGCTGGTTTATCCTCTGAATTTGCATTGACATGGTTTTCAGTCAAGTGTGTAACTAAATCCTGTGGCTATGAGCAAGGCTGGCAGTATTTGCATTGAGAATCAGTGGGAGATTAGAGCAAGAATGGCTCTGTGCAGTCTCCCTAAATAGATTCCATGATGAAAATTCTGGGTCTCTCAAAGCACCATTCACTCCCATTAACTGACTGTGGCTGCTGAGCCTACTCTCGTATCAAATACCCAAACCAACCAGGAAAAATAAGAGGAAAACATGCAGTCTGCCACCACAATATGACATACGTCTATGAAATGATCATTTGCCAAATCATTTTAAATGGGTACTTGAATAGGAAATATGGGGATATTCTTGTTGAAAATGAATTTCATGATGAAAACACAAAAACAAAGGCATCTTTTTCTTTGCCAATAATAAACTAAATACATACATTTTCTCTTATGATGTCATCAAATGATGTATGGAGTATATTAAAAGGCACTCAGTGACACATTCTATAAAATAAAAATTAGTAAACATTTTTGTAATCTGGGTGTTGTCGTTTCATACTGTGCATTAGTTAGTCATCAAGATATTTATTGTTTCTGTAATTCTGTAAATATTTATTTTTCCTCAGAAGAAGAAACGAAATGAGAGCTCTAACAAACTTTACTAATACATGGTGTAGGCTGAGCTCAGAGTGTTTCTATCCCCAGGCCTAGTTTTGGAAGCTTCTAGCTTCCATACAATCTAATCTTCTGCAAGCCCAGACCTTAAAGGCTACAGCTTCCAACTTCTGTCTGCTAACGTAGGCCTAGAATGTTTTCAGCATCCAAGAATTACTGCTGAACACCTTACCATTTCCAGCTCTTTCTGAACTAAGACAGAAGGGAAGTACAAAGGCGTGTGGAGATGAGTAAGATTTGAGTGCACTATTTGAAACTCACAAAGAATCATTTTTTTTTTTAAGTTGGAGATACAACTCAGGTGGTAGAGGACTAGCTATAAATGCATTTATCTGTTGGTTGGGTCTCTAGAATTACAAAACCTGGTATGACACACTTATAATTCCACCATTTGAGAGGTGGATACATTATGAATAGAAGTTCAACCATAACCTCATCCGGAGAGAAGTTTTTACATGAGGGTTTACATGAGACCCTGTCTCAAAACAAACAGACAAAGAAAAGAAAACAAAAAGGAAAAGAAAACAAGTTTACTTTTCATGCGCACAAAAAGGATATTTCACTTTCTTTGTGATTAGTGTCCCTCATATTTTCACCATCTTGGTCTTTTGTTAGGATTAACATATATCTTCCCTTCCAACCGGTTTTCAGCTAGTATCATTTACTAGAAAACTGAATTTACAACATGGTTCCCAGTCAAGATTCTCCATTAACAGTCTTGTTAGTAACTATAGAGTTTAGAACCTAGCTGTTTCCCTGGCTTCAGTTGTCCTTCTACTCACCAATTCCGATGCCACAGCTTCTCTGCACCTCAGAGACTGTGTGTGCTCGCCGCCATCTTGAAAAGTCTCTTCTTGAAACTCTCTACGATCGGGGCACATTCTGACGTAAAAGAAGCACTTGTCCTAGATTCTTTATAACTTGTTCTTACTTAACCATGAGAATACTCATTTTCTTTAAACTGGAGATTTTACTGAATCTTTTCAAATAAATGGTAGTTGATGTCCTCAAACCTGATCTTTCAAGCTGATCTTTCATACGGAAAAAAATGCATGCCATTTAAGTCGTTTAAGGTAAGTTTTTGTTAGGAATTAAGTAACCACTGAAACAACTTCTTAGTTATCTCTCATGAGTATCTAAAAATGTTTGCCCCGATTGTGATAGAATATGTTTATTTTTCATGAAACACTTTCATTATGGAAAGAATCTGTTCAATAAATTAAATTAAATTTGTTTTAGGAGATGGTATTTAAAAATTCTATTTATTTCCAGTATATTGATTTTTCATTTTTCTTTTTTAATATTTTGTTGCCTAGCAGCAACAGAGCAGTGTTGTTAACTGTTTATAAGCTTCTATAAAGTATCAAGTGCTATTGTGTTTCAACATGAATGTATTCAACCAAATTAATAGTTTTTCTTTTGTTATTTTCCCAATAATAATTCCTTGTGCAGTCCCTGTGCGTGTGTGTCAATGTACACAATTATTTCATTTCACTATACTAAATTTTAAACAGTACACATTAGTGAAAATAATTTTATTTAAATTTTTTATATAAACGATTCAAGAAAATATTCAGCAAATGGAATGAAAGTTTCTAAGCTGGATTACAGAAATCAAACAACTTTTGATCATCATGTGAAAGGTAAGAAGTTCACCTAATGATTTATTCCTGCATTTTTAAATTTCAGCTACCTTTCTAAGGTCCCATGTTAACATTGCAATTATACATGGCAACAAAGGTATCATTTGTTCCATACATGTGTTCTCAGTATATGGAGATATTGTCAATAAAATATCTTCTCCTATAAAATTCTTCATCTTAACATAAGGCTAAAATCATTTGAATCACTTTTCTTGATGTTCATTCAACACAACTAGCTATTGGTCTAATAACCATACAGTTTAGGATTCATGTTGGATTCAATACATAAATCTATCTGTTCACATAAAATTGTAAACTTGTGAATATATATGCTTAGGTATTTGTACATACCTGTACTGTCATATACACAATCAATGTGTGTACACACACACACACACACACACACACACACACACACACACACATATATATATATATGTGGTTTAAAAAATTAAATTTATTTCCAACTAAACATTTTTGAAAGATTTTTCTTAACTGCCAAAGCAGATGCTATTCATTAAACTTCCCAGACCATTATTTTTCTCCTGTAAGCAGCCTTACCCAATATGGGGAAAGAGGGAAGACATACTGAGGAATCTGTTTTTTCCTAACCTTCTCTGCAAGGCATCTGCTAAGACCCCATTCATCACAGTGAAATCTGTGAATGGATATTCTTGCAATACCCAAAGGTCTCATTGGTAGCAGCTCTGCAATGTTTTACCACTTCTCTGGCAAAGCAAAAGCAACATACACTTTTGTCAAACTGTCAGCAAACACTTCTCTCTTGATACAGTTTGCTCAACCTAACCTACTGAAATGTCAACTGGTCAGAAATGTTTCATTTTGGAAATAAAAAATAAATAAATAAACCTCAACGTTTACCTTTATGTGGTTCTCACAAAGAAGGACATTTTCCTCTGTGGTAGCTGAATATTGCCTTCAGAAGGGTACAAACTACTTAGTGGGAAAAAAAAAAAAGTCTTAAAAATCTGATTGTCAAGTTGGGTTAGTAAGCCATGTGCACTTTACAGCTACTGAATTGAGATCAAAAATCCCTGATTCACCTTTCCCCAAATAATAAGAGATAAGTTATTTAACTACACTCAAATTGTTCTTCTCCTAGCTAACTTGGAAGGAATGGGTGGTTGCAATATGAGCTAGAAGACATCATTCCCTCATCCCCAGGCAGATTCACCTGGGACTGAATGATAATGAGGTGTTAACTATATAATCCTCACTTCCATTCAATCAAGTCATGAACACGATTTCTTTTCAATCAAGTACAGAGAAGACTGAACATGCCCTTCTGAATTATGTGTGGAAAAAAAAGTTAATCACATTGATTTCAGAAATGGGGAGAAAAGTATGAAAGAAATACAATAACATGTTTTGTACAGGATATGAAGTGGACTAATGAAGCATACAACATTTGCCAAAGACCTGTGATTCCCTTTATAATTCTTCCTTCCCCTAGTTTAAAAGCAAGACACATGGGAAAATCAGTGTACAGGCAGAGTTGCAAGTGGAGTCTTAAACTTTCCATTTGCTTTATTGTCTTTAATCACAAAAGAACATTTTGTTTCTAAATGTTTTCTTTGCTTTGACTTTTTAAGGTACCTATTTGGATCTCTCTAATTTTTCCATATCTGTTGGGAACTGTAGGAGAAACTTCCATGTCTACTGAAACTATTTCTCCTAACTACTGTCATTGTAAGTTTTGAATTCCACAGAAATTACAAATCTTAGTGCGTAGTTCTTTTAAAAAATATTTATTAGTCAAGCCTAGCAAACCCTAATAATTATTTTAAAGTACATCAATAAATGTTCACTCCACATTCAAAATTGTTTAAATACACATGTTAACAGTTTAAAGTCTTACTAGAATAAACACATACTCTGCATTTCTTAGTTAGATATTTAACTGACAATGAATCTACCCAAATACCTAAAAACTTTAAAAAAGAATAAATAAGGTGTAGTATTTTTAATCAGTCACTGTTCTGTATAAATATTGCAAACATTAAATGTAAAATTAGAAATACAGATTATACAACATTTTCAAAATGCAATTACAAAGGTGACTGTGGTAGAAAACTTTATACAAAATATTCAGAAATCCAAATACATACCATTTAAATTAATTCATTTTGTTAATTTTCTTTTTAATTTTTAACTTCTTATAGTGAAAAATATAACTCAATGAAAACTGTTTTGACATTTTAGGCTTCCATATTTTCTATTTTCATGGCAACAATTGGATAATTACCAAAAACACAATTTTGAGTTTGAATAATATATACCAAGTTCTTTTTAGTGTTTGTAATAGGAGTTTTGTTACATAAGCAAGTTGTTATAAAACAAATAATTTTTTTATTGTGCCACTATCTGCTTTTCAGACCTCCTATGAATCAATAGTAATTACCAAATGCTATACCAGCATGCACAATACTGTATTATTTTTGACTTTAGACATGGAAGAGGCTCTTTATGGTATATTCTAAATATTTCAGGTAGACTATATATAGGCTATATTTTAGTATGAGAAAATTAAATCTACTGAATTATTATTTTTTCTCTAGTTCAACCATCCTGGCCATGTATCTTACAGTTATGAAAAGACATGAATGCAATTATCATAAGTGAAGAATGAACATTGGCAGTGTCTCATTAAAACTTAACTTTTTATGTGGCCAGTGCTTGTTTTCTCTGGTAATCTTTTTTTCCCTTCTGAGTTATTGTTTTTCGCTAATGGTTCCACCCTAGAAATAATATCACATTCTAATATTCCATAATCTCATACTATCTTATCCCTTGCTGTCATTACTCAATTCAAGTGCCTGTTTCTCCGAAGTAATTTTGATTGTTTTCAACAGATACATATAATACAACATAAAGATGACATAATACACAATTTGTGGAAGTTCCTTATATATTAGTCCAAGGCAAAATTCTGTAGTTCTGTAGGGTCATTCTCCATTAGCTTAATCAAATATGATCCTTTATTGCATGACTCTCATGTATTTACTGTTCTTAATCCATCCATGATGTGCAGAACTTAGAAACAAGGTACCATCTAACAGAGAACAATGAACAATTAACAGATGGAGCTCTAGAGTTTTCTGACTTCCTTCAACAAAAGTACAATCCTTGATTATCCAAGTCATTGCTTAAATAAAGCTTAAATGAAGCATGTGTTTACATGCTACACCATTTAAAAATAATAATGCAATATTTGTCTCAGAGAGATGGATCCATAGTTATGATGCATACTGTTGTTGGAGATAAACTGAGTTTGGTTCCTGATACCATGTCCAATGGTGTAAAACTCTCTGAGTCTCTAGCTACAAGGGATATGATGCTGTCTGGCTTCCACTGGCACCTGCATTCTTGTGTATTATCCCCTCTCACATATGCATACACACAAACAAAAAATAAACAGATTTGGATAACCACAGTGAATAAAGTTAAAAGAAAAAAAAAGAATATCCTTCTTACTAGATATAAGAGCCAAGAAAGTTGTCATACCCAAATTTATCTTGATTTCTCAGTGTCCATGTGTAAATAATTTGTTTAATATTCAAATGAAATGTTGTTAAGTGTGTTTATATTATAATACAAATAAACTAAGAAATAATATGGTATAATGGAAGGAGAATCAGAATATATTGGGGAAGCTAGGTCAAACCCATAACTAGCTTGCTGTGTTAGTTATAGGGGTGCAGTAACCATGTTGGTTGATAAACTGCAATTACACTCAATAATAATTACTGTGGTGGTAAAGTCACACACTGCTGCTGAGAGTAAAAGCATTTTATTTTGTTAAGAGCTGATCTCTGAACTGAAGCTGCTCAAATTCAAATACTGGGTACAAATTACATTTTCGATTTTGATTAAGTTATATAACTTTTCCAACTGTATGCGCTGCTGATTATGAAACAGACATAAGGCTACTTAACTTACATACTGTGGAATGACTTAATTCAGTATAATTCATGCATGGGATTCAGTAAAGCGATGACTTAAAAAATGTAAAGTACCAGGCAGAAAAATGGAACATGGGTTAACTTAGCGTTTATAACTTTCCCTTTAAGAATTTTTAGCTATGTAGAGTTTAGAATTTGTAAACAAATATCATGTGCCCTATAATGCTTTGTATTTAAATAATGTGAAGTCCAAATTGTTATTTATTTTTAATTAGATTAACAAGACACTACTGTAACAGCATCTACAGTGAATACTTTACTTCAAATGTGGCAAACCTATAGACTAATAGTAAATAAATCCTAATAGTGTGACATGACTATTATTATTTAATGTCTTATTAAGTATTTACAATGTTATATGATATATTTTGTTCATATTCATTCTCATTACTGGAGCTTCTTTCAGACACATTCTTAGCTATGTACTCACCAAAGTTCATATTTTTTTCCAACCTGAACTCTATGGAGTCCAGCTTGTTTTGTCTGACTGCTCTTGGGAATAGCAACTGTCTTGGAGTATAGTCAATACGACAGATGTCACATTTTAAAGTAAAGAGGATTTTCCTCTTCCAGAAGGAATCACAGACAATAGCTTCTCAGAGAAGGATGCAAATTCTTGCCTATCTCCCATCCTCAACGTTGGGATTTTGTCTAAGTTAGGTATGCACAGGTTTGCTGTACACTCCAACATTCACTACGTTATTTTATTTGTGGATCTGCCCATTTTTTTCCAGAAAACAACTTTCTTGAAATTACACAATGTCTCTGACTCTTAACATCTTCCTGCCTCTCCTTCTGCATAGATTCCTGAGTCTTGAGATGAGGGTAATACATGCATTCTAATTAAGACAGTACTCTGAAGAGTCTTTTTCTCTGAACATTGATCAATTATGAGGTTCAGTTTTAATTTCCATCTATTACAAGAAGAATCTTCTCTGATGAACAATGTACTTGTCCACGAGTAAAGCAAAACGACATCAACAGTTCTTTATTTATGTCCATTTAGCAGAATAACAATAGTCATGGCCCATGACCTAGATATCCACATATTCTTGGACTTGTTGAAAGTATCAGCTATTAGTTCCATTTTTCTACATTATTTTTTATTCATTACATTTATTTATTTTGTATCCTCGCTGTACTCCCTCACTTATCCCCTCCCAATCCTTCCCTCCCTTTTCTTGTCCCATGTCCCTCTCCTAGTCCACTGATAGGGAAGTCCATCTGACCCTAGCCTATGAGATCTTATCAGGACTAGCTGCATTGTCTTCCTCTGTGTCTTGGTAAGGCTGCTCCCTGAATCAGGGGGAGGTGATCAAAAAGCCAGCCTCTGAGTTCATGTCAGAGACAGCCCATGTTCCCATTACTAAGGAACCCACTTGGAGAATGAACTGTCATATAGAGTGGTCCTTAAAATAAATCACAAAGTGGTTGGTTACTTAGGTAACCTTTATTGCACTATGTACAGATTAGATCATCTTGACAGATAGATCATTATTATAGTTTCCATAGAGCTGCAAGGTGCAGGCAGAGGGAAAAAGTAATCATCATTCTCACCCAACAGTGAACTATCACGTGCATTCTCCATTTTCATTTCCTCCTTGATGTGAGAACCCTCCTAGTACAGCTTCACCGAAGGAAATGAACAAATTTCTATAGGTCTCCACTTTCCCACTTTTAGCAGTAAAAGTTCTATTCCCGGGTACTGTTATCAGAAAAATTCAACAGTTGGTTAGTTCCCTTTAGTTCTATGCTGTACCCCCCAAAAAGCTCAATCTCTTAATTCCTAAACAAAGTTCGGGGGATCCAAGATGGCTGCCCCAGGAGGACACTGTGTCTGAAGAGCAGGACAGTAGTGTAGGCACAGCGACCTGGAGACTGAGATCTCAGACCTAAAACACCAGCTTTGGTACTGATAGGTGAGCAGAATTCCTATGGTGGGGAAATCAAATGGAAAAGTCCAAGGGACACCCAGATATTCCCAGGAAATATCTGGAGGGAGACAGGCTGCACAGAGCCGGGCTGGGCGCCTAAGCCACCATTTTGGTCGGGGGCACACGGTACTCCAGATGGATTGAGTTTCACCCAGATACCTCAGGCTGCACTGGGCAGTTCCAGTCTGAAGTTCAGCCTTGAAGCACAAACAGCTCCTTGATTATATATAAACAAATGCCCAGAAATCGGCATAAGAACTCACCCAACAAAAATCAGGACACCATGGCCCCACCAGAAAC
>CM053765.1:20386739-20420994 GCA_028658305.1 Pachyuromys duprasi
TCTGAGCCTGCAGCACACCCGGGTGTTGAAGCAGAACCCCGGATGAAGTGTGAGCTCGCAGTGAGCAGTTCAGTGAAAATGCCACCCAGTTCCTCCTGAGACTGCCTGTGAGACTGTGTGATCCAGTCTATTATGGTGGGTGTGGGCACCCAGCATGGCTGCTCGTTCAGATCAGAGCTGTGTGCTGCTGGTCACCGGGAATTTTTTCCAGGTAATAACTGGGTGTTCCTAGGGTTTTCCCACTTGATTTTCTCATCCTAGGAGTTCCGCTCACCTGGCACTCACAATGCTGGCGTTTTAGGTCCCAGAGTTCAGTCTCCTGGTCGCTGCGTTGTTTCTGCTCTCCTACTCCTCAGACACAGCTTTCTCTCCAGGCAGCCATCTTGGATCTACTCGTTATTTATATTTTTTATTTTCGTAAAAAAATGACCTGTACCTAATAATAATAATAACACTCATAGAATATATGATAACACAATACAAAGATATAATAGGTACTTAATGATAACATCATTATTTGTCAGGTACTATAAAAATATTTAATTCCTAGACCTCATTTACATATGAAAACCTGTAATTGGTGAGGTTTATGAGCACTTTGTGCTGATGAAGGAATTAAGTGGAGTTGAACAACTTGCAGAAGGTAATATTCCCTCTGATGTTTAAAGCCAACTTTGTTGTCATTTTGGAGTTGGCTCAAGAAAGGTTATAGAGTTTACATAAACATGAGTTCCACATTCTTATTGAATATATATTTTACATGAAATATTCTGAGCATGGGAGGACATATCAATGAACTCAAAAATATCATTCACATGTTTGTTATACTAAATTATTTCAGCATCTTGAAAGTTCTAGAAATAAAACACAATTGATGAACAAAATATGCAATGGATAGCTTCAGATATTTTTCATTTATTAGGCATTTTAGAAGTGAACAGAATTATAACAAAAATAACACACGTAAAGTAAGACACTCATATATGTTTTAAGAGGTCTCATAAAAATTACAACGTATAGAATGACTACAGTCCTATCATATGTTTAATATACCATATTCTGAGGGGTTTGCACTTCTTACAACTATAACTTGAAATAATCTGTATATGCTTAAGATGCTGGTGCTAGTATAGCAGGATTGGGGGGCTTTGACTTTGAACTGTGATTGTTTTCGGCTTGAGATAATAACTATTACACAACCAAGTAGCTGAAGTGTGTATTTGAAGTTTCTCACAGAGACCTTGTCATTTCCTTAGAAATTTAGAACTGAAAAATCTAAATAAAGGAGAAAAATCAGAATCTAATCATTATTTTATTTTGTTATTATTGAAAATAGATTCTCTGACTCTTTTACCTGCTAACCATTATTTTAAACACCTTTTTTCTCTGGAGTATGGATAAGGGATGACAATGAAAAAAACATTTTATTTATTTAAATATTATATTTAATGTATTAAAGACCCAGGAATAATTGTCATATCTGTATGCAATCTATAAACTATAGGATATTTAGCTTGTGTTTTCTGAGAATTATCACAAGTGCCTAGGTATCCTTGAACCATTTTACATTTATAGATCTCCTTGTATGTCTATTGTTAGAATAACATTAAATTGTCACTCGATGTATTACTATGAAATCCAAAAGTGTTTGCACATTGACTTCAACCTAATTCACTTTTTTGGAATTCCTTTTTTGTTTCTTATGGTGATAAAATGAAGAACATTTGTAAAAATGGCTTCTGACATCAGCATTTTTAAATGGAACATGCACTAGCTTTAGATAGAATGAAAGCCTTTACACTTTCACTTCATTTTTATTAAAAATTTGAATCACCTCAACTAGCTGAATTGGTCTTGGTGATTCCTTTCATTCATCTTTTCTCATAAAAGACATTAGTTTCTTATATCTGTATCACATCTGTTCAATGTGTCTGTAGAGATTTGTCTTCTACAGATAATGCATAGGTGGTATGTTTCCATTAACTGTCATTCTTCTTGGCTTGGTTTAATAAATGCTAACTTTGTTCTGCTTTCTGCACAGATCAGGAAATTATAAGAAATTGTGTTCATCATAATATCCAAATAACAACTCATGGAATAAATTGAGCAATACCTACAACCTATTGATTGTGGGGAATTTTTAAGCCAAGATCTTTGATTCTATAAATCCTTCCTCAACTATACTACTCTCAAACTCTAGAAGTAGCTGGGGTTTCATCAGCAGAGGACTTACCTTTCTCCTCAAGGAACAGAGAAAGAGTAGAAGTAGAGAGAGTTGGAAAGATAATTAGATTTAAAATGTATAGTTTATTTAACTGTGGTTTCTATGTAACATATCAATATGACTTACAAATGAAAGCAGATATGAAAAGAGACATATGGCCAAATGGCAAATCAAGGCACAATAGTGTGTGCACCTGTAATTCCTGTTCTTGATAGGGTACACAAGGATATTAAGAGTTGGAGGTTACAGTCCTCAATCTCTGCCATGCCTCATAAAATGATACATATATCTATAAAGTACATTTTATAAAGTACATTTTATTGACCTAGCTCACATTAGGTGCTTATTAGTAAATTGATGAGTTAGAAAACAATGCCAGAATGTTAATATTGAAAGTCAATTGTTCATCACATTACTCTAAGTAATATCTATACTCATAAGATATTAGAACAAAACTCCACATGACAGTCACTCTGCAAACCCCTCATGTTTACATTAAAAATATATGTCAAGGAGAGGTCTCAAGCTGATGTGGAACAATACTCTCACAATGAGCCATGTTTCTCATTGCTTTTAGAGAGTTTTTTGTTTTTGTTGTTTTTTACTTATCAGAATTTTTTTTCTGTTTCTGTTACACTCACACTTACAAGGACACAAACAACACATGCTCATCACACTTACTTTCATGCCAATATCATCAAAACACTTTTTGACATAATGCATTTGAAGATTTTAATAAATAATGTACTCTAAATGTGCTTTAGAAAGATCGAGGGAATTTTTGAGTGCAGGAAAAAAAACACAGAAAGAGTTTAAAAGTACTTCAGAGCAAAGAAACGTGTTCCAGTGGGTGTCCATGGGACTTTCTTGAGTCCTTTACAATGCATTGAGGTACATCTTTCATTAAGCACTGTGAATGTCCCCATCAACCTAGGGGACTGTGAATTAGAAGAATGTGTAGGTGTCATGCAAAGTAACTTGATTGTCTTGATGCTTTTTTTGGCTTTTCACTTGGGAGATGAGAAGTCACTTAGCATGTGTGAGAGTACAATATTTACAGAAATATTGATAATGAATATGTATAAATCCTCATGTGATGGGAGTGCATTTACTTTAACTCACTGATGAAATCTGTAACTCCCAACACTGTTGTTGTTCTGAGTCTTCACAGTATCATAGAAGATGCCTGGTTTAATTCACAACAAAAAAGTTTTTTTTAACATTTTTATTTTATTTTTTATTAATCACAGGTTATGTACTTTGTATCCCAGCTGTAGCCCTCTCCTGCATTCCCTCTCTATCCCCTCCATCCCTCCCTCATCTCCTCACTGCCCCTGTCCAAGTTTTATCATTATATTTCTGTTTTTCATAAAAGGAATAAGACAACTGATTATAGAATCCATTGGAGGAACACAATTTTATATAGTGTTTAAATTTGTCTTATAACTATACGACAATATATAATTATCTATGGTCAATGAAATTAAATTGGTATTATAGGTAACACCAATTACAAATGTTCTGTCTTGCAAGGAACCTACTCAGTGCTTTGCAGCTACCTAAAGTCTGGGTATAGCTATAGGATATCTTCCTATTTTAGAGCCAATAAGCTAGAGCAGGCATTGCAAAGCCTGGGAATGCAAGATGACTTCAAAAAGGATAGCACAAGATATTCTTGTGACGTTCCTAGAAATATTAATGGTTATGAAAAATTTTACAAACAAATTCACTGTCTAACACCTTAATGAATACATATTTAATGTGTATGCTAATCATAGATGTAATTCTGTATGGCTTTCCAGAGGAGACACAAACAGTCATCTATTCACCCCAGATCAGGTAGGAAGACAGGCCAAGATAATTATTCCACCCTTGTCTAGCTTAGTGATCAAATCATATTTTTGCGATTACTTACCAGAGCATGGTTGATGGGTTACTTGAAGAAGCACAAATATCTCAAAACAGCACATTGCCCACCCCAGCATGGGCAATGGAGAATGCTGACATTTGGAGCTTAATACTCAACTTGAAGGCAACTCCACTGAAAAATGTCCTCTTCCTCAGCAACTGTTATTGCCTTTTATAATGTCAGAAAACCATAGGATTTATAAGTCTTGTTGATCTTCTGAATTTCTTGAGCCTTATGAGACTTCTTTATCCTTCCAGGGTGAATTTTTCAATTCAGCAGAAGTAACTACAGAGCACCAAATTGTAGTGATAACATAAAAAATAGAAACACTAGTTTCCTATCTGTTAGCACAGCAATCACAAACAAAATAAAGTACAGCCAATGAAAATTAATGCACCAAGACATTACCTTACCTATGCAGACAAAACAATCTACAATTATAGAAAATAGTACTTATCAAGTTATTTAAATTAACCTCTTCTTTTACACAGGATGCATATTTGCAAATGCTATGAATATTCATATTTAAATATTAATATACTATGTAAAATAACTGTTTAACTAGTAATATCATAGATAACCCTTCAGCGTCATTAATCTTCACTCAGACTTAATTTTATATATGAATCATTTACGTTTTCTATGTTATTTCCAGCACATGGGCCTTCTCTTCCAGAAGAATCAGACATAAGAACTCTGCTTCTTTTTTTCTGATGAGGAAGTGAACCAAAATTTAGGATGTACTGAAAACTATTGTGATTTTCTGTCCTTACTTGATAGCACTCTTAATACTGTAAATTAGCATTTTGTTATGATTTATTCACTTAAATTTTATTGGTTTACTTTTTTTTTTCTTCTTGGAGTAAGGTGGATATTCAAACAAAGAAAATACAATTTTCAAAACTTTGGGGATCTTGACATTAGAATATTGGAAGGGACTGCATCCAAATTTGTTTCTTATCTTCTAAAGTCACAACTCAGTATCTTCAGAAGAAGATACTAAAGAAAAGTAAATATAAATATAATTATAAATAAATATAACTGTCATTTATTTTTTCACTCAAATATAAATAATAATTAAATGCCCATAAACCACTGCTGGATGTGTATAAATGTTCAGTAGCAAAGCATGAAAATTGATAGTTGAGAAGAACGTTACTTTCTTATTTGATTCAGAATTGTGCTCATGAAAAATTTAATTTAAATGTCTACCTACATTCCTATTCATTACTTATCTGCTTTGATTCTGTCTTTTCCTCTAACTAGTTTAAGGGAGTACTTTCAAATCTTCAACATTAGAATCAAAATAAATCATTATTTGGTTTTGAATAAAGAACTATAATAGTCTATGGTGGGATTTCATTATCTTGTTTCATTGAAAGTATCATTTTTACACCAAAGGTTCCATGTAATTTTAATACATGCCTGGCATATTGAGAAAATCACAATTTTAATAATGTCCTCAAGCAGAAGCACAAGCTACAGATTACAATTCCCAGGTGAATCATGCTCCATATGTTGGTAGATTATCACATCATTAAATTTTAGTTAAGAAAAGAACTTCTGCAACAGAAATATTTATCTGAGCTCTTGTGTGCGTTTGTGTTTGTATGCCAATGGATTTACACTTAGCAAAAGTTAATATTTATTATTTATATCAGGAATCCTGACAGTATTTGTCAGAAAGCATTTCAATATGTCTTACCATATGATGTTATGAAAATCTATGTGTTTAGAGATGGAGGCAGTGACCCAGTCAGTGAAAGCCATAAGCATGAAAAACTGAGTTCTGTCACTGCAGCCTGTGTAAAGCAATAGAGACTTATAATCCCAGTACTGAGGAGCTAACGATATGCTATCTTCCACTTGTTGGCTATCTGGTGGATTCTAGTCAGCTAGCCTTAGGTAGCAGAACAAGACCTACTCTCCAACCATACGGTGAGTGGTTCACAGTAAAAGACAAATAAAGATTATCTCTGGTCTGCACCTCACCTAAATACACACACGAGTATTTGCATACACACACACCAACAAAAAGAATCTGCTGTAAATGTTTCCTTATCATGTTTTCTAAGATTTATTTTGCATGTAAAAGAACTTAAATATGTAGCTTATTCTGATTCACTCCATTTTATTTTTTTGTAGAAATGTCATTAATCATTTCAATGACATGAAAATATTGCAAATACATAGAAAACATGCAATGTATTTAAGAGAAATGAAATAATTATGTTACAAGACATTACATACAAATGTGCCAACTTCTATCATATAACGTTCTTGTCTTTTGCTTCTTTTTGGTCTTCGTTGTTCCACCTGACATGGAATATCTTCATCTTATAAAATGTCCAGCTTTCTCCACTCTTTAGCATGTTCATATGCATGTGGTTAATATCCCTGCTCATGGACTTCAAATACAAAAAAGTATCATTCGATCAATTATAATAAAATTAAAATAAGCATAGTTGATGATTTTCACTCATTGTGTAAAAGTGCTTTCCTCTGTGTTCAAACTGACAGTGAAGGACAGCAAATGGGAAGTGCTCATTAGATGTAATTAGAGCTAAAGGACTTAGTGTGAACCTGTCAACAAGCACAAGGAACTTCCATTTATGTTGGAAGAGTGCAGTTTCTCATTCTGCATTAAATAATATCTTGGACATTAGACATTTCAGCTTTTATCAATTTTGTTTCCATCCAAAATAACATATTTAACCAAAAATTAGTCAAGAGGTTTTAAAACCCAGTTACAACACATATTAGAGATTGTGCAAATATTCAAATACAATTAAGGTACATTTTTATGTGCTAAAACAATGAGAAAGACTCTTTGTGGATTTTAAGACATGAAAGAAACAACTGAGGGTTACTCTGTGTCTGGAATAAAACACAATTTAATATGTCTTTTACATTTAATATTGTACATTCTCTCTCTTCCCATTGCCAGTTTATATCACTTCACTGGCATTATAGAGAGTTTATCATACTCTAACAGGTGGATGTGAACCTAGAGTTATAATCAGGTGTTCCCTATTGTGTCTTGCCTTTTTAAATTATTATTTGTTAGCTTTTTTACATAGGCGTATGCCTGAGAATCATATATCACAGTATCATAAGTTGGAGGACTTGAAGTCAACAAGAATCTAAATAGAATGGTGGTGAGTCATTAGTCAAACAAGTGAACTGATCACATTGTTTGAATAACAATGTAACCATCTTGAATGAGATGGGATAGACTGAGAACAAAACCACAAAGCCTCATGCTCCAATTATGAGGTAAAGTGATTAAAATGAAAAGTTGTCTTTATCATAAACCTTAATATTATCTGACATAATGGTCAAATAATTTTGTATACTTGGAGAGTTTACAATTTTGGTAAATCAGAGAGAAACATATCAGGTATGTGAGGGAAGCATCTCAATTCCTATGTTATTGGAAGGTGATATATGAAGCTACACATATGAAGCCAAATCTTCAATAGAGGAGGGTTCAGGAAGTGAGAAAAGCCAAGAACAATTAGCATATTCTTTATAAAGCCAGAGACAGGGACTGGAGCCAAACCAAGAGAGTGGCTATAGGGAATGCATCAGAAAAGGCTATACAGAGAGGGATAGAAGGATAATCAAGCCTTTGGAATTTACACACAACATCATGTGTAACCTACCAGACATAGCTACAAGGCTTAATGATTGCCCTGTTGGGTTGATCTTATTTGGTCTAATTTTTCCTTAATATTATTTTATACTTTTCTCCCCATGGGAATGTTTCCAGTGGTATAGGATTTTGATAAATTGTCACATAGTCTATGGGTTCTTACAGGAGCTCATGACTTGAGTCTCCAGGAATCTTTACAATTGCACTTTTGAACAATGCCTGAAATTTTCAGTATTGAAAATGCCATGGTTATTTTTATGTCAACTTGGCTTAAGCTAGTGTCATTTGGGAAGAGGAACTCTCATTTGTAAAAACACCTCTATAAAATCTGGTTGTAGAAAAGTCTGAAGGACATTTTCTTTTCATATTTAATGGCTGGTATCACCCCACTGGTAGTTATGGTACAACAAGACACTAGGCAGAGCAATCTTGTAAGCAGCACTGCTCTGTGGCCTCTATATCAGCTTCTGCATCTTCCTTCCTGTCCTCCTTGTATTCATACCCATTATTCTTTGAATGATTAATGGCTATAGAAATGTAAGCAAAACAAACGCATTCCTACTCCATGCTGCTTTTGATGATGGTATTTCATTGCAGCAACTGAAACCTTAAGACTTCCAGTCATGCTCAAAGAAATTGACAGTCTTCCTGACAGAACAAGATCACAATACCCAAAGACTTTGAATCTGATTGGGGATAGTTGTGATACAATGACTTCTGTTTTTGAGATTTCCAGGTACACTTTATCACTCCCTATGTCCCAGAAGTCTTCGGTGAAGCATGATTTTAAGAGGTTTTATTTTACACAGAGCTACCCTGGTGGCGGATAATCAGAGACAGCCAGCTACCCTGGTGGCGGATAATCAGAGATAGCCATAAGAAATGTGGGATATGACTGCCAGTGAAAGACAGGCACATAAAGCAGTTATGGAGAAGAGTGTTGGAGACCACTAAGAACATTAGGTGGTATGAGTCATGGTTCAGTCAACAATTAATATAGTGTACAGGTTTTTTTTTCCTCTGTGGCTTAAACCTGACCTCATCCTTAAATATATCTGTGGGATCTGACATCATTGAGTCTGAGGTTAGTTGGTAGATCAACCTTCAAAAGCAGGCATTATTCGCTGGGGTTCTATACTTGCTAGAGTGTAGCCATTAGGCTGATATTTCTGAAGCTCAGCTGCACGCTAGTCTTGGGCAGCCTCATTTCTCTAGCATGCTGTTCAGTTCTGAGGGTTTTAAAAAACTATATAGACTAGTCTTCACACACACATATATAAGTCCTGTGTGTGCCTTTTCTCCTATTAACAAATATAGAAACTATATTTTAGCTAAAGCATTTTACATCCCAAAACTATACAAAATACAGTTTTGGAAGTATTCAACAACTTACCTGGCTCTAAAGACTATTAAGTTATTTGTGGCTGAGAGAATAAATACAGGAAGTTTATAAAGACAAGTCTGATGAACAACTCTTACATTGAAATGCATCCAGCACCAGCCTAATTGCTTAGAAATACGGAAACACCAAAATATACTCACCCACTCTGTCTAACCAAAACTTCCATAGTCAACTCACAATAAAGATTCTCCAATACTTTGCTTTAGTTATGCTGTTTGTACATAACCCTCCAACTCTTTTTCACATGAAATAACTTTAGAAATATTTTTATTTAGTTTCATGGCTAATATTCTTCATATTTTAACATCTATTGTTATATTTTCTATTTTATTAACTTTTTATGATCATAAGGACTATAAAATCACGCACCTCTTTTTTTCTCTAACAATAAAATGTATAGCTAAAGAAAATAAAAAGAACGTGTATCATCGAGTCTCTTCTGCAAAGGCTCCACTGATGACACGGAGGACTGAAAAAATAATCATTAATTTTTAAAAAGTTCTGTGGCTTAATTCAAGATTATGTGTATCTTCTATCTTCTTTAAATTATCATGAACATTAGTAATGGGAAGGTGTTTAGATTATCTAAGAGGCAGTGTCAACTCATTGCTGAGGTGAGAAACGAAAAAATGCAAATGATAGCAAGCACCCACATCGGAAATCGGCCATAAGATATTTGTAACCCATAATTTACTCCTGTTCACACTGTATCAAAAATAAGAGCAATCTGTGATTCATTAAGGGCCTATAGTCCTCCCACAATAGATATTCATGGGATGAGAACATGCGTTACAGACAGTAAATTCTCTTTTCACTTCTTGATCTGCAGCCATACTTTGGACCCATGTTTTCATGCCCTTGCTTGAAAGCTTTTTTAACCATATATAGAAGACGGGTAAAGAATTACCTTGGTTTATGTTTTATACCCAATGGAAATTACGACTCAATTGTGTTCTTATGGTATTTATTTTGTGCCTATAAAACTATCAGTTGGGCAAGCACAGTTAGATCTGTTCCAACCAAAACTTAGCTCTGTTTTGTATCACAGACTCTTGTCCTTTCTTTATTTAAAATTATTTTATGTGCGGTGTCCGTCTTCATTAAAGTGATGTTTTAATATTATTTTTTCTTACATAGTAAATCAAAGGAAGAAGATAAGGGGCATATAGACATAACATTCTTCAGAGACAAAAATGTGATTAAATTTTTAACAAAGACTCCAGAAAAAACTGAGAGAGTAGTGTCGTCACCAACAATCATGAAGCAAGGGATTCGGAGCCACGAAATGTTAATTTACGTGACATTTAAACAAGATGCTAAACTGATATTTGCCTAGTATCCTGTAGTCGTGTTAAGATACATTGACTGTCACTCAAACTGTAAGATGTTTTCACTTATATTTTCTATGAAAATCAGAGATAACACACTGTGATTATGTCTCTTTCACTGTATTTCAGGCTTTAGAAACAATGAGTTCTTGGAATTTCTTAGAATGTCCTATGTTTACATAGTTCATAAATCAGAGACCTAAGGTTCACATCCTTTACCTCATACATTTCAAACTCATCTTCTTTGAACTACACCAGATTCATCACACTTTGAAATTTTCTTTTTATTACATCTATTATAATAATGAATTAATGTTATTTTGAATGAATCCATAAACATTAAAAAAATGAAATAAAGCCAGTATAAGAAAGAACATGCCCTTTCCTTCTGTAATTACAAATCTGTTTTTCCACCAGCCATGTTAGAGGTCTGTGAACATTGCATATCTTTTATTACTCATCGGAAAAACAGCCCTTGACCTTGATCTCCTCCTGCTGTGATATTTATTTTCACTCTTTTTGTTTCTTTTATGTTGTGCTTTTTATACTTTTTCTATGTTTTGACATGGATTTTGTCTTTCAAAAAGATATGGTTGTGCATCAATACCTAGGATTTATTAATTGAACTTTATGTGTGTATAGAGACTTGGCAGATGTGATTAGACTACAATTTAGCAGGACACATACCCAACTCAAGTGACTAGAGTACTAATTAAGAGGCAAGAGACAAAGAAACAGACACTGGAAAAGATAGAGCTGTGATGAGTGAAATAGAGATTAGGATTATGGGACTAAATGTAAAAGAATGTCAAGAATTGTGATAGCCATGGGAATCTATGAAAGAGACAAGAGGGAAGATTTTCTCCTGAGTCTTCCAAAGGACTGAATGAACACTTGCAACTTTGTAGTCTCAAAAGAGTGAAATCAAAGTCTTGCTTTATAGAACTATGCAGTTTGTGAACATTTTGGCACATTTGAGAAAATAATGACTTTTTATTTTCAAGTTACACTTCATTTTATGTTGACAAATGAAATTACTTTGTATTTTCATAGTTCAATGTGTTATCTCCACATGCCATTTATGGAGGAATGCCATGTGCACACCCAAAATTGCAGCAATTAGGAGACAGCGGCAGGCATATCTCTATGAGTTTGAAACCAGTGTGGTCCACATAGCAAGTTCTAGGACTTCTGGTGTGTCACAAAAATAATAAACATATCTCAAAAATTAAGATATAATGTAATTTGAAATGATCAAGTGAGGATGAGGATTATCACCACTGTCTAAAACATGTATCATTTTTTAATTTCTTTTCTTATGTTGATATCAAATAAGAAAATTGGAGATTTTGTTTATTATTAATGTTTTTAAGTTGACCACAATGTATAACCTTTGTCACATCAGTAGAAACTTCTGTTGCCAATATCTTCATGGCTTTTACCACAAAGGATTATTGATTTTTTTTTTACTTTCCATAATCTTCATTTTATTTTTATAAATATATCTTATTTTTTTAATTTTTATTAATCACAGTTTATTCACTTTGTATCCCAGCTGTAGCCCCTACCCCATCCCTCCCCAATTCTACCCTCCCTCTTCTTCTCCTATGCCCCTCCCCCAGTCCAATGATAGGAGAGTTCCTCCTCCCCTTCCATCTGACCCTAGTCTATCAAGACTGGCTTCATTGTCTTCCTCTGTGGCCTGGTAAGGCTGCTATCCCATCAGGTAGAGGTGATCAAAGAGCCAGCCCCTGAGTTCATGTCAGAGACAGTCCCTGCTTCCATTAGTTGGGAACCCTCTTAGACATTGAGCTGCCACGGGCTATATCTGTGCAGGGGTTCATGCATCTTTTTAAATTAAGAACATTCAAATACTCTCTTCTAGATCGTTAGAAATGTACCTTTCATATTTATAGTCCATTACCTTACAGTGAAAGGAACACTAGCTATTTTCATATTATCTAACTCCAAATTTTATCTGCTGACCAAAATATCTTGTTCAACTAGCTTTCAGGTCTTCAGTAACCATCTTTCTAGTCTCAAATTTTATGTTTTGTTTTGTCAGGATCCTCTCAAGTTACATCGAAGATTCATAAATTATTCTCGGTACATTTCTTTCTTTTTTAATTTTTATTTTTTATTATTAATTACATCTTATTAACTCTGTATCCCAGGTGAATCCCACTCCCTCATTCCCTCCCAATCCCATCCTCCCTCCCTTGTCCACTCCCTGCCTCTTTCCAAGTCCACTGATAGAGGAGGACCTCCTCCTCTTTCAATCTGACCCTGGTTTATCAGGTCTCTTCTCGCTGCAAAGTACACTGTGGCCTACGAGGGCTGCTACGCCCTTGCTGGATGGGGAGGCCAAAGAGTCTGCCATTGAGTTCATGTCAGGAATAGTCCCTATTTCCCTTACTAGGGTACCCACTTGAATACTGAGCTACCATGGGCTACAGGCAAGCAGAAGTTCTAGGTTATATCTATCCATGGTCCTTTGGTGGAGAAACAGTCTCATATAAGACTCCTGTGCCCAGATATATTTGGTCTTTGTGGAGCTCCCATCCTCTCCAGATCATATTAACTCCCCCTTCTTTTTAATCCTAATCTTTCTAGTCTTCATCCTGGCTTCTTTGGTAATAATGCAACTCATAAATCTGTTGTTAGCAAAATGCAGCTATAGAATCAGAGTGAAACACTCAGACTGTTCTTCGTATATTTATAGTGAAATATTCTAAATATCTGTGGGTTTTTTTTTTCGGAAAATGATGCCTATATCAGTTACTTGTTGCTGTGACAAAAATGCCCAACAAAAGAAACTTATGGAAGGAGAATTTTATTTGGCTTACAGTGTGAGAATGCAGTCACCATGATGGGAAGCCACACTAGTAGGACCACAGAGTGACAGGTCGAATTGCATCTAGGGTCAAAAAGCAGAAAGAGATAAATGCTTCTTGTTTTCATCCATTTTAGGATGGCACCCCATGGGATGGGGCCGTCCCCACTTAGAATTGTTCTTCCCTGATTGTTAAACTTTTTCTGGTAACAGCTTAGTAGATATGAATAGCATTTGTGTCTATACATCTCGACATCCTGTCAAGAAAACAATGAACATTAATCAATACAGGATTTGAGAAGTGGCAGCAATTTTGAGCTCACTATATTTGAGTTCCAATTCTTCTAGCAAATGTCCAGTTTTTCAGTTCACTTGAATTTTCTCCTAGAGAAACCACCTAAATTATAGCTTTCAAAATCTCATTTTCACCGGGGCAATGCAGACAAGCATGAAACATCAATCAGAACTTGTATTTTGTTGTTGTTGTGTTTGTTTTCTGCCCACATCATCAAAAACTTGCCTTATATGTAATGACAGAAAGAAAATTCAATTTATAATATAGATTTCAAATGCGAGTAAGATCATAGAATATCTGATTCTTTGAGATTGTTTCATCCTAATCACCACAATAGTTTCTAAACACATCATTGTTATTACAGATTATACGATTTCCTAATTTTATGGCTGAGTAATGTTCCATCATACACATAATCCAATTTGTTGTTCCATTCCTCTTCCCATGAAATCTTGCATGATTCCATGCATTGTTTATTCTGGTACACAAATACATGTATGTCTTCATCATACTGATTTAAATTTCTTGGGATTGATGGATAATATTGTATTGGAAACTATGCCATTTTCGAAAATAGCTACAATAACTTATAATATCTTGGATTGAGTTTAAGGTTCCTTTTCTTCTCATCCTCAATAATATTTTTAATTTTTCATCGTGTTGATTAGAGTCAATCTGCCAGGCATTCAATGATATGCTATTGTGTTTTAATTTGTATTTTGTGGTAATTAGTGATGAACAGTTTTGTATTGATCCATCAACCGTTAAACTATGTTCTTTGGAAAACTGTTCAATTCTTTCTCCCCTCACTAAGTTGCGGTTTTGGTAACATTTGAACTACATTGTAACACCTTTCCTGGAATCAGAGAACAGGTGTCATCTCTTCCCCTTTGACAGGAGACCAGGTATGTGTTTCTTACGCTATTAAAAGAAATTTATAGGCAGTGTTAATTTCAGATGCTCTCATTGAGAGTACGTTTTTGTTATAATAATGAAAAAAATATTTCATTTGCAATTGCCTTCTAAATATCTATCACCTGGATTAGATAGTCTCTGTGTATTACTAACTTCATATGCACAGCAATCTTGAGCAAAGTGTAAACTTGTCCGAATTTTAAAATTCAAGGTACACTTTTAGAGATTAGACAATGCAGCACAGTTCTAGAGCTAGGAAACAGGTTGTTTCCCCTTCTTCTGTGCCCACCAGAGAAAACAGGTCTGTTACCTACAATGTTTTTTTTTTGTTGTTGTTGTTTAATTTTTTCACTTGTGGTTTTCAATTATTTTATTTATTTAATTTATTTTTTATTAATTACAATATATTCACCTTGTATTCCAGATGTAGCTGCCTCCCTCTTCCCTTCTCTATCCCACCCTCCTTCCTTCTCTCCTCCCATACCCCTCCCCAAGTCCACTGATAGGGGAGGTCCTCTTCCCCTTTCATCTGACCCTAGTATAACAAGTTTCATCAGGACTGGCTGGAATTGTTTTCCTCTGTTGTCTGGTAAGGCTGATCCTCCCTCAGGGGGTGATGATCAAAGAGCCTGTAAGTTAGTTCATGTCAGAGGCAGCTCCTTTTCCTCTTACTAGGGAACCCACTTGGAGACTGAGCTGCCATGGGAAACATCTGTGCAGGGGTTCTAGGTTATCTCCATGCATGGTCCTTGGTTGGAGTATAAGTCTCAGAAAAGACCCCTGGGCCCAGATATTTTTGTTCTAGTGCTCTCCTTGTGGAGCTCCTCTCCCCTCCAGGTTTTTCATCTCCCCCTTCTTTCATAAAATTTTCTGTACTCTGCCCAAAGTTTGACTATGAGTCTCAGCATCTTCTTTGATACCCTGCTGGGTAGAGGCTGGACAGAGGCCTTCTGTGGCAGGCTCCTGTCCTGTTCCCTGTTTTCTCCCTCTTCTGATGTCCATTCCATTTGCCTTTCTGAATGAGGAGGGATCATCTTATCTAGGGTCCTCCTTTTTTACCTTCTTTAGATGTATAGATTTTAATATGTTTGTCTTATATTATAGGTCTATTTCCACTTATAAGTGAGTATATACCCTGTGTGTCTTTCTGCTTCTGGAATACCTCACTCAGGATGATCTTTTCTAGTTCCCACCATTTGCCTGCAAATTTCATGATTTCCTTGTTTTTAATTGCTGAGTAGTATTCTATTGTGTAAATGTATCACAATTTCTGTATTCATTCCTCCCTCCATTGAGGGACATCTAGGTTGTTTCTAGATTCTTGAACAGAACACCAACAGCACAGGCTCTAAGATAAACAATCAATAAATGGGACCTCATGAAACTGAAAAGCTTCTATAAAGTGAAGGACACTGTCCTCAGAACAAAACCACAACCTACAGACTGGCGAATGATCTTCACCAACCCTATATCTGACACAGGACTAATAACCAGAATATATAAACAACTTACGAAGTTAAAAAGCAACAAATCAAGTAATCCAATTAAAAAAATGGGGTACAGAGCCAAACAGCATACTGATTTAATCTCAATCCAATTTGTGAGTAAATATAGCTCAAAATTTGCAAATCAAATCCAAAGAACTTTGTTCCCACAGGTAGATATTACTAAAATCAGTGTGATTACTCTGACAGAGACCTGGAACTTCAAATAGCATTGAAGTCGGTATTTGCTAATTTAGACTTTTCACCAAAATTTTACCAAATATGCCAAATTTAGCTAAGCATATCACACCAACATTATGGTATGTGCAATAAACAAAAATCCTGCCTTTATAAATTTATTTCTATAAATGTACATAAGCATGAAAATGAACATTTCCATAAGTAGAGCATGTGTTTCACTGGCCATTTTCAAGGCATCACCCTAATGCCGCTAAAGACTTAATGGGGAAAGTAGTGGCCCATAATCATTTGGGAGACAAATGAAATCTAACCTGGGCCCTGGCATAATATTACAGAAGCATCAAGACAAAATAATGGGTTCTGGGTTAAAAAAATATTTTACTAGGGAACAAGATAAAGTTATTCCCCTCACTGTCTCTTATCCAGAGACCCAAGAGCAAAGCTCATTGGAAGCTGTTTTTCAAAAGGCAAATCAAATTTCAATTATTTAAATTTCTTTTCTTGAATTTCCACAGCATTATGTATGAAATTATCTCCATCAACCCCCAAATAAAGTTTTGGTTCTTTCAAATGGAATGTAGCTCCAGGAGCATTTTATATGCAACCTGAGAATATTTAGAACCTGCAATTGAATTTATATTTTTTTCTGAATAGGGGAGGAAATTGGTAATAATAAAAGCATAAAAGGCATTTTATGATTATGCCTGAGCTAAAAGAAAATAGAAAACCAAAACCAAAAACCTTGTTTTAGGGAGCAGAATAAAAAAAAAAAAAATCAATGTGAAGCACCAGCATTGTTGATCCTTTTACTTTTTATCGTCCATGGTGAATCAATTAGACATCACCAAAGTAAACTCTGTGAATACAACATAAAAGTAGTTTTCATTAGCTGCTTTATTCTGCGTCCCCACAACAACCTTGTGAGGGAAAACTGTATGACTATGGCATATGTTTCCAATATATCCCATCCAGGATCACTCATGTAATTCCATAATTACTTTTCTCCAGTATTGGGTCTAATTACTCAAGTGTGTTTCAGCCATAACTCTGGCAATTCCCTGAGAGCATATAGAAGCCTCAACTCAGTCAAATACTGAATTGCTAAAGAAAGACTCATTATAATAGATTTTGGTTGCTTCTTATGTGGCTGTGCGTCTGAAAATGACGACATTGTTGTTTCTGGACTTTAGTGTGTTTATATTCAGCTCATTTAAATTTAGGAAAAAGATTTCTTAAAGACTTTATTTCCAGACAGATAGTTAACACATGTCAGGGAGAAGAGCTGAGGAAATGGTTCAGTGCCTATGAGGGTCTGAGTCAATCCACAGCACCCATGTAAAACTCCTGCACTTGGACAGTTGATTATAATCTAATCATTCGGAGGAAGAGGCAGGACAAGCCTAAGAGTGCAATGGCCATCAGCATTTTAAAAATGGTGAATTTGAGGTTCAGGGAGAGATCCTATCTCACTGGAATTGGTGGAAAGTACCAGTGGAAGGCACAGAAGCAGTCTTCTGGCTTCTGTTTGTATGCATTTATGTGTACATATGCACCACACGAATATGCCACAGACATGAACCACACACAAGACACAAGGTGATGATGATAATGATGTTGTTGACAGCGATTATGATAATCAAGTCACAAAATTGGAACTAAGAAACACACTAAGCCCTTAGGAATCTTTTTTATAACATATATATATGTGTGTGTGTGTGTATGTATATATATATATATATATATATATATATATACATACTGAGCTAGTAAATATGCATTAACTTTTATTTTCTATTTTTTACCTTTTTTACTCAAGTAGAATTAATTGCTCCACCGTGTCACTTAGGATGTCAAACTAGAGAACACAGTGGAAAAAGGCTAAACCAGAAAAACTTCTTGAGAAGTTTGATAACTGGGATTTATCAGTGTGTTATGAATCAGAAGTATTCAAGAGAAGAAATAGGAGAAATTGTTCAAGGAAGTGAGAGATGAACAAACCCTTTAGATGTGGGAATCAACTAATATGAGTGTACTAGTCAGGCTTCTCCATTAAGATAGAACAAATACAGCTAGCTAACTAGATGACATGGGATTCAGTAGAATTCACCCAAGAGCATATGGAGACTGATTTCCCTGATAAGCTGTTTGCAAGTTGGAGAACCAAGGATGCTGAAACATGGCTCAGCCCAAGTTTGAAAGGCTCAGTGCCATGGAAGCTGAACAGGGAGACTGTCAGACATAGGAAAAGCCCTGATGATTTAGTCAACAAGTATGTAATTGTGTTACTTCTTAGGCCCAAAGGAAACGCTGTGTCAACATCCAAAGGCAGAAAAGAAATAATATCTCAGGTGCTGAGCAGGAAGTGTGTTCATGTTTCCTCTACTGTTTCAATGCCCCTGGAATATTAACCCACTGGGTGATGCCCAGTCACAGTGAAAGTGACTCTTACTTTGTGCCGTTTAACAAATCAGACCTCCCTTGTAAATACCCTATCAGAATCACTAGAAACAATTTTTACCAGGTTTCTTTCTAGCTATCCGTAAATCTAGCAAACCTTAAGCCTAAAACCAATCACACAAGCAGGTAATAGAGGGTGAGTTAGAAGACACATGGAGCTTGAAGTACTATGGCATGAAGACTCATCTCTACTGCCCTATTATACTTCTGGAAGACCTGGTTTCATCTCTTCTCTCTAGGAGCTGTGTGCATTTTCAGATTTGAAAAGCCATATGTTTTCAGCCAAGACATTAGAGTAGGTCATGTCACAGAAATTTATATTCATGTGTAACATCTTTCCTATCCTTGAGCACACCCTTCCTATCTTGAAAGAACATGTGTCCATTTCTTCAGGTATTCCAATGCTCTGGCTGCATATGTCTTTCTCTCCACTTCATCCCTGTTGGCAAGTACTCTTCCATAGAAACTTAGTGAATTATAACACAGATTGAATGAATGAAACTCACAGCCTATATTTCTCTGCTTCCTGAGTTGTTGTGATCATATACCTACACCACTACTCTCAGTTTAAAGATATTTTTATTTTGCCTAAGTCCTTGTCAAAACCTTCTAATGCTCCTCTTAATATAAAATTCTCCACTTTTACTTTTTTTTTTCTGAAAATGCAGTATGCAGAAGGAAGCCTGTCCTCTCAATGAATATCATTTATTGTGGAAAATTGAGGATGCATTCATGAGTATTTATTATAAAAGTTTTCTGAACACATTCCCAGATAGCAAAATATGAAACTAGATCTTAGGTTGTACACATTTTTGCATTTAAATTCCCATTTCAACATCTATTTTTGCTTGAGGAAGTTTTAAAACAAGCCAACAAATTGTAACTAAATCTATCCATAAGTTTCTTTTCCTTAACACATTCTGGTGATTCATATTTTAAAACATGACATATTGGTATTGATTGACTTCTGAATATATGTAATTTTCAAATGGCTTCTATTGAAAATAATTTTTAAGTTTAAAGTAATGTGTGTGGGAAATTATTTTTGTGTGAAAAGGCAAATATCAATAAGTATATTCTTTAATGAAATATGTCACATTTACATCAAAACACAGGAGGGTTATGCCATGAAAAAAACGTATGACTCAGAGAATACTATGCTATGTACATTTTATATTCCAATCCTTATAATGTCAGTGACAAATGTTGGCCTCACTCCTTATGTGGTTCCATCTGTCTGAATCTGAAATGAAAACGTTTTCTTTCTAACCTCCATGACAGTGAAAATCCACAGGAGCATCACATAAAGGTAATGGCAACCAGGCGGCCACAACACAGGAGCAGTCTTGGAGACAAAGACGATTTCAGTGTTTCTGTTTTGGCAGTATTTTTGTTTCACATAATGAGCTACATACCAAGTATTCATCACTGTGTGCTGTGTAAGATGGCTCTGTCAGTGGAGGGGATAGGACATAAATGAAGCGTTATCTCCTCATTTGCCTTTCACTGGAATTCTTTGTGGAGTGAATGAGGTGGGCAAGTAGAGAGGTCATTTCTATGCAAGGATTACCTGAAAAGTGCATCACTTGTTCCAGATGTGTTCCAGCAGTCTGTCCATTGTCCCAGACATGTTTAAGCAATAAAAGATAAACAGAGAAAAATGAAGAAATTAGGAACATCTAAATAGGGATTTGAGTTATTTTTTCTACTTTAGTTTAATTTTAAATTATTATACAAAGTATTAATAGTATTACATAATTTCAAAAATTTGTTTTTGTATAATCCCTTGTTCTCTGAGAATCCATGTTTCATTGATATGAAGTATGACTTATGATGGGAAGGAACAAAAATTCATAGAAATAAAAT
Source organism: Pachyuromys duprasi (assembly GCA_028658305.1). Taxonomy (NCBI): domain Eukaryota; kingdom Metazoa; phylum Chordata; class Mammalia; order Rodentia; family Muridae; genus Pachyuromys; species Pachyuromys duprasi. Next base: position 20,407,309 of record CM053765.1, read on the forward strand.
GCATCATGAAAATTTGGTACAGGTTGTTAGACATAAGTTTCTGTAGGTACATTTTAAAAAACCAAACACGATGGATCATACTTATAATCTCAGCACCCAAAATGGGGAGGGCAGGTGAATGATAAGTTTATAACCAGCCTAAATTACAATAAAAATATAATAACAAAAACCCCAAAACAATAAATAAAAGAAAACCATAAATAATCATGAAGGGTGTGAGATACCCAGAGGCATAGTTCACTGACTGAAGACAAATTAAAAAGAAAGGTGGTCAGAAGTTCAAAGTTCCCAATGTACACAGTTTTGTGAGTGTGTGTGTGTATGTGTGTATGTGTGTGTGCGTGTATGTGTGTGTGTTGTGTAAGGAAAATATGTAGGTCTATAAACCTGGAGTCTAGAACTCAACCCTGGCAAATGAGGAATTTTTGGAAAAGAAAGATGATGATTGTATTGGAGGAGAGCTCAATAAAGGTTGTATGAGAATATGGTGACTGAGTATTTTTTAAATGTACTAGTTTCTCTAGTCTATTAAGGTAAAGTGCTGTGTACACTTTTATCAAAGTTATATGGTACAAGTAGCTCATTATCCTGTTAGACATCCAGATGGTTAGTGAATATTCATCTCATGAATGCCATATATTGGTGATTTCTGATGTTGCCAGAAATATTTCTCATGTTTCCCCATGGAATATCCTCCCAAACCAGGCCAAACTGGTGCATTGATCCAGTTTGGATGGATTTTTATTCAATTTTCTTTGTGGCAGGTTACTCGGTGCCTATTCACTTCTGGTCCTGATCTGCAGCACATGGATTTCCAGCTGAGTTGAGACTTAATTTCCATGTTAGGTGAGCTCATGATCTCTTCCACAAAGAACTCTTTCTTTGCCTTGAGCCCCTAAACCATGCTTATAAAGGTACCTTACACATTACTGCAGGAATTACTGCATTAGCTATGATTATAACCACTTTTTCTCTTGAGATTTCAGAACTAGAAGAGAGCCACATAGTAGTTTTGTGTTAATGTTAATTGTCTCCCAGATGTTCATTTATTAGAAACCTGCACACCCTTATGATGAAAGAACCATTGAGAGAAGTGTCTCCTGGGAAGCCTTTATGTCATTTTTGGCACAGTCTTGAAATGATGTTAGTGACCTCTTATAGCTGAGTCTCATGAGAGCTGGGATATCACTAATTCTGTCTCCTTCTTCCTATCAGGAACAATATTTCTTGCTTCTGTATACAACCCTACTCTAATGCCTCATCTGGTATGAAGTCTTCACCAGAGATAATTTTGTATTTCATTGTAATCTAATATTTGGACATAGATGTTTGTGAGCTAGCTCAGCATATAAAAGGACCTGCTATACAAGCTTAAGGATATGAGTTCAAACTCTAGAGCATGGTGAAAGTACAGAATAGACTCACTAGAGTGTCCTTTGACCTCCACATGAGTGTTATAGTACAAGCACACCCACAGCCTTACATGTACATCAGACACATGCACACACAGACACAATATAATAATAATTTTATTATTTATTACAATTTATTCACATTGTATCCCCACTTCAGACCCCTCCCTTATCTCCTCCCAGTCCTACCTGTGTTCCCTCTTCTTCCTTTATGCCCCTTCCCTAGTCCACTGACTGGGGAGGATCTCCTCCCCTTCCATCTGATCCTAGTCTATCAGGTCTCATCATTATCTTTCTCTGTGGCCTGGCAAGGGTATGCCCCACAGGGCATGGTGATCAAAGAGCCAACTAAGCTCATGTCAGGGACAGCCCCTGCACCCCTTACTAGGAAACCCACTTGGAAACTGAGCTACCTATGGCCTTCCTCTGAGTAGGGGGTCTAGGTCCTCTCCATGCATAGTACTTGGTTGGAGTGTCAGTTTCTGCTAAACCCTACAACAAGGACATTTTTTTTACTGTGTTCATAGGATGTTATTAATAATAGCCAGAATCTGGAAACAATTTAGATCTCCCTCAACTGAAGAATGGATACAGAAATTGTGGTATGTTTACACAATGGACTACTACTTCATGATTAAAAACAAGGGAATCATGCAGGCAAATGGTGGGAACCAGAAAAGATCATCCTGAGCAAGGTAACCCAGAAGCAGAAAGACACATATGGTATATATTCATTTATAAGTGGATAATAGCCAAATAATATAGGATAAACATACTAAAATCTATAGTCCTCCAGAAGCTTAATAACAAAGAGGAGTCTAGGGAAGAGGCTACCTTACTCAGAAGGACAAACAGGATAGACATAGGAAGTAGGAGAAGACAAAAATAGAACAGGAGCCTTTCTCAGGAGGACACAGAAAGGCTCTGCCCACCTGGTATCAAAAGGAGATACTGAGAATCATAGCCAAACTTTGAACAGAGTGCAGGGAGGTAGAAAGACCTGGAGTGGACAGGAACTCCACAAGGATACCAACAGAGAAAAATAATAAATTTTTAAAAATATAAATCTATCAATCATTGACATAAAGCTACTGAAATCATTCAGTCTTCTCATCTTGCCTGACCTCAATTCAATCAACCTTCAGTATCTATTATTCAGTAGCTCCCAGGTATATTTTAACCATTGTCAAAAAGTCATAGTCAGATTTTTATTTAATTTGTCTGTGTGTATTTCTCTCTCTGTGTGTGTTTGTGTTTAAATGGTTCTAACAACTTTTGTCAACAAAGAGATTATACTAGAGAACATGATTAGGAGAAACTAGAGTATCTTATGAGCCCAGCCAACAGTATGGAAAAAGATGCTTCTAAAGGTATCTTCCATTAATAAAGAGATAATATCTGGGCTGTGACCAAACAATGTGGAATGAAGAATAGATCACTGTAAAGAAAGCCATAAAGGAAGTGTTTAACATTTAAGAGTTTGGGTTTTTCTTTAAGGTAACAAAGAGTTGTAAGAAGAGAGCTAGACACACACACACACACACACACACACACAGAGAGAGAGAGAGAGAGAGAGAGAGAGAGAGAGAGAGAGAGAGAGAGGCAGACAAACAGACAGACAGGTAGACAGACAGAGACAGAGGCAGGGAGAGAGACAGAGAGGGATAGAGAGAGGTGAATGTATTTTTACTGTTCTAACAAAACGCTGCTGCAGCAGAATGCCCATAAAAGGAACCAAGGAGACATTGGTGTCAGAAGGAACATATGGGACAGAAGTGCAAAAGCTTACATAAAATTTTCTTTATACAATTAGAATGTATTCATTGCCAGCTCTGCATGAGGCACTATGCTTGCCAACTGGGATGCAAACAAACCTAGAGAGAGCCCGTAAAGTGTTTGGTGAGAAGAACCAGCTATCTCTACAAGTGACACCCATGGTACACACAGCTTGTCTAGCTCAAGGGTAAGACATGTCCTGAAAGGACAAATGGTGGAATGATGTCATACAGTCTACGGCTCACTTAACTAATGGCATTGTCCTGTGGTTTCCAAGGAACACTGGCCTTAAGTGCTGCTTAGATGTGGAGTACAAAGCACAACCAGAAAGAGCTCAAGTGTGTCATCCAATTCTGCTCATCTGCTTCACTTCTTTTTACAAATTGATGCTACTCTCAATTTTAGAATCTAAAGAGGTGTCTTCTAAACTTAGACACTCTATTCCAAGGATTTAGATACATCATGTGTTCAGTCTCCTTTTCCAGCACTTTCCTCAGCATGATCAGATTACAGAGAAACCTAAGACTTGAGAAGTGTTTTATGTAGCAAACATATTTAGAACACTTGATTTGAAGAATTGGCTCACAGGGAAACAAATAAATGGCAATTCCTGTTTTCATGTAGATTGTTTTCTACTAAGTGGGGATTAAACAACATGTATTAATTTGTTATGTTTTATTATTTTAATTTTCATAGAGAAACTAGATTAGGACAGTGGAAAAAGCAAGTTGAAGCCTTACATTGGAGATAGAATCTCTCCTTGAAGTTAACCAAAAAACTAAAACTCGGAAAGAGTGTTGCGGATATAAACATGTTTTGTTTAGTTTTGTTTTGTGTGGGAACTGGGGCTGAGTCTGCTGGTCCAAAGGGGCAGACTATCTGCTTCATGAGGGCTCTGGGAGGACCTCTTTGTCAGCTGCAGTTTAAATCTGAGGACCCTGTAGATAGAATAAATGCCAGAGCCCAGAAAAGAGGAGAAAAGAGCAAAACTGTTCCTGCTTCCACCTTGCTCTTCCTAGTTTTTGTTGTGAAACAAGAAGTTGGAGATCTACTGAAAGGATGATTGGACTGGCTCCAAGGAATCCAATGACGCTGACAAGCAGGAAGCAGCTAAGAAAGAACTTTGCCCCCTCTCCCACTATCCCTTTCTTTCTTCTACCTGGAGTTGGAGTGTTGGAAGGGATTGGGGAAGAGCAGGGAGAAAAAGACATAAGACATGTAAATAAAAGAGATTTTTTTGATTTATTTTTTATTTTTTTATTTTATATTAATCATAGGTTATGTAACTTTGTATCCCAGCCATAGCCCCCTCCCACATTCCCTCCCTATCCCTTCCATCCCTCCCTCATCTCTTCCCTGCCTCTTTCCAAGTCTGCTGATAGGGGAGTTCCTCCTCCCTTTCCTTCTAACTCTAGCTTATCAGGCCTCTTTGGGACTGGCTGCAAGGTCCTCTTCTGTGGCCTAGCAAGGCTGCTCCTCCCTCTTGGGTGAGGGGGTCGAAGAGCCAGCTGTTGTGTTCATGTCTGAAATAGTCCCTGTTCCCCTTACTAGTGTACCCACTTGGATATTGAGCTACCATTTGCTACATTCAAGCAGGAGTTCTAGGTTATATCCATACATGGTCCTTGGTTGGATTTTTTTTAAGTAAGCCAAGAAATCAGTCAAAGAATTCTTTCAATTATATGTGGGAGCCTGGTCCACAGTATTAAGAAAGTTCAAAGAGGCACATGATCTGGGTTCATCAAAGAGATGAGGCCAAGTAGGATCTGCATAAGTAGAGGTGGAAAGGTTTGGTTAGAGATGTGAAAAGATAAAGTTCTTTTGGTAGAACACAGACTTAGCATTCAAGAAACCCTGAACAGACATAATCCATGGCAGGTCAGTGTCCAAGTGGGTTCCCTAGTAAGGGGAACAGGAGCTTTCTCTGACATGAACTCAGTGGCAGGCTCTTTGATCACCTCCCCTGTGAGGTAGGGGCAGCCTTACCAGGCCACAGGGGAAGACAACGCAGCCAGTCCTGATGAGACCTGATAAACTAGGAACAGACGGAAGGGGAGGAGGACCTCCCCTATCAGTGGCCTGGGGAAGGGGAATGGAAAGAGAAGTGGGAGGGAGGGCATGTTTGGGAGGCTCCAGGGAGGGGGGGTGGCTACAGCTGAGATATAAAGTTAATAAATTGTAATGGAAAATAAAATTTAAAAAGAAATCCTGGGCTCAATCTCCTATAAAGCTTAATTTGAGCATGTAAGTGCATGCCTGTAATCCAAGCATTCTTAAGTCAGAAACAGGAAAAAAAAATCATAAGTGCAAGATCAATCTCAACTCCACAGCAAAACTGAAGGCAGCCTGTTACACGAGATCTTTCCTGAAACAAAACAGTGAGTGCTGTATAAGTATGAGTGGCAGGGCTGCTCACTGTCTAACCTACCAACATCTGTAGACTCTGGATTTCACTTTGACTCAGTCTCTCATCCAGTTAGCCATCTTCACAAACAACGTGTCCCAGAAAAACTCCCTCTCAGCAGTGTTCTAATAGCTGCTCTTTGGGGCCGTCTCTGCAAGAGGGAAATGGATCAGTAAGATTAATTAGGAGGCACTTAAATTATCTAAAGCCATTGTTTTCTTAGACTTCTACATTTAGTGATCCATAACATTTCAAGTAAATTGGCATTCGTCACTGGCATCCGATAAGCATCAAACCTGGAATAAATGTTAAAAGGGACACAGGAAATTACTTACTCCTGGATGGATGGGGCAAAAGCAAGGCCAAGCAAATTAGTTAAATGGTGATAATAAAAAAAATGTACAAATATAAAAAAGGACACTTTCAAGTTGCCTCCATGCGTTGAAATTTCTTCCTATTTTATCTTTTTGTAGAATAGTAAAAGTAATGTAACAATCATGGAAATGGGGGATCTGAAAGTATTTAATCAATGTTTGTAATTTAGTCACCTAAAAATCATTTAATAGATCTTAAAGTCTGTACACTTTAGAACATAAGAAAAAATAATTACAAAAGTTGTTAAAAACATTATTGATAATTTATGAAACTTAATACATAAACAGTTCAGACTGCAAAAGTGAAATAGTAGGCAACCAAATAACAGCAAATGTTTCATTTGCCTTAGAGTTTTGAACAGTCAAGTACATAGTTAAATGGTCCATTGGCTTGGAACTTGCAGAGAAGTATGTTCAAATTTAAAGGTTTGGGGCGTTAATATCTCAATAGGAGTGGGTACACAAAAAGGGGGGAGGCTAGTATTCACCTCTCTGTGTTTCTTGTCTGAACACACACACACACATCAGCTGCTTCAGTTCTGCCCTCCTTGTCACAATGGACTTATGAACCATGAACCAAAATAAACACTTCCTTCCTGACATTATTTTTAAAAATCAATTAAAATACAATCATATCTTCTCTTTCCTCCTCCTAACCCCTGCCATTACCCCTCCTCCTCCCTCTGGCTCTCAAATTCTCTACCTCTTTCTGCACATACCACATGCATGCACACATGCACACACATACATACATAGAGAGACACACACATTTAAAATATGTAAATATAGCCTGCTCTGCCCATATAAACTTACTTGTGAGTATATGTTTTGAGGACTATTTGGTATTAGATTGCCAGTTTGGGACCTTTTCCTGGGAAAGGTAATTTCTCCCTCTCTTGAACTCCTTATTTTTCCCTAGGTTTTTTTGTTTGTTTGTTTTGTGGAAAGTTGAGACCCTGTGAGGTTTTACCTGTTCATGTTAATAGGTAAATTGGTGTCATTCTCGTTCAGGTCCTGTTTAGACAGTCATTCTGATGGGGCTCTGTGGATGTAGCTTTTCAGATATGTCTAGTAGACACATATTCCACAGCAAACTTCTTGTGCCTTTGGCTTTTAAAATCTTTCTTACTACTCTGTAATTCTTGAGCTGCATATCCAGAAGTCATGATAGTCACTTATTCTCTATATACTCTGTTAAGTTTTTCTATATTGGTCCCTGTCACCTACAAGATTTATCTTTAATTATGGTTCAGGCTAATATTTTTCTATGTAAGGGTAATATTTAGAATGTTTTTTGCAAGAGAATTATGTACTCCTAAGTGCAGAACACTCTTCCCAGCTCCAGTAAACATTTTTCTACCAAAATAGCTTTAGAAACTTTGACTACAGGAACATTGGTCATGCTAGGACAAAAGGAGGACTATGTTTTAAACTTACTCTAGCTTAGATGTTTGAACATCTAATTGCATCCCCTTTATTGAGTATTCAAAATAGTTCATTTCAACTTCAAGTAGTAGTTCTTTAAATTTATTTGCATGTCAATCCCCTATCTTGTGTAGACACATGTATGGACATATTATTTAAATTAGGTTCACACAGCATGTAAATTTAAAAATTAGTCTAAGAAAGACCTATGAAAAAGAATATGAAAGGACCAGCTTCTTTAAGACTTCAAAAAAAAAATTTCCCCTTGGTACCACAAGCACACACTGTGCTGATAACAGTTATGTGTTGAAACTTTCAAACTTCAACAACAGAAAACAAACTTTGAATCTTCAGTAAGTTGAAAGCTATGAAATGTCTGTGCAAAGGTGGTTGTTTCACAAATAATTAAGGAGGCATTTTGCAAAGGCAAAATAAATAAAAACTGGGATAGTGTTTATTACCGTTCATATCACTCAGAAGAATGCAGCAGTCTGTCAGGGTGATGTCAACCATGAGAAATTCCAAATGAGAAGAGTAATCTTTTCAGAAAGATAAAAAGTAGTGGAAATATTAGCCCCAAATTGAAATGCCCATAAAATGCTGTAACATTAATGAGATGTAGATCTCAGAAGAGCCTGTTTCACCTGAGCGATTCCTAGCGAACAGTCAAAATGGCTTTGGAGAGTAAGCTCGGTGCCACTGCTTTTCGGGGAATAAAAATCACACTTATTTGTTGAGGGATCTACCTAAGTCAGTCATATAACATAGTGGGGATCATACACAATTCGATGGCTGGCAGATAAGGAAGAATGAGAAAGAAGAGCTGATGCACTTGAAGGGAATGTTCTGGGCACTCAGGAGCAGAGGCCACTGAAGATTTTAGTTGTGGAGGTAGAGCACTACATAGTGTTTGTCACCAACTCTGTTCAACTCAGGTTTTTTTTTTTTTTTTAGTGGAGGGAGACCTCAGAGAATGTGCTGGCTTTCCAGAAAGAGTTGAGAAGTCATGACAATACACACACACACACACACACACATATATATATATGTATATATATACACACACACACACACACACATATATATATATATATATATATATATACACACACACACACACACACACATATGTGTGTGTGTATTTAAAGTCCTGATAGATTTCAGAGCGGTAAAGTTTATTTGCTGACTTGTTATTTGCCTTGTGTTTGTGCAGGCACGTGTGTAGGTGCGCACCGCAGTGCTTGTGGAGGGGAGAGAACCACACTGAGGAGCCAGTTCTCTCAAAGCAGGGTCTTTCCTATGACTAGGCACACTCCAGTCTAGCTGACCTAGACGCATCCTGGCAATTTTTCCTTACCTCTTATCTATCCACAGGAACACTGGTTTTACAGAAGAATATGAATGTGTCTAGCTCTTTGTGGCTTCTAGTGACTGAACTCTGGCCATCAGACTTGTGTGGCATGTAATTTTTTGAGGCAAGTTATCCCACAGGCCAGTGAAAAGGCACATTTTAAACAAAGTTCTCTGGAGAAAATGTGACAGTTGTAAAAAACACCTAACACCTGAGCACAAGGTATCTAATATGAGGCTTGTGAATCTTTTACTTTCAAAATTAAACAGCAAATTTCTAAACTATCACATTTTGGGGTGAGAGGCAAAATAGGAATTAGTTTCCAATTTGCCTTCGTAGTACTTTCTGGAACATTGATTGAAGCAACCTTACAATTCCTCATCAGATCATGATTATTGTTCAAAATGCTGAAAAATAAAATGTTCAGGCTGCTTTGGGGATAACAGTCCTCTTTCCTGTTGAGGAACTGTGATTGCAATGGCAAATGCAGACAAGCATCTTAGTCCACTCACCGATTACCCTGACAACCAATTCAGTGTTAAAGATGTAGATTAATCCAGCCTTGACTGAGACTGTCTTGGCAAGAGATGCTCACAGATTTAAATTGTTCCTGTTGTTTAGATAAGCAAAATTGCCTCTTTGAATTCAAACTATGATAATCTGGTGGCTAGAATATAATAAACGGATGAGATGTACTGGGGTTACCTAGAACTAAAACATTCAACACAGAAGTTAAGTCAATCTTCTCCAAGTAATCTTGGGAGCTTGCTAGAAATAGTCTTTCTTAAATCTTTTCCCTAAAGATTTTTTTTATAGAGTCTGGGAGAGATCTCATGACTGTATTTCTAAGCAGCACTCTAGGTAATTTTTATGATCCAACTAATTGGAGGATCACTATATTTAGTAAATGATGTTAAGAAATAAAATGCTGTAGACCAGTCAAAGCAATGAGGTAAATATTTATTTTGTTACATTAGGCTCTTAGATTATGAACCAACAGTCTGTTATTTTTTTTAAGGTTTCAAATACACAACTGTACTGATTCTTTTAAACAAGGCTCTACAGTCATGTACAAACTAAAGGTGAAGAAAAGAACAAAAGCAAAGGGCTGATAGGCCAAACAGTTGGGCTGGCTATCCTATTGGAGGGAAGGTGTTCACATATAGTTTCATTAAAAGCACAGTAATGAGATGGGGCTCAGAGCTGAGGATACTTATCTTCCCATGGAGTGTGCCCCAGCAGGCTTGATCTGGATCTTGCCTTTATGTCTGTTTGTGCTCCTGGAAGGACTGTGCTGACTTTACCTGTAAAGGCTCTTCGAGAAGCAGGTGGAGAAAGTGGTTCAACTCCATCACAATAATAGAGTGCAGCATGGTTTCCAATAAATTGTTACCCGTTATTGAACATTTTCACTTGCAAGCGAACTGTACTTCTGTCTAGAAGTATCAAAAAATATATTCACTCAGCCTTTTGACACCTAGGCCCAGCTTCTCTTTCATTGCTCTGAGTGTAGACAGAATAGCCAGACCTACACAAAATGACCCTGATTGGGCAGGCTCCACACAATTAAGCTGGTGTCAACTGAGCACTGCCTTTCTCCAAAAAGAAACTCATTTACATTAAAGGGAAGCCTTAAAGGCCTTGATGGGTTTGTTTTCTACTGCTGACTCTTTTGAAAACAGAGTATTATTCCTGAGAAAATGTAAAAATGAGCGAAATCCTTCACAAAAAATTTCTGTCATACAACAAAATATTTTGGAAAGCAGTTTTTTAAGCACCCAGATTACCTATGCTTTATACAAATGCTTTGGAGATAAATACAATTTTCTGAAAGCTTAGTATTGCTATTCTAATTAACATTCCCTTCAAGTATTCATTTAAAAACCAGTGTATGTATGAAAGCTTTTTAGGGAGCTTTTCTTGCCTTCTGTTTTAACACAACAAAACAGGTGACTCGGGCTTGGAGTACATCTTTGTCCTTTCTTTATTAACATTCTTTCAATAAATATATGTTGTTAATAGCCAAATGTCAGAGAAGGTCCCTGGTCCTATTATAAGGGAACCCTCTTGGATACTGAGATACCTTGGGCTACTTCTGTGCAGGGGTTCTAAGTTGTCTCCATGCATGGTCCTTGTTTGGAGTATCAGTCTCACAAAAGACGCCTATGCCCAGACTTTTTGGTTCTGTTGCTTTCCTTGTGGAGTTCCTGTTCCCTCCAGGTCTTTCTATTTAACCCTTTCTTTCATAAGATTCCCTGTCCAAAGTTTGGCTATGCATCTCAGCATATGCCTTGATACCATGCTGGCTCAAGTATTTTAGAGGCCCTCTGTGATATGCTTCTGTCCAGTTCCCTGTTTTCTCCCTCTTCCGATGTCCATCTCATTTGCCTTTCTGAATGAAGGTTGAACATCTTACCTAGGATTCTCCCTCTTGATTACCTTCCTTAGGAGAACAGATTATAGTATGACTATCCTATACTATATGTCTAATATCCACTTATAAGTGAGTATATACCAAGTGTGTCTCTCTGCTTCTGCGATACCTCACTCAGGATGATCTTTTCTAGATCCCACCATTTACCTGCAAATTTCATGATTTCTTTGTTTTTAATTGCTGAGTAGTATTCCATTGTGTAAATGTACCACAGTTTCTGTCCCCATTCCTCAAGTGAGAGACATCTGGGTTGTTTCCTGCCTCTGGCTGTTACAAATAAAGTTGCTAAGAGATAGTTGAGCAAATGTCCCTATTGTATACTTGAGCATCTTTTGGATATATGCCTAGGAGTGGTAATAGGATCAGGAACCATCTCTGACATGAATTCATTGGCTGACTGTTTGATCACCTCCACCTGAGGGTGGAGCAGCCTTACCAGTCCACAGAGGAAGTCAAAGAAGTCAGTCTTGATGAGACCTGACTATGGTCAGATGGAAGGCAAGGAGGACCGCCCCTGTCCTTGGGCATAGGAGAAGAAGGGGGAGGGAGGGTAGGATTGAGAAGGGACGGGGAGGGGCTACAGCTGGGATACAAAGTGAATAAATTGTACCTAAAAAAATAAAAAAAATAAGTGAAATGTCCCTGCAGCACTATTACTACAGACCACATCCTCTACTAAGATAAGTCAGTAACCAAGAAAAACACACATACATACACACACAGGTCAATATGTCAGCCTTGTGCACACACAGGCACACACACATGTTATGCTACAATATGACAATTTTTTAAAAAATCAAAAACAACTCACATTTTCATGGCTTTACTAAAGCAAAATTACTAAATTTCTAAGACATTGAGGGAACTGCAAGGGGTGTGAACCATTCTACTGGCTGTTAAACTGCACAAGGGATACATTTTTTTCATATTTGTTTTAAATCCTTTAATTATGCATCCTGAAAAGAACCCAGATTATTTGATGAACATAAAGAAAATGTACCCACCTGTGCAAATAGCATCATTATGAGGGAATTAAGCATTACCAGTGCTCCAACAGCCTCATGAATTTCCGTGTAGAAACTTTCTTAACCCCAGAAGATAATCAGTGTTTTGGATTCAACATTTAGCAGGTGGATTAAAATTATTGGTGAAGAATAAAAGATTATGAGTGAAAAAAAATACTTTGTTCCAAAGTACTATTACAAAAAAAGGGGGTTAGCTTATATTGAAAATAGTGAGTGATATTTCTTGAATCTGGGTTTTATGTGTTTATATTTAATTCCTATTATAAATCACTAAGAATGTGGTATTTATTGTTATTATAGTACTTATGCTGGAACATTTGAAGAGATGATTTGATGAGGACTCCCACAATAGACTGTGTAAGTATTTATGAGAAGAAAGAAGAGATGAGACAGGTACACATCTTGTCTCTTTCCAAAGAAGGCATTTAAGCTACCTCCACACTCTTTTATTAAAAGGAAATCTCCAGAGACTCCTTGAATTGGTTCCAGAACTATTAGCAAAATAACACTTTTTAAAATTGACTTATTATTTATTACAATTTTTGTATCCAGCCTGTAGCCACCTCCCTCATTGGCCCCCAGTCCTACCCTCCTTCCCTCTTCTCCCCCAATGCTCCTTCCCTAGTGCACTGTTATGGGAGGACCTCCTCCCCTTCCCTCTGACGCTACCTTATCAGGTCTCATCTGGACTAGTTGCATTGTCTTCCTTTGTGACCTGGTAAGGCTGCACCTGCCAGTGGTAGGTTATCAAAGAGCCAGCCACTGAGTTCATGTCAGAGACAGTCCTGTTCCCCTTCCTAGAGAACCCACTTGGAAACTGAGCTGCCTATGGGCTACATCTGAGCAGGGTTTTCTAGGTCCTCTCCATGCATGGTCCTTGGTTGGAGTACTGGTCTCTGAAGGCTCAACTGTGCCCAGATTTCTTTTTCTTTTCTTTCTTTCTTTCTTTTTGCCTCTGTTGTTCTCCTTGTGGAGCTCCTGTCCCCTCTAGGTCTTTCTATCTCCCCCTTCTTTCAAAAGATTCCCTGAATTCTGTCAAAATTTGGCTATGAGTCTCAGCATCTGTATCAATACCGTGATCAGTAGAATCTTTCTGGGGACTTCTATGGTACTTTTGTCCTGTTCCTTGTCTTTTCCTACTTCTGATGTCTGCCCTATTTGTCCTTCTGAATGATAATTGAGCATCTTTCCCTAGGGTCCTCCTTGTCATTTAGTTTCTTTAGGAGCATAAATTTTAGTAATGTTTATCCTATATTATATGGCTAATAATTACTTATAAGTGAGTATATACCATGTGTGTCTTTCTGTTTTGTGGTTACCTCACTTAGGATTTTTTTTCTAGTTCCCACCATTTGCCTGCAAATTTCATGATTTCCACTTTTTTTTTGTTTGTTTGTTTGTTTTGTTTTTGTTTTTTTTAATTTATTTATTTTTATCTCAATCACAGGTTGGGTACTTTGAATCCCAGGCGTAGCCCCCTCCCCC
>CM053765.1:20421494-20434126 GCA_028658305.1 Pachyuromys duprasi
TCCCAATCCCACCCTTCCTCTTTCCCACCTGTGTCCCTCTCCCAGTCAAATGATGAGGAGGTCCTCCTCCCCTTCCCTCTAATCCTGATCTATAATGTCTCATCAGGAGTGACTACATTGTCTTCTTCTGTGGCCTGGCAAGGCTGCTCCCTCCTCTGGGGGAGGTGATCAAAGAGCAGGCCAATCAGTTCCTGTCAGAGACATTCACTGTCCCCATTACTATGGAGCCCACTTGGATATTAAACTGCCATAGGCTACCTCTGTGAAGGATTTCAGGCCATCTCCATGAGTGGTCCTTGGCTGGAGTATAAGTTTCAGAAAAGATCCCTGTGCCCAGACTTTTTGGATCTCTTGCTGTCCTTGTAGAGCTCCTGTTCTCTCCGGGTCTTATTATCTCCCCCTTCTTTCATAAAATTCGCTGCACTCTAACCAGAGTTTGGGTATGAGTCTCAGCATCTGCCTCAATACCCTGCTGGGTAGAGCCTTTCAGAAATCCTCTGTGGTAGGCTCCTGTCCTGTTCCCTGTTTTCTCCCTGTTCTGACGTCCATCCTCTTTGCCTTTCTGAATGAGGATTGAGCATCTTAGCCAGAGTTCTCCTTCCTGATTTGCTTCCTTACATGTGCAGAGTTTAGTATGATTATCCTATATTATATGTCTAATATCCACTTATGAATGACTATATATCCTGTGTGTCTTTCTGCTTCTGGGATGTCTCACTAAGGATGATTTTTTCCAGTTCCCATCATTTACCTGCAAATTTCATCCTTTCCTTACTTTATCACTGGGTAATATTCCATTGTGTAGATGTACCACAATTTCTGTATCCATTGTTCAATTGAGGGGCATCTGGGCTGTTTCCAGCTTCTGGCTATTACAATTAAAGCTAATATATACATGGTTGAGCAGATGTCCTTGTTGAATACTTAAGAATCTTTTGGATATATGCCTAGGAGTGGTATAGCTGGAGCTTAAGGAAGCACTATTCCTAATTGTCTGAGAAAGCACCAGATTAATTTCCAAAGTGGTTGTACAAGTTTCCATTCTCACCAGCAATGGAGGAACACCAACACCACAGGCTCTCTGATAAAAAATCAATAAATGGGACCTCATGAAATTGAAAAGCTACTGTAAAGCAAAGGAAAAAATCATCAGAACAAAACGACAGCCTACAGACTGTAAAAGAGTCTTAACCAACCCTATTTCTGACAGAGGGCCAATATCCAGAATATATAAAGAACTGAAGAAGTTAAACAGCAACAAATCAAGTAATGCAATTAAAAAATGGGGTACAGAGCTAAACAGAGAATTCTCAACAGAGGAATATTGAATGGCAGAGAAACACTTAAAGAGATGTTAAACATCCTTAGTCATCAGGGAAATGCAAATCAGAAAGACTCTAAGATTTCACTTTACGCCTATCAGAAAGGCTAAGATCAAAACACAAGTGAAAACACATGCAAAATAACACTTTTATTTATGACTTACCCAGCCAGTTTAATATTTCTACCAGCAACAGAAATTTGAGTAAGTCTATGGGCATATTATATATGCCTAAAACTCTGGTACTCCATTGGTTTGGTAAAAGTTCTGTATAACAAGATCTCTATACTGAACATTTTAGTTAAACAATTTTAATGATTGCACAGTTATATATTCTAGACAGTAGAAATTTGATGAACTTTAATATATGCAAATATTTATAAAACAAGCATAACAACTGGATTTATAATGTTTTGTCGCCTCTCCACACGTCCTTAACACCGTCACTATATAGTTACACTTTCCCAGTTCCTCCAAAGGTCATGGATCACAACAATTTCTTCACTTACATTTTGATATTTTAAAAGACTGATATATAACATGAATTTTAAACTTTGAGAATATTGCTTTAAAGATGTATTTAATTGTTAGGAACTCACAGGAATTCAGGTTTTGAGTTTAACTATTTTTTACTTTATTGATCTTGTTGTATATCTATCTATCTCTCTATAGTTACTTGGTAGATGATGTTTGGGTCTCTTAACTTTGCACATTAAAATGTATTTTGATTTGAATTTCTTTTTTGGCTAAGACTTTGAGCATTTCTTTAAGTGTTTCTCCACATTTTTGTAGTCCTATGTTGAGAATTCTGTTTAGCTCTGCAGCCCATTATTAAATTGTAATGTCTGTTTTGTTGGTGTTTTACTTCTTGAGTTCTTTATATATTCTGGCTATTAGCCCTATGTCAGATGTAGGGTTGTTAAAGATCTTTTTCCACTCTGTAGGCTGTCATTATGTTCTGTTGACTGTATCCTTTGCTTTACAGAAGCTTTTCAGGTTCATGAGGTCCCATTTATTGACTGTTGATCTTAGAGCCTGATCTCTTGATGTGCTGTCCAGGAAGTTGTCTCTTGTGCCAATGAGTTCAAGGCACTGCCCTACTTTTTCTTCTAACAGATTAAGTGTGTCTGGTTTTATGTTGAGGTCTTTGATCCACTTGGACTTTACTTTTGTTTGGGGTGATAAATATGGATCGTTTTGTTTTTCATACATGTAGATATCTGGTTAGACCAGCACTATTTGTTAATTATCCCGTTAGGTGTCCCGGGAGCAGAGAGACACACATGGCATATACTCATTTATAGGTGAATATTAACCATATTATATAGGATAAACATACTAAAATCTACAAAACCAAAGAAGCTAAATGACATTGAGGACCCCAGGGAAAATGCTAAGTTATCATTCAGAAGAGAAAACAGGATAAACGCTGGAAGTGGTAGAATGGGATGGGAGCCTACCACCGATGTCTTCTAAAAGACTCCAACCAACACAATGAAAAGCAGCAGAACATTCTGAAAATGTTATTACTTTATTTAGATGCCCGAAACCCATGATGTGAGACAATTCACTCTTGAAAGTACACTATGGCATGTATACACTCATACACAGGTGCACATACAAACATACATTGATACATACATACCATTACTATTACTATTACTACTGTTGTTGCTGCTACAACTACTACTACTACTAACGATGTATAAACAATTTAATGAATTGTCAAGGGGCTCAGGAGGTAAGATCTAGATCTTTCTATGAAAACATGAGGATATAAGTTCAAATCTTTACTGTAACACAAATAACTAATAGGCAGACAGACAAACTAAAATGGATATGACAATGATTGTGTGTAAACCCAGAATTAATAGGCATAGAAAAGAAATTCCAAGAACTCAGAGTGTAGCCATCTTAGCCTATACATGGAGTTTTACATTCACTGAGAGGCCCTGTTGGGAAGCAACAAAGATAGACAGGTGTTTCTTATATAAAACCAAGATGCCTGCCATTTAGTTCTATGGTTATATGATTTTCACTTAATTAAATTTTATGTGCTTGGATTTAGCCCTATTATTTTCTTCTCTTTTTTTCTTTTTATTATTTTAAAAATATTAACTTTGTATTCCAGCTTTAGCCTGCTCCTTCATTTCCTCCCAATCCCACTCTCTATCCCTTATTTCCTCCCTGCCCTCTTTCCAATTCCGCTGATAGGGGAGGACCTCCTCCTTTTTCTTCTGACCCTAGCTTATCAGGTATTTTCAGGACAGGTGGCAGAGTCCTCCTCTTTTGCCTAGCAAGGCTGATCCTCCCTCGAGGGTAGGGTGGGGAGGTCAAAGAGTCCGCCATTGAGTTCATCTCAGAAATTGTCCCTGTTCTCCTTACAAGGGTACCCACTTGGATACTGAGCTACCATGGGCTACATCCAAGCAGGGGGTCTAGGTTATATCCATACATGGTCCTTGGATGGAGAAACAGTCTCATAAAAGACAACTGTACCTGGATATGTTTGGTCCTTGTGGAGCTCCTGTCCTCTCCATGTCCTATTATTTTACTATTTGATTTCTACCTTTGGTCTTTATTTTGAATTCTCGTGATTTTCAGAGTTAATTTGAAAATTATTCCTTGCATTGAAGTATAAAGACTATTTTGTTGGTACAGCATCTCTTTGCATACTATTTTTGTAATTTTTTTAGGGATAATAACACACAGAATTACATTTTATATATTTCTTAATATTTCATCATCTCAAATGACATTATTTTATTCTACCATATTATTTGTTTGATTGCTACTTCTGTGTACTTTAAGAACTCCACTAGGAAAGATACTTTTGCTTTCAACTTTTAAGGAAGTCAGGAAATCACATGGTCTAATTAGCTTTTCCCTTTCATCATTTCTATTCTTTCCTCTCATTTCCGAATTTGAAACTTCATTCTGGAAACATTATCCACTTTGAAAACTTTGTCTGGTAGGACTTGCAGAATAGTATTGCATAAATTAAATTCTCTTTGTTTCTTTCACACAGCATTTCGTTATTTAAGCTTATTTCCGAAGTATGTATATTTCAGAATAGTGATTTCTCATGCTTTAATTTCACATTACACTTAGGAAAATGCCATGCCATTTCCATCCAAGTCATGCTTTTTGATGGTAAATCTGGCATTCAGATGAATTCTGGCCTGCTGATCATGTCTGTTTACTCTAACTGTTTTCAAGGGAATGTCTGATTGTCTTTATCTTTAAGCAGTTTTGTTATGACATGGTGGGCATTTTACATAGAACATCCACTAAATATTACAACTCATGGATAACTTACTTTTTTCTGCATTTTTTTCTAAGCAGAAATTTTCTCCTTTGTACTGAAATGCCAAACACTTGAAAACAAGTCCAATAATGTTTTCCACCTTTCCCAGAATGCATACAAACAACTGGTAAAAGGACATCTTCAGAGGTAGTTTGGCAAATACATTAAATTAATGTATGTTAGCCCAGAGAACTGCAAGGATATATCTTTAACTGAACTCCCGACCGGCTGGAGGAAATATCTGACATTAAACCAGGCAGCCAAGCACTGATGGCTGAAAAGATAGGGAAGCTTAAGTGTGAACCAAGCTTATGTAGATAGAGAACATTCCCTTTGGAATAGAGCTTTTTTTTGCTATTAAACAATAATTAGTCTTTGCCTAGAACTTCAAAAGAATTCAAGACTGACTACAGAAACTAAACAGACATCATACTGGCCACTTGGGTTTCAATTTGTAAAGCAAATAGGCCAATTCATCTCCTTTTGGTTATTCCCAGACATAGCAGACCCATTAGCAGTATCACGCTGGTATGGGAAAGAAAAAGAAGTGTATAAGGATATGCAGAATTTGAAATTCTAACCTAGCTGGTAAATGTTTCTGCTTATTTATATGCTGTGGCATAGAAGCACAATTGTGGGTTTTACCTTCTTGTTTTCCTTGGTAGTCTGTTTTCCACAATCATAATATTTATTTCCTTGCAATGACATTATATTTCTTTATTCTAGATCAAGTGTTTATGAGTGTAAATGCTTTATTTTTTAAAGTTAGCATGTAGTTTATAAATTAACACACACATATATACATAAATATATGCATTCTTCAAATTATTTGGACACACAAAGAAAGTTCCTGTAATATATTGAGTATACTAATTTAATAGTTGACAAAGTATACAAAGAAATGGTTATATAATTTGTTTAATAAAATAAATAAAAAATCATCACAGAATGTATTTTTATATTTAGGAAATATTTGAAATAATTTAAACCATTTATCCAACAATATAAAAACCCTATGTTATGAAACAAGGTTAATTATACCAGCAGATGTATAACTTCATTGCTGTCACTAAAATGCAGAAATGAGTTATGTGTTAAAGTAAGAAAGATAAAAACATCCAGGCCACAGAAGAAGACAATGCACCCCGTCCTGATGACCCTGATAGGTTAGGGTCAGAGGAAAGGGGAGAAGGACTTCCCCTATTGGTGGACTTGGGGAGGGGCATGCGAGGAGATGGGGGAGGGAGTGTGGGATTGGGAAGGGTCGGGGGAGGGGGCTACAGATGGGATACAAAGGGAATAAATTGTAATTAATAATAAATAAATGAATTTTAAAAATGCTACAGCTCAAAAAATAATGGTAAAAACCTGAACTACAGATTTTGATCTTTGTTTCTCTTGTTTGTTGATGTATATTTAGGGAACATCATATTTATACAAATGGATTACATTACATTCATAAGTCTGACAAGTCCTAATTATATGGCATTAAAGAGCTCCATGTATTCAGTATGCTTTAGTGCTTTTCTTTCTGGATCTGAAGTAGCAACAGCATTACTTAGGTCATGAGTCATTGAAATGGTAGTGTTTTGAAGAATTTAAAATAATTTCTGGCTCATCATAAACCTTTTAAAATATTTTCTTCTCCTTAGATAAGCAGAAAATAGAAAAAAAATGCTTTTGCTGAGCATACATATGTTTAGAAAGTCTCCATAGGAAGAAACCTGGCTACAGTGACAAGCAACATGGGTATGAAATTTAAAAGAAATTCTCAGTGAGAGGAACAGGGATCAAATAAGTGAAGCAGATTTATCTGAACACCCAGTGTGTATTTTAAAACACATATAGAGATGCTTAAAATAAAGACTCCCAGGGAAGACATGTGAAGAATTTAAATTATTAAATATTTATGCATATTCAGATCCTTTTAGCACTCAATGCCTAACTGATAGGGGAAAATTTCAAAAGCAGTTCGTAGAGTCCTTTGCCATTAATTCTCTCTTGGTATGTGAGTCCAATGTAAGCTTGAGTCAAATCTGGAGCTCCAAAAATCAGAGACCAATTGGAGTGTCCAGTGGCCTTTATTACTGGAAGTATATAGCCATTGTGCACTCCAGGAAGACAGTGTGAGTAGTACATGTGAAAGCTGAGACTTCTTAAACTTTAGTAGCTTAGCACTTACTGTCTAAAATCTTTATATACTCTTATATAATCTTTTGGTGAAGGATGGACTTAGAGAGCAGCAGGGAGAAGATGAGGGAGGGAGGGTAGGTTTGGGAGGGAATGAGGGAGGGGGTTACAGCTGGGATACAAAGTAAATAAACTGTAATTAATGTAAAAAATAAAAATTTAATAAAAATGAACATCTAGGTTTTTAAATTATTTTTTAATTTTTATGTTAATTATAGTTTAGTCACATTGTATCCCAGCTGAAGCACCCTCCCTCACTCACTCCCAGTCCTACCCTTCCTCTCTCCTCTCCTCCCATGCCCCTCTCTAAGTCCACTGAGAGGAGAGGTATTCCTCCCCCTCCATCTGACCCTAGCTAATCAGGTCTCATCAGGACTGGCTGCATTGTCTTCCTCTGAGGCCTGGTAAGGCTGCTATCCTATCAGGTAGAGGTGATCAAAGAGCCAGCCCCTGAGTTCATGTCAGAGACAGTCCCTGCTTCCATTAGTTGGGAACCCTCTTTTCTGAGACTGATACTCTAACAAAGGACCATGCATGGAGATAACCTAGAACCCCTAGGACCCCTGCAAAGATGTAGCCAATGGCAGATCATCTGCAAGTGGGTGCCCTAGTAAGAGGAACAAGGACTGTTTCTGACATGAACTCAGTAGCTGGCTCTTTGATCACTTCCCCTTAATGGGGGAGCAGCCTTACCAGGCTACAGAGGAAGACAATGCAGCCAGTCCTGATGAGACCCGATTAGCTAGGGTCAGATGGAGGGGGAGGAATACCTCCGAAACCTACCCTCCCTCCCTCATCTTCTCTCTGCCACTCTCTAAGTCCACTGATATGGGAGGTCCTTCTCTCCTTCCATCTGACTCTCCACAGAGGGCCTGTGAAAGACTCTACCTAGCAGCGTATCAAGGCAGATGCTGAGACTCATACCCAAACCTTGGGCAGAATGCAGGGAATCATATGAGAGAAGGGGGAACTAGTATGACCTGGAGAGGACAGGAGCTCCACAAGAACCAACTATATCTGGGCACAGGTGTCTTTTCTAGATGTTCTTTATATACAGTTTCATCAAATATAAAAATAACATCTTAAAAGTCTGACATGTATATATAGCATGTTTGGGCCAGGAAAAAGCAGATTGATATGTTCAAAATTCATTTCTACAACACAAAACACTAAGGCATTTATGTAGCTTCTTTGTTAGACATGACCTAAAACGTCCCTGACTTTAAGAAATAAAATTGTTACACCTGATCCCCACCCTCATTCTCTTCCCCACACCCTCTCTCACCCAGTTCCCTAACTTTGTCGACTTTTGATGTCCATTCTATTCTGACGAGGAGTCAAACATCTTCCCTTAGGCCCTCTTTGGATCTGTGGATTGTTGTATGGTTATCCTGTACTGTATGGCTAACATGATATAGATGTGGGGAGAGCAGGGTGGGAGGCAAGAGAGCTGGGAGAGAGAAAGGAAACTGATGTGGAAGGACATCTCTAAGATGAGTTGGGGACCAATGGCAGAGTAGTCTTCTGGGAGGATAAGAGGGTGACTCTAGCTGAGAATCCTTGCTGGGGACATGGAGACCACAGTGACCACCTTCTAGCTTGGAAGGACTTTCAGTAGAAGGAGGGGGACATCATCCCACCTACTACCTTGACCCCAAATTTACCCTGCCTCCAGCAGGTGCAGGCATTAAAATGGAGCAGAGAATGAAGGAATGGTGGAACAATGACCCCGCCAAAGTGAGACCCACCCCATCAGGAGAAAGCTAATCCCTGACACTATCAATGATTCTAAGTTCTTCTTCCAGACAGGAGCCAAGCACGACTGTCCCTTGAGAGGTTCCACTCAGCAGCAAATCAAAACAGGTGCTCAAGACCCACAGCCAAACATTAAACACAGCTCAGTGTCTTATGGAGGAGTCAGGAGAAGGATTGAATATCCAGCAGAGAATAAGAACTCCTCCAGAAGACCAACAGTGTCAACGAACCTGGGCCTACAGGGGCTTACAGACAATGGAGCACAAACCAAAGAACATGCTTGGACTGGCCTTAGGCTCATGATACATATGTAACTGATGGGCAGCTTTTTCTTCATGTAGGTCCCTCATCAAGTGCCTCAGGTATTGTCCCTAACATGGACTCTCTTGCCTGCTTTTGGATCACATTCCCTTAGCTGGGCTGTCTTGTCTGGCCTCAGTGGACAAGGATGTGTTTAGTCCTGATATGACTTGATGTGACAGGGTAAGTTTGGAAGGGGGAACAATGTCTCCTCTTTTCTAAGAAGGGAAGGGGGAAAAGGAGAAAAGGATGGGGGGTGGGTGGGACCAGGGGGAAAAGAGAGAGGAGACTGTGATTGGGATATGAAATAAATAAATGAATACATTAAAAAATTAAAAAGAAAAATATAATCAAGTTTAATAAAGAAGAATGTTAACTTGAACTATGAAAAAAGTATTATGTATTTATTTTCCCAGGCATAAGTACTTCTGAGAGATAATAAATATTAGCAGGTCAAGTATTTCAGAATGTTAGCAGAATAGCTAATTATAATTAGCTAGATTAATATTAATTTCTCTTGATATATAATTTATATTGAAAGTAAAATAGGAGCTGAAACTGTTAAGTTATAACAAATATGACAAAGATGAAAACTTTTAAAATGTGTCCACATTAGGTTCAGGAAAAGTTTAAACTAACTAAAAAATTACACAGTGGGCTAAAGAGATGGCTCAGTTAGTAGCTTGTTTCTGGTAGGTATAAGAAGCTAAGTTTGTGACCAAGAATCACACCAGGTGTGATGACAACCATTGTGGAATCAAAGACAACAGATTATGGAGGTTTCCCAGTGGCTAGACAGCCAATCCTACTACATTGTTTACTGAAAGACAAGCAGACTGCAGCAATGAATATTAAAGAACCTCAACCAAGGTTGTGCTCTAGACGCTACACATGTACACACAAGTGTGTGCGTATACATAAACTTTAAAATGAAAGAAACTGGGTGATATTTTCTTAACTGAAATCAGGTTAAGTGAGGATAATACAGAAAACAAAATGCAGTTTTGAGTTAATTGAATGCTTTTCTGGCAAACACTGTTTTTTGTTTGTTTGTTTGTTTTGTTTTGTTTTGTTTTTGTAATGTCAGATCATCAGCCCTTACTTACTCTGAAACAACAGTGACTCCCTTTAAGAGTGAGTTCGGTGCCACAGCAAATGAACACACTTCATTATGGCAAATGAATTCCATACCGTTAGTCACATTTCCCAGGGACAATTGATCCAATCTGGATGCCCATCTAGGCACACACCCAAGTCGCAAGGTATTGACTTTACCACCAGGATTTGAGGCTCACTGAAACTATCTGAGTCTATCTGAAATGGTTAAGTCCTAGATTTGTTTGTTTGTTTGTTTGTTTTTGTTTTTTCAAAATTGCACATTACTAACATTAAGGCAAATACCTAATTTCACGGTTAATACCTACTAGAACTTTAAAAAGCAGGCTTCTGAGGAGTATCTAACATATTTGCCCTTACTTTTTAAAAATATTCATAATTAACACATATTAAATTAAAGAAAAAATCCAATAAAATGGAAAGAACTTAAACAAAAAAAGGTAAAAACCATGAAGCCACTACTTACAGGATTACATTTGAATCTTTCTCTTGAGTGGATGGAGCTGATGGTTTTATTTCGCAGAATTTGTCTGGGGATACTCCACCTCTTCCCAGGGAATGATCAGAGAGCCTTCATTCACCTCAAGTTGTGGATGAGGCAGTATTTCCTCAAAACTAGAATTATCTCCTTGACCTCACTTATTTTAAAACTTATCCTCAAAAATCATCCAGATTATTTACCAGTATTTTATAAATCTGATCTTGTTTCAATTCCCTGAATTAGCATTCATAATTATGTTGTATTGTTCAATTAAAAATTATTATATAAAAATATTTAATAACATTTCCATTAAAGAGCTATAAATGAAAATAAGTGATCTGCCTTAATACTTTTATGACAGTACATATGTCAGTAATATCTAGAAATCCATTTCAGTCTATATATCGCCAAAGAAAATGAACTCAGGATTTCAAAGTAATACCGGTACAGTCAAAAGTTCAAAACAAAGTTCAAAACAGCCTATATGTAAAATAAGCCTATATGTCTACCAATGTATGAAATAGTAAAGGGGAAATGGTATATGTGTACAATGGATTATTTTGCACGAATAAAGATTAGAATTATATTATTGCAGTAAGATAGATGGAATTGGGTATATTTCATAACAGAAATAAGACTGACCTGGAAAGACAGGTTCTGTCTATTCTCTCTTGTGTGGAACAGTTTAGTCAGTCTGATTAATAGGAGGCAGCAAGGCAGGAAGGGTAGAAGGGTGACTGGATTTGATCAGTTCATACTACATGCATTAAAATAGTACTCTGCATCAACTAAATAACACACTGTATTCTGTCACTAATGAGCATATGCTAGAAAAATGAAACTAAGAATGGAGGAAGGAAAGCTCCAGGAGCTATAAATGTTTCTGAATAGAAATGACAAATGTCTTTACCGATCTGAAGAAATTCTAGCATTTTCTAAACTACTAAACTATTACTGGTGTTTCCAATGGGGAAAAATTCTGAAAAGGTAAATTATTCAATTTCAATGTGGTACATATTTTTATTTCTTATGCTGATCTTTTCATTCTTTTCATATAATAGGAAATAGACCTTGTTTATCCTCTGAAACATGAAATAGAAAATGAAAATGCTGAAAGTAGGACAGCATGGAATACAATTTTCTTTTAGTTTCACATGGTCTGGATTTTTGGCCTTTCTTTGAATTTTGATATATTGCAAACTTTGGGAAGTAAATGAAGAGATCGGTTTCAGTCAATTCCATCTCTAGTCATATACTATTTATATTAAAGTGGTAGGAAAATTAAAGAACAAGAAGAAAAATCAACAAAACAACTACAGTCCAGACCAAAGGACAAAGGAAGGGCAGTCTTTACAAGTTGCTTTAAAATAGGTCAATGTTGAGATAGAGTGGTTTGGACTTGATTAAAATATCAAATGTGTCTACTGAAAAATGTACTGCTTCTATGTCTGATACTATAAGGTTGGTCATAAGTTGATACTATAAGCCAGGGAAGTCATACGCTCTAGGAAAAAAACTTACTACTGATGTTTCAGTGTCACCAAGACTCCTAAATACCTTTGTATATCTCCATAGAAAATTGCTATTCACCACCCTAAAAAGCAAAGTCCTTCTTAGCAGTGAAAGCAATTGCAGACAAATATACGGGAAAGCTATTCATAGCTGACATACTCACTCATTCATAAATGGTGGCTATAGTTAGTTTCTGGAAGAGTTAGACTCATTATCTCTAGTTATACACTCACTGGTGATCCCACTTGTCTCAAATGCATAATTCCAAAACCCTACCAAGCAAAGACCCTGGTCGAACCTGGTGGGTCAGGAAACAAAGCAAAAGGAGCAGGCAAGTCTCGGAAGATGAGGGGATAAGAAAGTGTAGGAGTTGAGAGTAATCTAAATGTATTATATGAATCTATGCGACTCTTAAATAACAAAATAAATAATAATAATTTTTAAAATATATTGCAAATTATTTGGGCTAGATAGAAGTAAAAGCTGACCATCTTCCTGTACTTCTGAATCAGCCTTTACAGTAGCTTCAACTTGTTTCTCTTAAATTGAAGACTGCTTCAGTATCACCTGGGGATCCTGTGTAAATACGTGTTGGATAAAGTACTGAATCAGCAGGTTTGTGTGGTACTCAGCAAATTTCTTTTTTTTTT
>CM053765.1:20441861-20466354 GCA_028658305.1 Pachyuromys duprasi
GGAGGAGGTCCTCCCCTGTTGGTGGACTTGGAAGGGGCGGGGAGGAGGGAGATGAGGGAGGGAGTGGGAGGGTGGGAGGGAATGAGGGAGGAGGCTATGCCTGGGATGCAACGTACCTAACCTGTGATTGAGATAAAAATAAATAAATTAATTTTAAAAAGTTTTAACACAATTTATCTGGCTTGGGTTGAAACAAAAAATTCATTGTTGCAAAATCCAACTTCAAGGGATTTTTTTCTATTTTTCTTTAAATTATGTATTATAGACATTAATTTTCTCAAACAAATACAGGTCCTTCGCCTCTAATCTACCCTTACCAAGTATAAATAATGAGCAAAATAAAAACATAAAAGTGCATCCGTTCTTAATTGTCGGGAAATATTTAACTCTGAGTTGCAAAACTGATGCTCTCAAATGGCTCGTAGGAAAAGGTTTTAGGATTTTACACTGCTGGAAGTCTCTTCCAAAGGAAAGATGCATATGAAGAACAAGAGCAGGTATGCAACTGAAACTTGACCTAAACTACCACTCATGTATTCTTCTGTTGTTATTTTCTAAATCATCAGAGAAGGTTATTTTCTGTGTGTTTTGTGTTTTCATGCCTTCTTTTTCTCTTCCTCTTTCTCCTCTTCCTTTTCCACCTCCTTTTCTTTCTTTTGCTTCCCTTTCTCTTCACCTTCTTCTTTTGGCTTACTGCTTTTCCTAGTGTAGAACAGTGACAAATTAACTCTAATCAAATCTAAATGTGATCTATGCTAACAGACCATGTGTCCCTGTTTTATATAGAAACTGAGCAGGTATTTTTGATAAAAGTTCATCATAGTAAAAGGTAACATTTAACTGTATCCTCCACACAAACCAGTTCATCATTAAGGCAAACTGATGTGAAAGTTTTTAAAGTAAGTTTCTCTAAATTGAAAGTCTGATATATATATATATTAACATGAATTTTCAACGAAGCCGAAATCCTCTGATTCAGAGTATATTTTTTTCATCATATTAACAAAAACTGTGCTTGTGTTCTTTCTGTATTAAAATATTTCTATATTGAGTTAAACTAAAATGGAGTAAGATATTTTCACTCTGCCGCTTACCAAAACATGCAATTACTGCCCCACCTGTTACTTTGACCCATCTAACAAAACCTCTTCAATGTTTCTACAACAAAGTGGTGAGCCATTCAACCAGAAGCATTTCTCAGTCACCTTTTATTTTGAAGTGACTACTGTATACCATATGGTGATATAAATTGATGTTGGAATATAAATAAGAGGTTACTACAATATAAATAAATCTAAAACCGTAAAGTTGGAGGATTTTGCTATGATATTTCAAAGTACTTCTTTTTC
Organism: Pachyuromys duprasi; assembly: GCA_028658305.1. NCBI lineage: Eukaryota > Metazoa > Chordata > Mammalia > Rodentia > Muridae > Pachyuromys > Pachyuromys duprasi. The sequence goes on from CM053765.1 coordinate 20,443,211, forward strand.
TGTGATGCTCAAGAGCAAAATAGGTGAAAATATTCAAGGAAACAGCAAGAAAAAGACCATCTGCTTTACTTCAAAAGCAGAATAATCCACATGGTAAGATAAGGAAGCAAAAGATGAGAGAGAGAATCCTGAGCTATGATCATCTTAATAGAAACCATGAGCAAGTGAATACCCCACAATCTACTGCAAGAGAAGCAATTACCTCACCTGTATAGAAAATTTCAAAGAAATCCAATTTAATAATTTGTTAATATTTGCCATTAATGTTGACATCATGGCCTTAATATGATTGCCTAATATCCGTAGCTTGAAAGTCATCACATTCAGATTCCTAGGCAAAGAACCAGACAGCAGAGCTAAAAGAGATCACCGTCTCATAAAACGTCTGTGGACTCATGAAAATAATGTGGCAATTTCAAGGTCAGTGCTTACAGCCTAGTGCAAGTGAACCTAAAATTAAGCATTCTCACAGAAGCTTGAGGAAAACACTTCCTTGCCCTACGTCACAGACAGGATGGATAGAAACTGTCCTGTTACTAGATATCCCTTCAGCAGTAGACTACTTCCCTTTGGTTGTTGTCGACATTGTTTCACATTAGGATTCTGAAGTTCTACAAAAAGAGGCTATATTCAAACTTTGAAGTTACTTAGGGTGACTAGACACAATGCTACTTGAACACATAAACTGTGTCATCTATAATTTAGTGCATATTTACAAGTCTGACTGGAACCAACTTGCAATAACTTCTCTTCTAAAGTTAGAATGATTATTAATACACTACTACATAAAGGTACTCACTAAAAATTAAATAGGTTATTAGGAGTATTTGAAATCCTTTTGCTAAATCCAAAAGTACCACATGGCAATACACTTCCTGCGAGACAGCTGTCCTCATAAAAAAATCTGCTCTCACAAGAAGCATCCTTGTTCACTATCTGAATGACCCACTTGTGTCTGGGCAGAAATCCACACATTTGGGCACCAAATCACTGTCACAAAGCAAGCCAAAAACTCCTCTTCTGTACATATAATCTACAAATTGTGAGCAAGACCTAGAAAACTTGATGTATTTAGTTTAAATTTAACATTCTTAGTCATCAGTTCACCAAGGCAAGATGGAAACACTACTTTCAGTGTTTTAGATGATAGCCACAGTATTTATAATTTATTTTGGGGGGGGGGTGGGTAGGGACTACTGTAAGGGAGATATTTGCTTTGTATAAGGAACCACACCGAGAAAACTTGTTCAACGGTTGAAGATTGCATATTTTTCTTATACAATGTCAGAATTACTCACTCTCTAGGTAAATTAACCTTACGTAACCAGAGGCAAAAAGCAAAATATCAGCTTATTATTCTGTGAAAATAGGAAACATATTTCAGAAAATGTTAGACATCTTTGCATTCTATTAGCAACTGTACATTCTGTCCTTGAAAACTGAGCAAAGAGTCAGAATTATGGGATGCACAATCAATGAATCCTCTTATTACTAGAAAGAGAGAGAAAGATAATAATAATAATAAAATCCTTACTAGGGCATCTGTCCATTGTCTTGTACAGGAATCTATTTTCCACACTAGGTGATTCACTAAGCACACATTGTAACTTCAGGCTACTAGTGCATAAAGGTTAAAAACAAGATAGCCAACTAAAAGGGCTGTGAATAACCCCACCCCCTTTTAAAATAGCAATTTGTTAGGGGATAGGATTTGCAATTTCCTACATTTTTTATCCGTTTCATTTATTCCTAATGAAATTATCTCACGATACTTAATAGGATTGATAGTATTATTTAATCACAATAAATCACTTCTAGAAGCTGCACAGAACAGTTCAGAATTGAATGGCATTGGTTCATTTTTGCAGTCTAAATAATAAATTCTCTTTCACTCCTCAAATTATCAAAATTGAATGACTAACATCATAAGCTTATTTTCTCCAGTCATCCTAGTGAATTAACACTTTTTGTTTTAAGTTACATTTATTTGTGTGTGTGTGTGTGTGTGTGTGTGTGTGTGTGAAAGTAGTGTGTGTGTATGTATGTGTTGATGTTTGTGCACATGCATGGTTGCATGTGTACATAGGTTAGAGGGGAAATTTTGTGAGTCAGTTCTTTTCTTCCATAATGTGTAGGTCACAGGGGATCAAACTCAGTTTGAAAGGCTTGCTGCGGCACCATTAATTTTTGACTCAACTCCCTGCTTCCTTATCTAGTTATCAGGTGCCTATGCCCTACATGTAGCCTGACGTGAGCGTCTTCATCACAGCTTGTCTTACCTTGTGTTACGCTTTTTTCTTTTGCTTCTGTATGCTTATATTCTATTGTATCTTTTCCATAATAAAATATTCAATTTTTAAAATTTTAATATATGTTTAATAAATATATCTCATTCCCCACCACCTTTCTTCCCTCTGCCTCTTCAACCTCTCCCTTTCAAATTCATGGTCCTTTTTACATGAATGTGTATTTACAAATTGAGGTACAAATATAAGCTGATAATTTGTTTAGTATTGCTCACATATCCATGTTCTTAGAGGTAACTTCTTGGGATTGAATAAGCAGTTATGTAGCCGGTCCTGAGAGAAGACTGGGCCTCTTCTTCAGTATTCCCTACTTTCTGTAGCTCTTGATCTAAGGGCGAGACATTCTGACATTTCTCCTGTCTTTGTTGGCCTGACAAGCGCCTGGGATCATCTTTCTGGTTTCACTTGGGCAATCATATTGTAGAGATAAATGACACATATATAAAATGCCAGGGCCAGATGAAAGGGGAGGAGGTCCTCCCCTATCAGTGGACTTGGAAAGCAGCAGGGAGTAGACAAGGGAGGGAGGGTGGGATTGGGAGGGAATGAGGGAGTGGGATTCACCTGGAATATAGAGTTAATAAAATGTAATTAATAATAAAAATTTTAAAAATTATGTGTAAAAACGCATATATAAAAGGCATCTTGCAACTGTTATCTTGGTCCTTTTTGCCTTATAATCTTTCTAAGCCATCTCTGATAAAGGTCCATGAACCTTAGTTATAGCCGTTATATTACATAGATGTATCAATATAGATGACCCTGGATCCTTTACACTTTTAGCTAGTTATAGTTTTATGTTATAGGATCTACTGCAAAAATAGAAGCTTATTAGATAAGGCGCTACATCTACCTGTGGGTATGAGAAGGAGTACTTAGAATGCAGCTAGAAATGACAGTGTTTAAGGGAAGAGGAAGTAGCAGACTGTCCTCTAGATTCCATGTCTACTCCAGCCACGGATATTTGGCCAGGTTTACAGTATCGGGCATGAATTACCGCCTGTTGAGTTGACCTTAAGTCCACAGAGATACAAGCACCAGTATTCTGCCATGCTAGTTACTGCTTTGGTTCATAGTAGTTACTTATTGAGAATTGTTACTCAAAGGATAATACTTATTGCAACTACATGAACCGTAGTTTATGTGTGTCCATAAAACACTTCACTGGCCCTCCTCCGGCACAAAATTCACCTGCTTTTATTTATATATTTTATTTAGTTTTTAAATGTATTTATTTTTTTATCTTACATTTGTGCCAGTAAGGGGGTATGTGAATGTTTGTGAGTGGGTACCTTCTGAGACCCAAGAGTTGAACTCTTCTGGAGCTGTAGTGTCAAGTAGTTGCCAACTGGGAAAGTTAGGTTATGGGAACCAAACACAGGTCATTTGTAAGTGTGGAAAGCAACCATACCTACAGAGCCATCTTTCCAGCCCCATACCAAATTCTGTTTTTAGTTTTTTTATGGTTATTGTTATTGTTGTTGCTATTATAATTATTTTAACTATTTTATAAGAATGTTGCTACAGGTTGTTAGTTGATTTTAAGAGACAACTTCTTCTCAAATGCCTAATGTTTTGCATGTGTTTTTATCCTTATCAAAAATATTTACTTCTAACTTTTTTACTTCTCGTGAAAAAATTAGTATCTGTAGAATATAATACCCTAACCCTTTGCATGGTTAGAATTGTCATTAAGCTATCATATTCTTTTTTTTGAGTTTGCCTTCTTTAACTAAAGTTCATGAAGACAATTATTGACATAAAAATGTACGGAATTCATGTAAAGACACACATACCTCCAATAACTTAATATATTAAGAACCTATATTACAAGATAATATTAATATAATTTGTATGTTTTTAACATAAATACACTTAATGTACATTGGCAATATAGATGCATATTTTAAATGCTCTAAATATCGGTATAGTGTCAATGGCTGCATTGTAACATTTCATCTGACAATACCTTGAAGGCATTTCTTGAGAACATGATACTGTCAAGGATCTGTAATAACTAAAGTTGTCTGAAGTAACATAAAGAACTTATGCATTCAGGTCCATCCACAAAGACAATTTAGAAACATCACAGAAAAATATCATGGTAATGAACTCTCTGACTGAGAATGGCCCTTATTTTCTTTTCTGATGGAGCTTCAGTTCACTTTGCTCCAAATCGACACAGAAAGTCTGTCACTTGGACTGGAAGGCAATCCAGTTGATATTTCTGTGATTAGAGGATGATAAGTGAAACCTTCCAGGAGCTGTACCCCTGAACCGACCTGCTTCTGATAGCTCTGAATGTTGCACTTTCCCAATTGGAAACCCATTAAGCCTAGCCTGCAGTCAGTGCACGCTGAGTAAAAATGATATGGAAGCAGATAGGATAATAAGAAAAAGTCGGAAAAGTCTAGGCCTGTTAGAATGTCATTTTCAGCAGCTGAGTCTGCTGTAGCTATTTGCATTAGAATTCACGAGATCACCTAAAAAGGGTGGGACTCATGTATTGGGCATTCTTGTATTTTTCCAATTAGTAAATTAGTGATAACAATCTTAAGCTTCTAGATTCAATTTGTCCTCATTTTTCTAATACTGAGATAAACAGCATTTCAAACTTTCTGATCAATAGATACGGAAAACAGTATCAAATTGTCACCCTAAGTTTCTACAAAAGACAAAATATAGATTCAGAGTAAACATTTTGTATGTCAATATGTAGGTATACATATTAACTCTAGGTATTATATTTTGCAAATTATGAAAAAATGGTGAAAATGACACTATGAAACGTTAAGTACATACATGTTCATATTAAATTTTCGGTATCACCCAAACAGGCAGCTTCTCAGTATGTATTTTATGAAACCTACCTTAGGTATAAAAATCATAGACTGGCAAAGGGGCAAGCACAGAAATCGTTCTTGGCACAAATACAGGATAAATGTAGTAATAAAGGCATGAGTCAAATGTTGTGACATTACATTGGATAGATGTTGGTTTTTTATTAAGGTACCATGAATATATCTTTTATATCATAGATTTTTAAATCTCCAGTAGGCATCTTCATATTGTAGTGAAAGTTAATTTCTGAACATTACTTTCCCTGTACTTTGCCAAAATTTAAAATTTTGGAAGGAACTTTATACACAAGTTCTGAGGACTTTGAATTTGGTAGGTCTTTAAAGAGTATATGCTCTTGTATTAATTCTGTTATGATAGTACATTCCACAATCTTGCCTTACGCCTCAGTCCTTCCCTCCCCATATCTTCTCCCTCTCAGTCTGTTTTTCTCCCAGACCACACCTTCCTTTTCTCCTCTTCTCCTTCTTCTTCTTCTTCCTCTTCTTCTTTTTCTTCTTCTTTTCCTTCTTCTTCTTTTCCAAAATGCCTTTTCATAAAGATGTGGGATGTTCCCAGAGGCAGGCTTTCCCAGCTTGCTTGCCCTGAAGCATCATCTGTTCATTATCACTGGAAGTAGGTAGGGCTGTATAGCCAGGCAGCTCTTGTATAATTGGAGAAGGCAGGACATTAGTTCTCCAATTGCACTGCAGATTTAATTCAAGCAAGACCAGGTGGCTCTTAGGAAACACATGCAAGTTTTTATTTACATACACACAAAAAAAGTTTGCTTTAGTTATCACCAAACCAGAATATTTAGTTTTGGACTGCTCACTGACAAACAAAGGAAAAATACCCAGGTAGCATGAATTATAAGAAAAACCAAATAGATGAAAAGATATAAAACATGATCGATATTTGAGAAGTTGGAGAGATGTCTCAGTGGTTTGAGAGTGCTTGCTGTTTTTGCAGAAGACATGAGTTAGGTTCTGAGCACCTATGTTGGATAGCTCACAACTGCTTGTAAGTCTAGCTCCAGAGGAACCAAACCCTCTTCTGTCCCCTGCCTGAAAGCATATACACAAATCTGCACATACAAACATAAATACTCGTCTATATACAGACATACACAAACACATCCACACACAGACAGACACATATGAAAACACAAACACACATAAATAAATAAATCAGTAAATACTTTTAAATGAACACTTTATTTTTGACTGTGCAACACTATTGCTGACACAAATACTGCGTTTGTCATTTCAGGATGATGAAACTACCATTATTTTTCTCTAAATTATATCAAATAATCTAGGAGTCACAGTGGTTAAAAACATGGATTCTCTGGCAGAGGACCTAGGCAAGAATTCCAGATGATATATCAGGGAGCTCACAAATGTTTGTAAGTCCTGTTCTGGTGAATCAGTTCCCATTTTCTGGCTTCCATAGGTATCTGTGCACATGCAGTGTCCGTTCAGATAGGCACACATATACATACACATAAAAGAGCTAGCAAAGGGAGATTAAAAACCTGTTAAACTAGGGTCAGATGAAAGGGGGGAGGATCTCCCCTATCTGTGGACTTGGAGGGGGCATAAGAGGAGATGAGAGAGGGAGGGTGGTATTGAAAGGGGAAAAGGGTGGGGGCTACAGCTGGGATACAAAGTGAATAAACTGTAACTAGTTGTTAAACAAAGGGGTAAGGATGTAGTTTAGTAGTAGGGTTTTTAACTAGCAAGTGCAACAAACAAACCAACTAGCAACCAACCAAACAATCACAGACAGAAGTAAACAAGTGAGACTTGTATATATTACTAACACTTTGACCCATGGAAACCCTAGTGAGTTTTCTGCCACACAATTTAAAGCCTGGAGGTCTGGCAATATATGTCAAAATAGTCAAGTAAACTGCATGGCAATATTAGGATAATCTAGAAATATTAAGGATAGGATAGTTTCAAAAGATACTTAAGAAAGATTAAAAACATTACCATTATCGTACTTAAGATGTACTTGCTTTTATTTTACTTGTGTGAATACTTGTGAATGTATGCACGTGAATAGTGGCATGTCTTGTGTTAACTGAGGTCAGAGTGAGGAATTCTTTGGAACTCCAGTTACAGATGGTTGTAAACCATCATATAGATGGTTGGAACCACACCAGGATTCTCTGAAAGAGCCTCAAATACTTATAAGTTCTGAGTAAACTGTATGTTCCCCAAAATACCATGGTCTTGCTCTAAAGTTGGTATATATGTGGAACAGTGGACCCCAGAGAATGAGTGTGCATTGAAATTAATCAGCGTTGTCAGGATGGCTGAATAAGACCAAAACTTATTCCATCCTAGTGCCAAGACAGTGAGAGTTAAGGAAGATTGCCTGAGTGTACTGGCAGAGAGAAGACAGAGGGAGTGGGTGGCCAAAAGTGATTTATTATTGCTAATAAACTTGGCCAAGAGGCCAGAAAGCCCAATAATTAATCTTACCCAGGAGATCACATTGATAGTTCTCTCAGAACTGGTTTTAAGCAAAGACAACTACATCCTGAAAAGTTGCTCAGAGGTATATAGTCAGATGCAGCTGCAGAAAAATGAGTTAATGGATCCAAAGCTGGCTTCTGGAGACAGCCTCATGCATAGAAGGGCCGCTTCAATGCAGAGAAACTAGCACAGACATTTTCCAATACTTACATAATGACTATCCTATGAAAATGCATTATACTATTGTATCACAAAAGGCAAAGATGGCATTTATGAATATTTGTGGAGCATCTGCCATCAGCTACTACACTGTCCTATATACCTCTTTGAAGCTGTTAAGTTTTCAATTTCAAAATCAACATGAAAGGGAGCCTGAGGAGTTTGTTTTTCCTTCCATGTATAAACACTGAAACATGTTGGCATTTCTGAGGACAATTTTTATCTGTCACCACTTTCTTGGTGACTAGAGATTCCTTTATGTTGCCTTTGGCAGGGGGAGAGCCAGTAGAGCTAAAACAATGGCCTGAAATACATAATTCGTTAACCTTGATTGTGTTGCTATATTTGTTTTTCCCTTAGAATGGCCAACCCAGCTTCACAAAAGAGAAAGACTATTTGAGTACTTTGTTAAGCTGTCTACATAATGCTTCATTATTGAATGATTATGAAGAATTTGTAGTCATCTAGTTTTTGCCTTGGGACAAACTAATGTTTACTTTATCTTTACTATTAGATTACTCTCAAAAAAGAATTAAATCGATTACAGAAGGCTATAAGCATAATACATTACTACTCCTTGAACTTATTGAATTTAGAATTTATAAGGAATTTGACATTATTTTAGATATTAATTTAATTGTATGTATTAAGAAATGTTTCCATATAAGTAACATAACTCTAAATGGACTGAGCAGGCCATATTATATATTTAGTCATATATGTGTCTGTGTATAATGTGTGTGTTTGTGTACATGTGTGCATGTGTGTAACCAAAACAATTGTTAAAAAAGAGGCCATAAATTTTAGAAGTAGCAAAGGAGGTTGGTTCATGGGAAAGATTAGAGGGAAGAAATGATAAAGGAAAAACACTGTAATTTTATTTTAGTTAAAAAATAAAAACTAAAACATTTAGGTTTTTATCAGCTCTAATTTCTTCCAATTTAATGTGTGCATTTTGACTGTTAATTAGATACGAAGTTAATATACAATATTCTTTTGCCAACATACTTAAATATCTTATCCTTATTTTAGGAGAAAACACTGAATAAAATAAACAAAATAAACAAAGCATCAAACATAAAATTGTAAATATAACAGAGCATGATATATTCTCTTTAAATCAAATCATTTTGTTTTATGGTTATTATACATAGCAAAAATTGATGTTGAAGTAGGTTAATTATTGTAGATAGATTTTAAAAGAGGAAAAACAGAAAAAATATTGGTACTATTAGTTCCTTTAACTATATTTGAAGGTGTTGTTTATTGTTTGTACTAATTATTTTAGCTTAAATGTAAAATAATATATCAGGGCACCTTCCTCTTACTGAACCCTCAACCTCCATCTGAATACTTAGTTGCTTAACCATAAGTTTACTCCAGGTTCTGTAAGTTGTAAATTTACTCAACTGCATTATTAATTAAATGTTTAAAATACATATAGTGATTGATTTAGTTTATAATTTAATCAGTATGCAAATAAAAAACATGTGAAGTTTTTCATGTGTGAAAAACACAATTTCCTAGCTACAAAAGACTGGAAGCTCAAAGTTGTACCTCCTTTGATTCCAGAAGTTATCATGATTAACTAAAAAAGTCAAAAGTAACATTTTTCTGGCACTGGCTTAATCCTTTTTTTTTTAAACATATTCATCCCACATAACAAGCTAAGGGATTTTTCTCAAATGTTGTGATTAATGTTCACCTTTTCATGAACTTTGAGCTTAGAAAAATATCAAAAGAAAAAAAAATCAGGAAATGACAAGAACTCAACAATAGGTATGTTAAGTCCCTGGTTATAAGGACCTCAATTGTGTCAGCAGTGTGATGCAGTTTCCCTGGGGGACAATCCTACTGCCTAATGGGCATTCACAAAGCCAAGACAACTTCTTAGGCCAGCGAAGGCCAATGACACTCTGAGGCTTAACAGGCATTAGCTTTTACCTTTGCCAGGAACTCAGTTATCAACACATTCTTCCAGCTGAGAATGACTTCAGAAATATGAACTGGGATCCCATGGGAGAGCGTTGTGATTATTAACATTTTTTCCTTTAAGCTATATCTTATTATTTTGGGGAACACTTGTGGAAAAGCACTACAAGCTCCTGTAATACTTTTGTTTGGAACCGGTAGAAACTTCATTGTGTCTTCATTAAATGAAGGGACAATGTGGTGTCCCTGAGGATCAAAAAGCAGGTGTTTTGGATGGGTCAAAGTGAACTGAACAGAGGGATTGGTAGTTCTGAAGGTGTGAAGAACCTGTCTTCCATAGTTGTGAAAACATCTAATCCATACTGAGAACAGAGAACAGTTGATTTGCATATCAAAACCCTGTGTGATAGATATTGTTGTATATTAAAAGGGCATTGCTGCTGAATTTAAGAAAAGCAAATGACATAATTCAATATAGTTGAATGTAAACTGTCACTGGTCGTAACTTTGTGGAACGTAAATGTCTGTATTTATGATAGGATATGGGTTACCAGTTTGTTATACTATGTAATGAATTTTTTTCCAGTATAATCTGAGTGTATGTGTGTGATATATTCATGCTTGTGTAAGAGGAGACATGTGCCTGTAGAAGTCAGAGGAGGGCATTGGATGTTATACTCTATTACTCTCCATGTTATTGGTTTGAGAGAGGGTCTTTTTGACCTAGAGCTCATCTGTGGGGCCCTCCAGTATCCACTTCTCACAGCATTGGGCTAGCTTCCATCTGGTATGTTTACACCCCCACTACACTGCTGCTGTCTCCTCAACACCCAGCTACGTCAACAGTGACTTCCTCTGACAACTGGCAAGTAACACACAAAGTAGGTCTGCTGCTGGAGCCGCATTGTGAGGTTTCTGGCACTCATTTCAGGTGGCTCCTTAAATATTTCCTCTACCCTTAAAATTGCTTCTGAAAGACAATGAGAATAAACATTACTCCGGTTGGCAGAGCATCAGGCAGAAGGTTCTTTTCTCTGCATGAAGATCTAAGCTGAGATGATAATTTCCTGAGTTTAGGAACAATGGCTCATGATTTGTGTGGTGGTTTTGGACAAGGAAGAAACTACCAGAAAGGTAAGCATTAAGCATCACAAAATATGCATTTCAGAATTGTGTTTAATTGCATATTTGTGTGTATGTGCACTTGTGCATGTGTGTGTGATGAATGTTTGTGCTTATGTAGGTGTTTACATTTGTGAAGGAGAGGTGAACCCAGAGTTTGGCATCAATTATACTCCTCCATTTATCCTCAGACTATTTCTCTAACTGAATTTGGAGCTTATTGATTTGGCTAGGCGCTCTGGTCAGTGAGCTCCTGGATACAACTGCTTGGGACTACAGATATGTACCACTGTGCTCAGCTTATGGCATGCACACTTGGCAGTTACGTTACAATTCAGATATTTCCTCATCTCCTAAGTGAATGCTGAACACACATAGAAAACAGAGCAGTTCACTATGTATAGCACTTTCCAAACACTCCTGAAAAATATTTACCTTGGATAGAATTAAATTAATCTCTTCCAGCAACTCAACCTCTTTACCCAAAGTCACATGAACAAAATATCTGCAGATAATGACAAGGGAAGCAATGCATCAACTAAAAAATGGATTTCTGATTCACTGTATTTGAATTGGTAAGTAATACTGCCAAGGATTGGTAGGAAAGTCTCACCAAACTTATGTAAATGAAATATTGGAAGGGAGAAGGATGTTGTCACTCATATTAACAGAAGCTTGAGGTATTCAACAGGATACTAGCAAGGATCAAGAACTCATTTTTGTATGTGTGATCTTGTCAGGTACTAATTTACCAGAAGAAATCCACCTTATATATTGGCAAGTTTTTGTATTGTATTACTCGCCTTTCTGATACTATTTTAAAAATAGCTAAATCAACTAACTTAACAGAAAGAAAGTTTCATTTTGAATCCCAGCTTTGGAATCTTTCATCAGTGAGCTCTATCTTTTAGGCATGTGTAGGGCACTACTCATATCTAAAGAATGTAACAAGAAAGTGTTTCAGCTCAGGGGAGCTGGTCAACCGTGATAGGAAGAAATCAGTTTCTCAGGACCACCTTCACAGACACATCAATGAAAACCATCAAATCTCCTACTTAGCTCAACTCTTTTATAAGTGTCAGCACCTCATGACAGTGCCAAAGGATGGAAACCAGGCCTTTAACCTGAGAACCTTTGGAGGGCATGCCCATATCCCAACACTTGAGAATGTGTTGCCATGTCAGACAGAAGATAATACTGTGCTAGAAGTTGTAACTCACTCCATCAAGATTTAATGTATGTACTGAGTACTTGCTGTAGAAGGAATGTATGTGTCATAACTCAGGAGCCTATAATGAGAAGGAACACACCACCAAACGTAAGGATTGTCATACAGAATATATAAGGTCTGGGTTTACAGTTGTGGCCTTTGTTTTATTAAACGTTAAGGAGTTTACAATTTCCACTAAATAAATCCATTAAATAAGAAATGTGGGACTGTGTTTATTATGCTAAACATAGATGGGGGGAAAACCCTATAGTTTTCAATGCTAACTAAAGCTACTGATTCTAATTGCTAAGACAAAGTAAACTTGCATTTTGTAGACATTCAATGTAAAATGATAGTTTTTAGTGACCGGTTTATGCATCTTTAAATTAAATACTCCAAGGATTACACCCAGAAAAGAATAAAGCTGAAGTCCTGTTAAAGTTCATCTTAGCTAAGTTTCCTTATTTCAACTCTGAGGTGTGACATCACCCACAATTTCATCATGTTCAACACTCTACATCAGAATATATAAACATTACGACCAAGGTGATGTGCTTTGGCTGTGGCCTGCTCCTATGGGTTCAGGCACTGTAGGCTTGGTCCTGTAAATGGCACAGAAAAAGACAGTGTAATTGTGAAAGGTAAGAACTTTAAGAGAATGTTTTACCTTTTTCAGAGTATGGTCAACAGGACTCTTATGAATCCTTCTATGATAGGACCCTCAGATATCATCAGGATTTATTTTTTGTATATATAAAAAACATAAACTACCTTTGTACATGTGGTAAAGAATTATATCACAATGGGAGTCTGATCCCTGCCTGATCCTTTGCCTTCTTGTGCACTGATGTGATTCCTTTATCTTGCATGTTTTCTAACAATCCTCCACACAGTGCAATAAACATGGGGAGACCCAGTCATGACAGGCTCTCACCAGGTCCAGTAATATCTGTGTAGGCATTAAGCCTCATTAAATATAATATAAAAAACTTTCTTTTTAATGTAATTTATTTAGTTTTCTTAATCACAGGTTAGGTACTTTGTATCCCAGTCTTAGCCCCTTTCCTCATTCCCTCCCACTCTCCCCATCACTCCCTCATCTCTGCCCTGCCCCTATCCAAGTCCAATGATGGGGGAGGAACTCTTCCCCTTCCATCTGGCCCCAGCTTATCTTGTCTCTTCAGGGCTGGCTGCAATGTCCTCTTCTGGGATCTAGTTAGGCTGTTCCTCCTGGCTGTGTGTAAGGGAGGGTTGAAGAGCCAGCCATTGAGTTCATGACAGAAATAGTCCCTGTTCCCCTTATTAGGGTACCCAGTTGGAAACTGAGCTACCATGAGCCATATCTGAGCAGGGGTTCTAGGTTATATCCATACATGGTCCTTGGTTGGAGAAACAGTCTCATAAAAAAAACCTGTGCCCTGATCTATTTGGTCTTTATGGAGCTCTTGTTCTCACCAAGTCTAACTAACTCTCCCTATTTTCATATTATTCCCTGCCCTCTGCCTAAGGCTTGGTTATCTTAATATCTGCTTTGATACATTGCTATATAGAGTTTCTCAGAGGCCCTGTTTGGTAGGCTCCTGTCCTGTTGCTTGTTTTCTCCTACATTCAATGGCCATCCCATTTGCCCATCTAAGCGAGTATTGATCATCCCAACCTGGGTCCTCTTTCTTGTTTATCTTCCCTAGGTGTGTAGATTTCAGCATGACCATCCTATCCTACAGGTCTATATAAATGAGTGTATACCAAGTGTTTCTTTCTGCTTTTGGGATATCTCACTCAGGATGATTGTTTCCAGGTCCCATCATTTGCCTGAGAATTTCATGATTTCCTCGTTTTTAATTGCTGAGTAGTATTCCATTGTGTAAAAGTACAATAATTTCTGTATCCATTCCTCAACTGAGGGACATCTGGGTTGTTTCCAGGTTCTGGTTATTACAAATAAAGCAGCTATGAACATAGTTGAGCAAATGTACTTGTTGTGTACTTGAGCATCTTTTGGATATTCCGAAGAGTGGTATAGCTGGGCCTTGAGGAATCACAATTCCTAATTGTGTAAAAAGTGCCAAATTCATTTCCAGAGTGGTTGTAAAAGTTTGAATTCCTACCAGCAATGGAGGAGGGTTCCTCTTTCTCCACAACCTCTCCAGCATGTGTTGTCACTAGAGTTTTTGATCTTAGCCATTCTGGTGGGTGTAAGGTGAAATCTCAAAGTGTTTTTGATTTGCATCTCCCTGATGGTTAAGGACATTGAGCATTTCTTTAAGTGTTTTTTCTGCCATTCTATAATCCTCTACATTCACTTCTCTTTTTAGCTCCATACCCCATTTTTTAATTGGATTACTTGGTTTCTTGCTTTTTAACTTCTTGAGTACTTTATATATACTGGATATTAGCCCACTGTCAGAAGTAGGATTGGTAAAGATTCTTTCCCAGTCTGTAGGCTGTCATTTTGTTTTGACGACAGTGTCTTTTGCTTTACAGAAGCTTTTCAGTTTCCTGAGGTCCCATTTATTTATTGTTGATCTTAGAGCCCGTGCTGTTGGTGTTCTATTCAGGAAGTAGTCTCCTGTGACAATGAATTCTAGGGTCTTCCCCACTTTTTCTTCTAACTGGTTTAGTGTGTCTTGTTTTATGTTGAGATCTCTGATACACTTGGACTTTAGCTTTGTGCCGGGTGATAAATATGGATCTATTTTCATTTTTCTGCATGTATATATCCAATTGGACCACAACATTTTTTGAAGATGCTGTCCTTTTTCCTTTGAATGGTTTTGGCTTCTTTGTCAAAAATCAAGTTTCCATAGGTGTGTGGGTTCATTTCTGGGTCTTCTATTCACTTCCATTGATCCACTAATCTGTTTCTATGCCAATACCATGCAGTTTTATTACGATTGCTCTGTAGTACTTGACGTCAGGGATGGAGATACCTCCAGATGATCTGTTGTTTTGTACAGCATCATTTTGGAGATTCTGAGTTTTTGTTTCTCCATATGAAGTTGAGAATTTTTCTTTCAAGGTCTGTGAATAATTGTGTAGGTATTTTGGTGGGAATTGCATTAAGTCTGTAGTTTGCTTTTGGCAGTATGGTCATTTTCACTATGTTAATCCTACCAATCCGTGAGCACAGGAGGTGTTTCCATCCTCTGATATCTTCTTCAATTTCTTTCTTCAGAGATTTGAACCTTTTTTTTTCACTTGCTTGGTTAAAGTCACCCGAAGGTAGTTTATGTTATTAGTGGCTATTGTGAAGGGTGTTGTTTCCCTAATTTCCTTTTCCGCCCTTTTGTCTTTGGTGTACAGGAGGGTTTCTGATTTTTTTTGAGTTGATATTGTATCCAGCCACTTTACTGAAGGTGTTTATCAGTTGAAGGAGTTCTCTGTTTGAATTTTTGGGGTCACTCATGTATATTATCATATTGTCTGCAAATAGTGATACTTTGACATCTTCCTTTCCAATTTGATCCCTTTGATCTCCTTTAGCTCTTATTCCTCTAGCTAGGACTTCAAGTAATATGTTGAAGAGATATGGAGACAATGGGTAGCCTTGCCTAGTCCCTGATTTCAGTGGGACTGATTTATGTTTCTCTCCATTGGGTTTGATGTTAGCTATAGGCTTGCTGTATGTTGCCTTTATTATGTTTATGTATGTGCCTTGTATCTCTGATCTCTCCAAGACTTTAAAAATGAATGGGTGTTGGATTTTGTAAAATGCAATTTGGCATCTAGGGAGATGATCATGTGGTTTTTCTCTTTCAGTTTGTTTATATGGTGGATCACATTGATGGATTTGCTTATTGAACCACCCTTGCATGCCTGGGATGAAGCCTACTTGGTCATGGTGGATGATATCTTTTATGTGTTCTTGGATTCGGTTTGCAAGTATTTTATTGAGTATTTTTCCATCAATATTCATAAGAAAGATCGGTCTGAAGTTATGTTTCTTTGTTGGGTCTTTGTGTGGTTTAGGTATCAAGGTGACTGTGGCTTCATAGAAAGAGTTCTGTAATTTTCCTTCTATTTCTATTTTGTGGAACACTTTATAGAGAATTGGTGTTAGGACTTCTTTGAAGGTCTGGTAGAATTCTGCACTAAAATCATCTGGCCCAGGGCTTTTTTTTTTTTGGTAGGGAGGCTCTTGATGACTTCTTCTATTTCCTTGGGGGATATAGGTCTGTTCAATCTTTCTATCTGATCTTGGCTTAATTTAGGTAGGTGGAATCTCTCAAGAAAACTGTAAATTTCATTTAGATTTTCAAATTTAGTTGATAGATAATAGTGACCAATGACTGTTATTTCCTTTTATTATGGAGTTGGTCATCTTACTATGATTCATTGCTTTTGTTGTTGTTGTTGTTGTGAAGTTATCTGTATCCTATATTTTCTTTGGTGTAGTTGTTTTCATTGGACTGAAGTTTTCCTTCTGGTATCTTCTGTAGGGCTGGGTTGCTGTGTAGGTATTGCATGAATTTTTTTTTGTCATGGAATATTTTGTTTTCTCCATCTATGTTGATTCAAAGCTTTGCTGGGTATAGTAGTCTTGGTTGACATCTGTGTTCCCTTAAAGACTGTATGACTTCTGCCCAGGCCCTTCTGGCTTTTATAGTTTCTGATGAGAAGTCTGCTGTGATTCTGATTGGTCTACCTTCTTATGTTACTTGACCCTTTTCCCTTGCTTCCTTTACTATTTTTTCTTTGATTTTAGTTTTTCTGTTTTGACTATGATGTGACAAGAGGTATTTCTTTTCTGGTGTAGTCTATTTGGTGTTCTGTAGGCTTCTTCTATGCTTATGGACATTTCTTTCTTTAAATTAGGGATATTTTCTTCTATTATTTTCTTAAAAATATTTTCCAATCCTGGATCCTGGAGTCTTCTCTTTCATCTATTGCAATTATTCTTAGGTTTTCATGGCATCCTTGATTTGTGGATGTTTTGTGTTTGGAAGTTTTCTGATTTTATTTTTACCCTCAGTGAGGAATCCATTTCATCAAGCATATCCTCAGCTCCCCATCTTCTCTCTTCCATCTCTTGTATTCTATTAGTGATGCTTACCTTTGTGTTTCCTGATCTTTTCTCTAAGTTCTTTAGTTCCCGGTTTTTCTCTGGTTGTGTTTTCTTTATAGATTCTAATTCTGTTTTCATGCTTTGTATCATTTCCTTCATCTGATTGAATGTGACCCTTATTTTTTTGTTTGTTTCCTCTCTATATGTCTTTAATTGTTCCTCTATGTGGGCAGTCATATTCTTCTGAATTTCTTTGAGGGCCTTGTTCATTTCCTCTTTTTGTTCCTCTAATATCTGCATAATCACAGCTTTAACATATTTTTCCTGTGTCTGTGCTTTATTAAAATTTCCATTGCTTTTGGGTGTTTCTGGTGGGAGCATGGTGTCCAGATTTTTGTAGAGTGAGTTCTTACATCTACCTTTGGCCCTTTGTTTATATATAATCAAGGAGCTGTTTGTGCTTTGAGGCTGAACTTCAGACTGGAACTGTCAATCTCTGGTGTCTGGAGTATTCTTCAAGAAGATCAGGGTGTTCCAGTGATTTTAGAGTGTGTGTTGTTGTCTCAGTTTAGCTCTGTTGTGGGATCTGAGTGCGCGGCTCCATGGTCTGTGCTAGAAGCTGTGCACACTGTAGGCTGGTTACCACTCTAGTCTGGAGGCTTGGCTCCTCACTCAGTGCCAGAGGCTGAGTGTCCCGGTTTGAGATGGCAGCTGGGGGTGCCACTCTGATCTGGAGACTAGGTGCCTACTTCTGGGCCAGGGGCTGTGCACCACAGTCTGAGATGGTATCTGGGGGCACCTCAGTCTGGACCTGATACTATGTGTCCTGGTCTGGGGTGGTGGTTGGTGGCACCAAGGGGAGTGTGCCTGCCCAATGCATCCTGGTCTGGAACAGTAATGGGGCCTTCTCAGTCTGGCCTAGAGACTGTGTGACCCAATCCAGAATGGCGGCTCCTGGTGCCCAGGGCGGTTGTGCATTTAGATCAGGGGTGTGTGCAGCGGATCACCTGGAAATTTTCCAGGGAATAACTGGGTGTCCCTAGGACTTTCCCACTTGATTTCCTCACCATAGGAATTCTGCTTACCTGGCAATTACAAACGCTGGAGTTTTAGGTCCCAGAGTTCAGTCTCCTGGTCCCTGTGCTGACACTGCTGTCCTACTCCTCAGACATAGTGTCCTCTCGTGGCAGCAGTCTTGGATCTCCAAAACTTATGCTCTTTAATAACTATCTAGTCACTGACACTTCAGTACAGGTTTCTTTTTGGAAGTAATTCAGAGCACAAGAACACATTCTGTTTGTCACCAATGATCTTTATATTGTTGTTAGCAATACCATGTTTCTCATATATGTTGTGAACATTTTCTACGGTTGAACTTGTAGATATTCTGTATTCTTTTTTTCCTGAAGTCTATCAAAAATGTCATCTTTTCTTTATTTCAGTTTTAGCTTTTGAATTGCATTGATCACGTTTATGGATTTTTTTAGACATGAACACCTTTATTTCATTCTAGTACATTTCTCAATGATCACAATTTGTAGTCTTCTTCTTGACAAGTAAGTTATTAAACAGGTTTCTTTAGACATTCCTGTCTGGAGCAACACTCATAGTACTCTCAGTGTTTTAGACTCTTAGTTTTTTCTTCCTTTCTTTTCTTCTATTTCTCATTCATTATTCTGTTCTCTCCTCTTAGCTTTCACTCTTTCTTTCTCTTTCTTCCGAACACATCTGTGTGGTAGCCATATGCACTCATGTAAATATATGCACATATACATGTGAGCAACCCACACATATACAAAACAGATGTCTTATTTATTTCCTTCTAATTTTATTCAGGCCATTTCTTTCTCTAAAGTTGCTACTAACAGATTACATTAGAGCAGCTTACAGTGGGTTCTGGAGAACCACCTGTCTTCACTCCCAAAGTGAGGTTATTAATATGCACTACTTCATCAACTTTCTTAGAAGATGCTTTAGGGTCGTCATACTTTCTTAGCAATCACTTCATGGACTTAACTATCTCTCAAGACTTCTTTATGCCTCTCTCTGTGTCTGTCTCTGTATCTCTCTCTCTCTGTTATTTCTGAATAAAAAAATGAAAGAAAGAAGAAAAAAGAGCCTGTCTTAAAAGCTCCATTAAATACCAACCCTAAAACTTCCTTTTAGTCAGTTACCTGCTATTTTTCTTCAAGAAAAGAGGAAAATAAGTTGTTGTGTTTTCCTCTGTAACCCCCATCAATAAACATGGTGATTCAAACTTCCCTACATCTTAATAATTGCTGTGGTGAATTAACAAGATGCTAATGTTTTGAGTTACAAATTGGAGGCCCCTTTGGTTTGCCTGGCCCTCAGGAAGATTGAGCTGTCTCCTTAGTCCCTGAAAGTAAGTAAATGACTGTTTATTCATTCTCTTGATTAGAAGGCTGCCCTCCAGCCAGATAAAAAAAGTTCCATAAAAAAATGTGAGACTCACATGTTTTGTTTTGCTTTCTGAATTTAGTACTAAACATTAAAAGGAATTGGAGATTGATTTTTGTTCAAGGACCAGTGCCAGATAAAACAAGGAAAAAGCAAGCAGACACGATGGTAAATGTGGACTCCTCTATAATGAGGGAGAAAAGTGAGATTTACTGGAAGTACCAAGATTGTTCCTTGTATGTGTGTTTGTATGTGTGTAAGAGAGAAACATTCATAATTATTTGTATTATGTCTGTGATACAGTGTGTAAAATATATATTTAATATGAGATATGGTGTGATTCTTTGTGTGTGATAGTATGTGTAAAGGTATGTGTGTGTTATGTGTGAGAAATAGTTTGTAGTATATACTTATTATGTATAATTATTGTATACTATACTTGACATTCTGTGTACTTTGATGTCTTTTATACAGTGTGTGTTGTGTGTACTATGAGTATGAGTATGTTTATAATAGTGGATCATATTTTGTGTACATGTCTCATTAGGACTGTTTACTTCATTCTGTCTGATATTCTGTCCATAGCTGCTGTCATCAAGGATCAAAACTAAATGGCATTCTCTTGTTTCTTTATGTACTGAAGCAACAATCTTTAGTTAGATTTCCTTTTTGAGAGTGAAGAGTTTTACAGTAATATCATAAAAATCAAAGCAAATAAATATACAAACATTATAAACAATTATGATTTTAAAGACCTGTCCATATATACACGCATATCTATATCTAAACAAATTACATCACTTGTAGACATGCATATTTTATTTTCTATTTTCCTCAACCCCCTTTCAAACTTATTGAGGGATTTGATATATTACTCTATTATTTGACATCATATCATGAGTCAGTTTCTTCTAACATATTTCTCTTCTTGAGGATGAGCTTATGTGACTTGATGCAGAACTGCTATGCTTTCTGAGCTGATGATGTACTGGCTAATAATGGGGGTAATGGATATGGCTGTCTCTTGCCTATCTCTGAGCAATTTACCTGTCAAGGCATAAGCATCTAGTCTTCAGAATCCTGGGCCTAGAGGAGTACCCAGTTGCAGCTACTAATGGAGCTGCTTATTCAAGTGCCTAAAATCAATAAATCAATAAATGAAATTATCTCAGTTGCTGAGTGTATGTTACAGTTTGAATGATAATAGAAAGAAAGAAAGAAAGAAAGAAAGAAAGAAAGAAAGAAAGAAAGAAAGAAAGAAAGGGACAGATGGTAAAGTGCCAAAGAAGGGGAGACTGTATTAATGGGAGTTGATATTTGTATTCTCTTTAATATGTTTTCCAAGTCAGTAGAATACTTTTTAAATGTGGTATGTAAAACTACAACAATAAAATACTGTAGCAGTATACTTTACCCTACATTCAACATGAAAACTAGAAGCAAAAGGAAAATTCACTTTATGGTATTGATGTACTGCTTTTGTTTTCAAGCAGCTTCTGAAGAGCACTGTAGTTTGATTTCTGTACCCATCCCCATTTGAAGCTATCCCTATCCAAATCTCTAAAAATACAAGATGTTTGTCATCCTTCTGGCACTCAGAATCAAATGACTTCATGGTTTACCAACAATACTGGAAACTTGTGGTTACTAGATATTTCTCTAAGAGATGTTTATATAAAGAGGCAAATCATTAAAATGGGCACCTCTTCTTTCCACAGAGATGTTAAATTAAATCTGTATTCCTTCACTCATACACTGGTTTATCATATGGGAGATAGCCACTGCTCTTCATTTTTTTTAAACACTAAACTTTTCATTGTTTTCCTCATGAATCAGTTACAGAAACAATCTATTTGTTCCTACCTCAGTTTGTAATAATATTTCTTACATTATGGAAATTAATTACTTTCTGAACTTTTCTAATTATTGAATTCTTCACACCTGCCCAATAAAGTGGTTGATAGCCCTATTGGGTAAGAGCCTACAGAAAATGCTTGTTAGGGAAAAGAATTTCTGTAGAGCCAAAGATTCTCAGGAAGCCATCTTTCCTCTTGGAAAGATTCAATACATAATTCTTTTCATATATAATTCATTTCTAATTATATAATATATAATTCATTTCAATATATAGTTCTTATTAGTGTTCTTTTGCTTTTAACAAATTAAAATATAATACAATTTCTTTTATCAAATACTTTTTTCTTTTCTGTTATAGAATGTTGTAGGGTTTGATATCCTTTGATATGTAGAATGATATGAGAGGACTGACATACATTCCTTTTATCAGATTCTATTCTAATGAGCAATTCTGTCCCTGGGATTTTTTTCCATGAGGGTATGATATATCGTTTTCTGGAAAGCCATGTTGTGCATATACTCCCCTATAAATAGGGCATCATTTCTACTCATAAAAAGAATCAACTGGGGACAAATGAATCCAAACAAGTTTATTATAAAAGCAGATTAGAAAGTATAATACTATCCATAAGACTAAAGTAATTTCTAGTTAATCAGCTCATAGCTTTCCTCACCATAATATAGTGATTATAATGGATGGTCTGAGTTGGTCAGCTTTGATTTCTATGCTTCCTTATCACATGTAAAAGAAGAAGAATGTTCTGATTTTCAAAACTTAGAATGAGTGTATGGAGGGATAAAATCTGAGTCAGCGGTTGGCATAGAACTGAACTAGCAGGAGGTGGAAGAATGTAGCATGGATGAAAAACATACTTCTGGGAATAAAAACGGTTATTTATTTGAAAATCAAATGTGCAGCAAACATCAGAGTAGAATTAGCAAGGTACATGCACTGAGTTCAAACTCTGACACAGCTTTCATACAACGAAGGGATCGTAGCCTGGCTGTGATTTAGTTTGCTGAACTGCGTGATAAACGAGTCTGTGAATAATCAGCATAATATGTTAACATGCTCAACCTCAGAACTTCACTTTGGGATTTTGTTCCAATGGAGAGAGGGTGAGTGATGATATCTGATATGTCTCCGAGGATGAATAGATTAGACTGTTTTATAATGAGGCAAAATACAGAAAGGGGCTTGACAAGAAAGGAAGATGATATGGGAAGACTGAGATCTAAACAGTGGCACCTGCTTCTATACAAAAGAGCAGAAGCAAGATTCCTAGATGCTAATTTGATGAATACAGTAAGGAACTAATTAATAAATAGCTAAAGAGGGTTTGATTATTTATAACATACGTACATACATACATACATACATACATACATACACACATACATTTGAGCACCAGGAATATTTTATACTACTGAATGTTAAGTTCAATGGTGTCACTACAATACCAGTTTAATGAAATGGCCAGTTAAATTTTCATATGCAATTATTTGGGTGAACACCTACTAAATTTTCTATAATGTTTTTTTTTCAGATAAGTTTCTTTTTTAATTTATTTATTTTTATATCAATCACAGGTTAGGTTTTTTGCATCCCATGCATAGCCCCCTCCCTCATTCCCTCCCACACTACCCAACCCTCCCTCAACTCCTCCCCGCCCCCTCCCAGTCCACCAACGAGGGATCTCCTCCCCTTCCATCTGACCCCAGATCATCTTGTCTCCTCAGGGCTGGCTGCA
>CM053765.1:20466854-20498912 GCA_028658305.1 Pachyuromys duprasi
TGGCAGCCATCTTGGATCGACCGTCTTTCCACCTTCTAATGTCTTCTTCAATTTTATGTTACTTCATAGCCAATTAAAAAACTTAAAAATTTTTCTTTCAGATATGCGACATATATCTTAGTGTAAATCTTTGTCCATGCTATTCTTGGATAAAGAAGCTAGCGTCACTTGTAGTACATAGAGCAATGTACAAAGTAACTTACCAGAAGGTATAATCCAGCGAAAAATCTACAGTCAGTAACTGAGGGTGATTGCTTTTATTATTTATTATTATTAATTCTCTAAAGAAAGGAAACGGTCCTGTTTGTTACTTGACGGTTATTTTTATGCATTCTGTCTTCTTTAGAAACATAGAGGTTCAGTTATTATTTTGAAAGCTACAGAGTAATAATATGTGCTTTAAAAATGCACAGAGAATGCAATACCCATATTACACTAATGTATAACCAGTTTCTATAAAGAGGAATCTTTATTTTTTTACCAAAGCCCCTGACCACTTCATGTCATGACCCTTTTTAAGTAATCACTCATGTAAGATGGCTGATGAATATTCCAGATATTGCCTTCATTTGGGTAAGCAAAGCAGAACAACAGCGTCCCAATGTTTTTTCCTTGTCCATCTATGGCTTTCTCAAACACACCTCATAGTTTGAACCATTGGTTTTCCAAAGGTAATGCACGTTTGGTAAGCTGGTGACCCATTTACTTTTATATGTTGTTATATAATTCCCCATAGGACTGTTAGTTTTAACTGTTATTGCAGATTGCATTTTACAGTTGCCCAAGGCCGTGTTAAAAGATGGCGTTCTGCTCTCTCACTTGAACTTGTTCTGTGAGATGTTATTTTACTGACTCACAAATGCCTCACAAGCTGAGAGTTTTACTATCCACATCACCAGTAAACCCCATTTCTTATCAGACTTCATCATAGGTTCAAATCTTGAGCTGAAGATATGGCAAAACCTATTAAATCTATTAAGCAGCTTTATTTTTGTAGCCCTGAGGGGTGTGTTCTCTTATGAGTAGCTACTTTCCTTATTATTTGAGATATTAATATATATTGTATAAACAGTACATTCAATTTGGGTAATTTTAAATGTAAAGAAAGTATCTCTTTTACAAAAGGAAACTAGAAAAAGTGAGACAATAAACTAAGTTTTCTATAATTTATTTCACATTCATCTCATGAAGAAGAGCTAGTTACAGAATGCATCATTTCATACACACAAACTTATATTTAAATCTTTGATAATTATATATGGCATTGAAATATGCTATTAACTTTGATTAATAAATACTAGTGCTAAGAGAATAAGTAGGGTCAAAATAATTATTGTTGCTTTAAATTTGATATAAAAATGCAATGGAAAGATCTTTGTCCTGCAATTACAAAAGGTATCTAATGGAGCTCAATACCAAATGCAGTCAACAGCAGAATTTTACATCCATAAGTTGAAGATTGAGAGGTTTTAGAAAGGTTGTGTTCTTCTATTGTACACTTGTCATTTGAAGATAAATGAAATGTACAGTTAGAAAGCTTTGTAAAAGCTGAAAAATTTCACTGTAAACTTAATCATTTAGCCGGGTTGGTTATTCTATGAAAAGCCATTAGCTTTAATTCATTTTTTGAAGGAGAAGAGATATTTTCCTTCATACTTGGTCCATTTTATTAGTAAATGTCAAATGCTAAAAAAATAAACATTTGAGTAGATGTGGTGGTATGTAACTTTAATCCCATCACTCATGAGAAAGAGGCAGGCAGATTTTGGAGTTCTAGGCCAACCACATCTACAGGATAGTGCTGGGACAGTTAGGGGTACACAGAAAAACCCTGGGGAGAAATAAACAAAAACAACAGCAACAACAAAATTAAATACAGTAACTTGGGGAATCAGAGTGAAGCTCCTCTACTGCCAAGTAGGAGACATGTAAATGGCTTGTTGTAGTGCTCAGATTGAGATCACCATTTGGGACATTCAACTACTTGGTCAATCACTACCCAATAGCCTTCTTAAAGAACCACAACATAATGTAGGCACATAAGTTGAACACACTATATAATTAATTAAATTGTATCATAAAAACAGACATTCAAAAAATCCTTTTTGCTCATTTGTTTGTTGGAGACTGGATTGGATTTGTAAAGGAGGGTGGCCTCAAAATCACAGATATTCACCTGCCTCTACCACCCAGAGCACTGAGATTACAGGCATGCTCTACCACACTGGGCTTCAAAGAAGGTTTTAAGAAAAATGATTCATGTGTCTATGGACTTCACTAAAACTAGATACCCACAATCAAAAAGTGGGCATTTCAGGGCTTTTTGATCTTGGCTTGTCATAGAATTTACTTCGAAATCTTCTGGATTTGATGCATACTCTCTTTCCCGCGACTGTCTTCTCAAAATTATCCAGATTTTATCATTGTCCTAACAGTTTTTTGAGTTCCACAATTATTTGATTAACCTGTAGCTTTTTCAGGCAAATATTTTTATGTTATCATTTTCCCTTAAATAAATTTAGATTGTGTTTGCAAGCAAAAGATACCTTGTTCACTTTTTCCACGTCATGACTCCGCACATGTCACACTATAAGTGAGAACATCTGGATGAATACATGTGGGGTTTGATGAAACAATGCTTTCTTTGGACTTTACATATTTTACAAATATTACTAAAATAAAAGTTGTGAGATACACTGGGTTTAACTTTTAAATGAATTTTACAAAATAATAGCTTTAGTGTTAAAATGAGAAGCTTCATTTGATGCTCTTGGGTGGACAGAGTTTCAGTGTGTCCTAAAAGGCTTATGTGAAGAAAGCCTGTTTTTGTTTTTGTTTGTGGTGTTGTTCAAATACGGTAGACCCTTTAAACTTTGGAAACCCATCTCTCTAGGTAAGGGCGCTGCCCTTAAGGGGAGTGTGTGTGTGTGTGGGGGGGGGGTTGTTCTGAGAGAGGAGTTGAATGGATTCTTAAAGAATAATCAGTTTATGATTTTGATATCCACCCTGGCAATTTGATTTCTTATTCTCAGAAACATTTTGGCCACAATGATGCCAGCTGTCCAGGTGTCACATAATCAGGGGCTCCTTGAAAGCTTGGGTACCATGCTGATGATTTTTTATCCTTCACAATTTGACCTAAGTAAAATTTAACAGATTATTCAGATTCAGGTACTTCATTTGTAGTAACTAAAAATACATAAATAAAGCTTTCTTTTGATAACATTATTCCAAATTTAATCTGGAAATTTATCATACCTTTCAGTGAGGTTTTCTTTATTTTCACTTTTGAAAAATTATTAATATTTTTATAAATAATAGTTTATTCACTTTTTATACCCTTTCTAGCATGGTCCCTCCCAATCCCTCCTTCACTCCCTATCTCCTCACATGCCCCTCCCCAAGTACTCTGATAGGGAAGGTCTTCCTCCCTTTACTTCTGACCTTAGCCTATCAGGTCTCATCAGAACTGACTGTATTGTCTTCCTCTGTGACCTGGTAAGGCTGCTCCCCCATTAGGGGGAAGTGATCAAAGAGCCAGCTACCGAATTCATGCCAGAAACAATCCTTGTTCCTCTTACTAGGGCACCCACTTGCAGATGATCTGCCATTGGCTACATCTGTGCAGGGGTCCTAGGGGTTCTAGGTTATCTCCATGCATGGTCCTTTGTTGGAGTATCAGTCTCAGAAAAGACTCCTATGCCCAGAATTTTTGGATCTGTTGCTCTCCTTGTGGAGCTCCTGTCCCTTCCAGGTCTTCCCATCTCCTCCTTCTTTCATAAGATTCCCTGCACTCTGCCCACAGTTTGGCTATGAATCTCAGCATCTCTTTCTGATACCTTTCTATGTAGTCTTTCAATGGCCCTCTGTGGTAGGCTCCTGTCCTGTTGCCTGTTTTCTCCCTCTTCTCATGTTCATCTCCTTTGCCTTTCTGCACGAGGATTGATCATCTTACCAGGATCTTCCTCCTTACTCAGCTTCTTTAGGTATACAGATTTTAGTACGTTTATCCGATATTATATGTCTTATATCCACTTCTAAGTGAGTATATACCATGTGTGTCTTTCTGCTTCTGGGATACTTCACTCGGGATGGTCTTTTCTAATTCCCACCATTTGCCAGCAAATTTAATAATTTCCTTAATTTTTTTCAGTTCTTTTATTTCCTTGTTGTTTTCAGTTGTTTCTTTTATGAGTAATTTTAATGACACCTAATGTTGGCAAAATGGCAAACAAATGATAATTTGTTATTTTTAAGTGTCAGTTGACAGAAAGCTATCTGTAAGAATTACCAAAATATCAACTTAATCATTAGATAGTATTTCATTCAAGGAAATCAATCATTGTTTGAATTTGCCAACTCTTCTTTTAGCCTATTGATATAAAATTGCAGTTTCTAATGCTAACTCAAGTGAACCATTTTCACATCATACATATAAATATGTGGTAAGCATGTTTTCTGACTGTTTTAGAAATGATTCTGTTGGACTCAAAATACGACTGACTAAATAATATAGTGAATATTGATAATCATATTCCTTCAAACTTGATTTTTTATTTAATTTATTAGCTACAGCACAGAAAACATGTATAAAAAGTAGTCTTGTATCTGAAATAAAAGATAAATTTATTGAGACAGTTTAAATATTTTTATATTAGGTATGCCTGAAAATATTTGTTGAAATTTTTCAAAATGATAATTATACACACAATTGTTTTTAATTGCTTCTTTAATGTATAAATTTTAAAAATGAATTTTGCCCAGAAAATAACACTCTATATGAGAATAAAAAGGGTTCTCTGAACAAACATAATAAAATGAGTATTTTGGATGTTTTAGAATTAACATGTCTAATTTTATTTGTCAACTGAATATGCAAGCAAGACTATAATGTATAAGAATATACAAGGCAAAAAAAAAAAGAATATACAAGGCGTTATTTAAACCCTAATCTTGCAGATTAAATATTAGTTGGTGCTACCTACACACTTAATCTTTCTAATAAAAATCATTTTTGTGAGTAAATATGTGTTATTCATTACTAGACTATGACTAGACCTATAAACAAGGCATGGCTTGGGTCTGTAATTCACTAATACAATTCATATTTATTAATGCATTAATGTGAATACCACAACCACCATTAATTCACTGAATTCTTACATAAAGTGGTGGTGTTCAATGAGTTACTGTCTCTCTATCACAATTCTGTGTACCAAGTTGAAGGGAATTTAAACAATTGCTACAAATCATAAAACAAATGATGCAGCCAGTCTTCTCCATAGAATCCTGAGATGTGGTTGTGTCATGCTCTGGGCTTGGTGATGGTATACTTATCTATTTTCCCAGACCATATCCATGTAATATATGTAATAACAGGACATATAATGGTCCCTTGTAAATGATTTTTTCTATTTGAATATTTGTCATAAGTAATCTGTTTTGTTATTTCTTTCAAAAAATAAAATGACATACATATTAGCAATCTTTGTGATTTCTATGGCCATCATTAGATTTCCATAGTTAGTATTTTCTTGACATAATTGGACAGATACACACACATATGTATATATTTTTTTCTATGTATTTGCTGCAATGGTTACCAAGATGAGCTTGGTACATTAGCTTGCTCAGCTTAGTAAAATACATCACTTGCAAAACATGACCTATTTCAGATTTTCTAATTAATTATGTAATCTGGCAACTTTTCTATGAGCTCAGAATACACGAACTAAACTCGTGAAGGTATTTTTGGACATTTTACTTGCAGATCCTTAAACAGAAAAATATTTTTTACATCATGTAGATATTTATTCATGTCAGCAGTATAACTGAATTATCATATAATTAAAAATTCAAAAAATGATTTAGCTTAGAGTAAGGAGTCATGAGGAAATACATCAATTACAATGTTTACTATATTAATGAGTTACCCATAAGCTTGTTGTGTGTATTCTGTGTTAGAGTACTTCAATCAAACAGCTAACTCTTTTGGTAACTGATGAATAGATTATAATATATGAAATACATATTTAAGACAGTTACTGAGGTTTATAATTTTAAAAATGACATCTCTTAATTTTTATTATTTAAAATTGCTTTTTACTCTTGTATCTTTGTTTGTTCATTCAAACATAATTTAGAATCAATCAACAAAATTTCTTGTATTTTAATTGGAATATTATCTCTATAAACAAATGACTGGATTAAATTCTCTTATATACCATGCTGTATATTTTCTCATGGAAATGGTATTTGTATATATTGATAATTTAAACCATCATCAAACTATATTCAACTAAATTTTAAACATGTTCATTACAATTTATTCATTTTCTATCCTGTATGACTGTATGGCTGTATGACTATAGCCCCCTTCTGCATCTATTCCTGATCCCACTCTCCCTCTCTCTTCTACCCTATGTCCCTCCCCTAGTTCACTGATAGGGGAGGTCCTCTGCTCTACTATCTGATGCTAACCTGTCAAATCTCATTAGGGGGAGGTGATCAAAGAGCAGGCAACCAAGTTCATGCCAGAGACTGCCTTTGCTCTCCTTGAGAGGGGAACGCCATGGAGACTGAGCTGCCCATGGACTCCATCTAAGGTCCTCTCCATGCATGGTCCTTGGTTG
Organism: Pachyuromys duprasi; assembly: GCA_028658305.1. NCBI lineage: Eukaryota > Metazoa > Chordata > Mammalia > Rodentia > Muridae > Pachyuromys > Pachyuromys duprasi. Next base: position 20,473,487 of record CM053765.1, read on the forward strand.
ATTCATCAATCTCTGCAGGTTACATCTGAGCAGGGGGTCAAGGTCCTCTCCAGGCATGGTCCTTGGTTGATTCATCAACCTCTTCAGGTCCCCTTGTAAACAGATATTTTGGCTCTGTTGGTCTTCCTGTGGAGCTCTTGTTCCCTCTAGGTCTTTTTATCTGCCCCTTCTTTCCTAAGATTCCCTGAAGTCTGCCCAAAACTGCCTATGAGTCTCAGCATCTGCTTCCATACCCTGATGGGCAGAGACTTTCAGAGAACCTGTGAGGTAGGCTCCTGTCCTATTCTCTGTCTTCTCCCACTTCTGATATCAATCATGTTTGCCCTTTTGAATGAAGATTAAGCATTTTTCCTAGAGTCCTCCTTGTTTAGCTTCTTTAGGACCATAGATTTTAAAGTTTATCCTATATTGTTTGGCTAATATTCACTTATACTATGTGTGACTTTCTGCTTCTGTGTAACTTCACTCAGGATGATCATTTATACTTCTATCCATTTGCCTGCAAATTTAATGATTTCCTTGTCTTGAACTGCTGAGTTGTATTCCATTGTGTAAGTGTACCACAATTTCCTTATCCATTCCTCAGTGGAGGGACATTTATGTTGTTTCCAGATTCTGGATATTAAAAATATAGCTGCCATGAAAATAGTTAAGCAAATGCCCTTGTTTTGATTTGCATTTCTAACATGACTAAGGATGTTTAGCATTTCTTTTTCGTATTTTTTTTTGTTTTTAGTAATTACCGTTTATTCACTTTGTATTCCCCCTGTAGCTCCCTTGCTCTTCCCCTCCCAATTCCACCCTCCCTCCCCCTTTTTCACCAATGTCCCTCCCCAAGTCTACTGATAGGGGAGGTCTTCCTCTCCTTCCTTCTTATCTTAGTCTATCATTTCTCATCAGGAGTGGCTGCATTGTCTTCCTCTGTGGCCTGGTAAGCCTGCTCCCCCCTCCGGGGGATGTGATCAAAGAGCAGGCCAATCAGTTCATGTCAGAGACAGTCCCTGTTCCCATTAGTAGGGAACCCACTTGGATGCTGAACTGCAATGGGCTACATCTATGTAGGGCTTCTAGGTTATCTAGGCTTTATTCTAGGCATGCAGGGGTGGTTCAGTATATGGAAATCCATCAATGTAATCCAGCATATAAACAAACTGAAGGAGAAAAACCACATGATCATCTCCTTAGATGCTGAAAATACATTTGACAAAATCCAACGTCCATTCATGTTTATAGTCTTGGAGATATCAAGTATATAAGGTACACACCTAAATACAGTAAGGGCAATATACAGCAAGCCTATAGCCAAATCAAATAAACAGAGCGAAACTTAAATCAATCCCACTGAAACCAGGGACAAGGTAAGGCTGCCCATTGTCTCCATATCTCTTCAACATAGTTCTTTAAGTCCTTGCTGAAGCAATAAGACAATTAAAGGTGATCAAGGAGATACATATTGGAGAGAAAGTAGCCAAAATATCGCTGTTTAGCATTTCTTTACCTGTTTCTTTGCCATTCTATATTTCTCTGTTGAGAATTCTCTGTTTAGCTCTGTACCCAATTTTTTAATTGATTTACTTGGTTTCTTGGTGTTTAACTTCTTGAGTTCTTTAAATATTCTTAATATTAGCCCTCTGTAAGATATAGGGTTAGTGAAGATCCTTTCCAGTCTGTAGCTTATTGTTTCGTTCTCTTGGCAGTGCCCTTTGCTTTCAAAATATTCTTATATTTTTGTCATGAGCACATTCTAGTGCTTTGATAAATGTACAGATGTTTTTAATTACATATTTACAAAAGTAATTCATGTTATAATTAGATTCAGTTTCTACTCAAACAATGGTAAGAAATTCTATTATTTTAATTTTATATTACTATTTTTTAGTTATTTTATAAACTCTACAATAATTTTGAGAAATATATTTGAATATTTTAGGAACTGTCTAATGGTATAAAATATAATTTGAAAGTATAATTTATTTTTGGACATACTGCCTCATTAATAGTACAAAATACGTATATTTAAGTATTAGTGTTTTAAGTACCTTATTATCTTAAAAAATAAAAATATTGAAGACATGTTACATCTTCAATGATTTTTATTTCCTGATAGTACAAAGAACCATGTTTTAAAAATGGAATAATTAGTAAGTATTAAAGACATATACTGAGAACAAAGTGAAGTCTGGGAAATTTTGGTATTTCAAAACCATCAGTCATGAGGTAGCATGTACAAGAACAGCACATGTATGTACCAGATGAAGTCCTAGAGATGAAAGGAGAAGCAAACACAGCACCCTCCATTGCAGACGTTATCTCAAATTGATAAGCACTTGCAAATAAAAATTTTACTTCTATCAAAGATAGTCTCACTTGGGAAACAAGTGCCTCCTAAGAGTAGAATATATGTCAATCAGCCAGTGGTCAAAAGAAAATGAACTCAACAGCATCTTTGGAGATCCCTGGTCTCATAATATTGTGTCCAGGACTTTTTTTTTTTTACTTTTATTCTTTTTCTAATTTTTTTAGTCACTATTCTATTTATTATTCTACAGGTCCTTTGCCTATGTATATTATGTATATATGTAGACAAAATATCCTGTTTTGTGTTTTAAAGAGATGCCTGAATATAAAAAACAAGTGGGCCTCTGTGTCTGTATTTCTTGTGCCTTTTCTTCAGCTTTTGACTTTCTTGTTTTGTCCTCTTCCACTTTCTTTTTGCTTCAGTTTATGACAATTTATAATGTCATGTTTGGTTGTTATCTTGTAGAAGCCTTTTCTTTTCTAATTAGAGACAGAAAGGGAGTAGATTGAGAGGGGCGGAGAGGTGGAGAGGAATTGGGAGAAGTAGGAGGTGAAACGATAGCCAAGATATAGAATAGTACAGAAAAAAAAAAACTATAATTCAAAAAAAGAAACTCAGTCATTTGGCCCACAATTGCCTGCTCAATAAAGATTGCATATATTTCTAAACAATTATGTCTGATTTATACAATTATGACCTTAAAATTTGTGATCGTCACATCCTTCTCTATTTGAAGCCTGAGTAAAGGACAGCAGCAAGAACTTCTTAGAGCAGCTGCAGAATTAAATAGCTCTGCAGTTAGAGCAAGTATTGCTTTTACAATGAACCTGAGTTCAGTTCTTGACACTGAAGTCATGCAGCTCACAACTGCTCTTGTATTTAGCTCCAGATGATCAAATGCCTTGAGTCTCTGTGGGTACCTGAATTAACATGAATATATCCCTTCACAGACACAGAAACATACACACAGTTAAACAACAGAAATGAATTTATTTTTAAAAGCAAGCCTATGGATTTCAGATTGGTACAGGTTAGTTAGTGTGTTTCTGGTAACATTACTTAATTGCCTTCTCTTGATCTAATGATGTTAAAACATGCTTACAGAATATGGAATTCTTTTCTTTTTCAATAGCTATATCAAAATAATGAGATCATTTAGAGGAGAAAACAGACTGCAAGATTTTTTATTTTTTATTATTTATGTTCATCTCAGCAGTCTCAATGACAGTTCACATTACTAATCATTTAATTCTTTAATATAAACAAAAGTATGTGAAGAAATGAAGTGTAAATGATGCCTCTAAAACAAGTACGGAGTTCTGAAAGACTAGTTCTACTTGCTACAGAAATCTATAACACAAACACAATGTATGTGTATTACTTATATATGTATGTGCATGCATGTATGTATATACATATATGCATACATATATACACAAATCTATAATAGCATTAATATATATAATTGTTTATATTGTAGTTAATATATATCTTATACATATACATTCACAACATAGTTTGAGGACTTCCCTTTTTTCACCTTGTTTTATTGATGATTAAGTGTGTGATCTCTGCTTGTCGTCATGATTTTTACTTCAGATTTAAGCCTGTTAATTTTAAACATTTTACTCTTAATTTCAAGATATAATATTTTAATGATACGTTCCTTCTTGCTGTTTGTGTGTTGAAGTTTAACCTATGTGTATGTCTGTGTCAAATCATAAGATTCCCTGGAGCAGGAATTACACAGAGTTATAAAATATCAAGTGGGTGCTGGGAATTGAACTCAGGTCCTCTGGAAGAGCAGTCACTGCCCTTAACTGCTGAGCTATCTCTCCAGCCCAAGGTTTAATATATTGTCATCATCATTTCATTCTCAAATTTCTTCCCTGGAAATTAGTTAAAGTTAATTTATACTCTAAGCAAGTAAAAGTGTGTCAGTCTCTGAAGCACCTAACATTAATATCTCAGTTAGGATTTAACACTGTTACATGTAAATATAAGCCTCATGTGAATAAGTATTAAACATACAATTCAGATACTGAAGTGATTATTAGATCCTACTCAATAAAAGGCATACTTCAAAAGTCTTAAAATGGAGAACAGTACTAAATAGCCTTATGTTGGGGGAATTTTTAAAAAACATGTCCGTACTTCCTAATGCAATATGTACACTACATAAATACTAATAGCATGAAATTGTAAATTAGCAGAAAAACTCTTTTATAAAAAATTATTATTATTATTCATTATAATTTATTTACTTTGTATCCTTGCTGTGGCCCTCTCCCTCATCTCCTCCCAGTCTCACCCTCCCTCTTCTACCTCCTATGTTCCTCCCCTGGTCCACTGAGAGGGGAGGTTCTCCTCCCTTATTTTCTGACCCTAGTCTATCAGGTCTCATCAAGACTGTCTGGATTATCTTTCTCTGTGGCCTAGTAATGGCGAGGTGATCAAAAAGCAGGCAACCAATTTCATGCCAGAGACTGCTCCTGTCTACCTTACTAGGGCACCCACAGGGAGACTGAGCTGCCCATGGGCTACATCTGAGCAGGGTGTCTAGGTCCTTTCAATACATGGTCCTTAATTGATACATTAGTCTCTGAAGGACCCCTAGGCCCAGATATTTTTTGATTCTCTTGGTCTTTTTGTAAGGTTCCTTTCCCTTCCAGGTTTTTCTATCCCCCCTCCCCCTTTCCATAAAATTCCCTGCACTCTGCGCAAAGTTTGCCTATGAGTCTCAGCATTTGCTTCCTTACCCTTATGGACAGAGCCTTTCAGAGACCCTCGGGGGAAGGCTCCTTTCCTGTTCCCTGTCTTCTCCCACTTCTGATGTCTATCATGTTTGCCTTTCTGAATGAGGATTAAATATCTTCCCTAGGGTCCTCCTTGTTTTTTAGCTTCCTTAGGACCATAGATTTTAATATATTTATCCTATATTACATGGCTAATATCCACTTATAAGTGAGTATATATCATGTGAGAAGCCCTCCTGTATGCAAAAGACAAAGGCGCTGAGAAAGAAATCAGGGAAACAACACCCTTCACAATAACCACACTAACCAAGCAAGTAAAAGACCTGTATGAAAAACAAACACACAAACAAAACAAAACAAAATAAACTTCAAGGCTCTGAAGAAGAAATCAGAAGATAGAAAGATCTCCCATGCTCATGGATTGGTAAGATTAATACGATGAAAATGGCCATCCTACCAAAAGCAATCTCCAGATTCAATGCAATTCCCAGCAAAATACCAACCCAGTTCTTTACAGACCTAGAAGGAAGTATTCTTAATTTCATATGGAAAAACAACAACAACAACAAAACAGATTAGTTAAAACAATCCTGTACAATAAAAGAGCTGACCCAGCCCACAGGTGAGTCGAAGGAGACCCTAAGAGAGGGGATGTGAATAGGGTGGGACAAGAGACAGGAAGAATGAAGATAGGCTGACTGATCAAGGTCTCGGTTTATTATTTTTAGTATATCCTTTATATAGGCAGGGTGAAGGGAATGTAATTGCCTTTATCAGGGTTACGAAGTGACCAGGAATCACAGGAGTCACAAGATGTGCTAATGGTGTATCACAGGACCCAACAAATGAGTCCCAAATTATGTTAATAATAATTGTTTGGAAAGGTCCTCAGAAGTTACTTTGGAAGCCCCAAGGGAGGAGGAGGACTTAAGGTGTTTCAGGAAGAGCCCCAGGTCAGCCAGGAATGCATAATTGTATCCAACCAGTAGGCCATAAAACCAGGTCAGGCCAGATGCCAAGAATTCTGGGGACAGCAAGCTGCCAGAAAGCCCCCCACAAAGATATTCTGGAGGTATCTCCATCCCTGATCACAAGTTGTACCTTAGGGTAACAGTAATAAAAACTGCATGATTTCAGATGTAGCATTGGTGATTATCTTTACCCATTCTGTTGGCTGCCATTTTTTCCTGTTGACAGTGTTGTTTGCCTTATAGAATATTTTCATTTTCATGAATTCACATTTATTAATTTTTTATCTTAAAACATGAGCTATTGGTGTTCTGTTCAGGAAGTTGTTTCCTGTACCAATGCATTAAAGGTTTTTCCCTACTTTCTCTTCTATTAGATTTAGTGTATTCAGTGGTAGATGTGTTAGTTAGAACACAGTACACTTTTTTAAATAAGTAAAGGTATAGAATGTAAGCATGGTTGCACAACAAACTCAAAATTATTTGAAGCAAAATGAGATTTTCTTTCTTAAAAAAAACTATCATGTCTAAGCTAGCATTTGAAGGTTCAGATGAAGAATTTATTTTTTGAGATGGCATATAATTACATCATTTTCCCCATTTTCTCCCTTCAAGCCCCTATCATATACTTTGCCTTTCTCTCTTACAAATTCAAAAATATCGAGAAACTTTCAATTGAAGATGAACTATTTCTCAACTAATTCAGGATGTCATCTTGGCTAGCCTCAAGAGCATGCTCTCTATGCCTCATCTTCCCCAAATAGGAACTTGATGCTTAACTCCAAATTTACAACTAAACTATCCTATTTTAAAATTTGTATCCGCTCTGTGTGAATGTGAACTTAAAACAAACAAGCAAAAAAAAAAAAAAAAGCAAAGAAGGATGCAAAATAAGTAAGTCTCATTCAGATTCAAACTTAGAGCTTGCATAATGCAACTTGGGTAACATATGAAAATAACTGAAAGGAGAGCGAGAGCTAGAGCGAGGGACTATACTGAAAGATCTCTTTCCAACTGAGCAATTTAATCTAGCAACAGTCTAACAAAAACAGTGCAAGGATAGTCTGTGTCTTTTCACAAGGTTGACAGCTTGAGAGAGAATGTGAAAAGTATATTTAGAAGGTAAATTCAAGTTCTATGAAATTTTGTTCCTGATTAAACATTTTGTTATTATTGTTTCTTTGAATATCTCTATGTGGAAACCTTGTAATCTGACTTTTGAAGGAAAAAAGACAATGCAGGTGGTAACCCTGAATTCCTTTCTAATGCATATACACATAACTGAGTAGTTGACAGTGCTTCATAAAGTGTTTCAGGTGAAAAGAGTTAGGCAACTTCAGTTGTTTTCTATTAAACAGTATTAAATACTTGAGGAAAGTCATGGAAACATTCCTAAACTTGTTTTTAATATCTCTGTGACCTTCTGTTCTTGAATCTACAATGGAAATTTGGCAAACTGTTTACTGACTACTCTGACACCAAGAAAAATAGCCATGTTACCACAAATGTCCTCTTTGTAATAAAATATATATTTTCACCTGTGATATCCTGATGCTGGTATTTACTTTAATCTTTATCTGTAACATCTTTTTTTCTCTTTCAGCAATTTAGGGTTTACTGTTAATTTCAACATCATTTCACAAATTGCTAGGGATTCTTGAATATCATCCACAACACTGTCATAATTTGGATTATTATAAAATATGGGTGAAAGTCTCACAGCCTCTTACCCCAAAACTGAAATATTTTTGCAAAGCAGCACAAAGGTACATTTGCATTAACAGTTTTAGTAAATTGTTAGAACTAGAAGAGAGACATTCTTTTGCATTAGAAATGAGGTGGTCATGTAAGCGGTCCCTCATGTATTAAAAAGAGGCTTCAAGGAAATGACAAAGTATTTAAGGATCTATTTTATCAGACAGATTCAACACTTATATTCTAAGTTAAAGGAACGGTTTTTGTGATCATTTTAAAAGTTATAACATAGTCCTTGTGTAGTTCTGGTAATTAACCAGCATTATATGTTAACTTAGGAAGCCAACCAAAGAGATTACATAGACAACTTCCTTTAGCGATTTTTTTCTAAAAGTTCTTGAGATGTTGCCATACATTCAATTGATATACTGCAACTTCAAAAAATTCCAGTACTTATATGCATTTATTGAGAACAAATAGTTATGATAATTTAAACTGAATAACAAAAAGCAAGTGCTCAAGAAACATAACATTATTCTTACTAATTGTAGCAATAATAGTATATATTTTAGTGAGAATTAAATCAAGTCCACGCATGTAAGAGGTAAATGCTGTTCCATAGACCTTTATTTGCATTTAGCCCAGGAATTATTGAAAGATAAGGCTTAGGGGAAATGTTATACTGAATATTAAACTAAACAAATTTGATGAAAATGAGATCATGACAATGGTGTAATGTCACCAATAGGTCAAAATACATAGCTACATACAGACAACATGGTAATCTGATAATTTACTGAATATTCCTTGGTATGTAATGTCATTTATTTTATTCTCATATAAATGAAGCACTTGTTGCAATTTCCTGCATTATTAATTAATTGGCTTTTGAGAGTGTGGTTAAAACACCCATTCAATGTACTAATTCTAAATTGCTTCTCTTATATTATGTCACACAGAATGCAAAATATAAAAACGGAATAGAACTGAAATTTGAATGCCAGGAACCAGAAAATGAGAATAGACAATCCACCTATTAGAAACAGATCCAATAATCAATGGCCTTAAAATAGCTCTCATAAATGACAAAAATCTACATCTAAAAGTTCAAAAGCAACCAGCGTTAAACTGATATGTGTGAACACAGGTGTTCATGTATAGTAGTTAATTTGAAAATATGCTGAATAGAGAAAATTAACTTAGTGTTGGCATGCTCAGTAGTAATTACAAAGTCACTGATAAAATGAAATTCACAAATAGTTTTTATTTTTATCATAGCAAACATTATAATGATTACTGAATGAGGGAAGGTAGTATAAAATAATACTTGATTTGATGGAGGTTTATGAACCCAAGTAATGCTTTCTCTTTTTTTAATGTTAAGTTCATTCTTACTAATTACATTTTATTCACTATGCATCGCAGCTGGAGCCCACTCCCCTATCTCCACCATATCCCACCCTTCTTCCCTCATCTTCTCCTATGCCCCTCCCCCAGTCCAATGATAAGGGATCCCCTTCCCCTTCCATCTGACCCTAGTCTATTAGGTCTCATCAGGTCTGGCTTCATTGTCTTCCTCTGTGGACTTGTAAGGCTGCTCCCTCCTCAGGTGGAGGTGACTAAAGAGCCAGCCCATTAGTTCATGTCAGAAATGGTCCCAGTTCCTATTACTGGGTAACCCTCTTGGACCCTGAGCTACCATGGGCTACATCTGAGCTGGGATTCTAGGTTATCTCAATGCATGGTCCTTGTTTGGTCAGTCTCACAAAAGACCTCTGTGCCCAGATTTTTTAGTTCTGTTGCCCTACTTGTGGAGTTCAAGTTCCCTCCAGGTGTTTCTATCTCCCCCTTCTATCATAAGATTCCCTGTACTCTGCCCAAAGTTTGGCTATGAGTCTCAACATATGTTTTGATACCCTGATGGATAGAGTCTTTCAGAGGCCCTCTGTGCTAGGTCCCTGTCCTGTTCCCTGTTTTCTCTCTCTTCAAATGTCTGTCAACTTTGTCTTTCTGAATGAAGATTGAGCATCTTACCCAGGGTCCTCCTTCTTGATTAGCTTCCTTAGATGTACAGTTTTTAGTATGATTGTCCTATATTATATGTCTAATATCCTCTTATACATGAATCAATACAGTGTGTGTCTTTCTGTTTCTGGGATGATCTCACTCAGGATGATCTTTTCTAGATCCCACCATTTGCCTGCAAATTTCATGGTTTCCTTCTTTTAAATTGTTGTGTAGTATTCCATTGTATAAATACACCACAATTTCTGTAGCAGTTCCTCAACTGAGAGACATGTGGGTTGTTTTCAGCTTCTGTCTATGACAAATAAAGCTGCTATGAACATGGTTGAGCAAATATCCTTGTTGTATGCTTATGAATCTTTTGGATAAATGCCTAGGATTGGTATAGCTGGATCTTGAGGTAGCACTATTCTTAATTGTCTTAAAAGCACCAGATTGATTTCCAGAGTGGTTGTACAAGTTTACATTCCCACCAGCAATGGAGTAGGGTTCCTCTTTCTCCACATCCTCTCCAGAATTTTAAAAGTAAATTTTAGTTATTTTTTGTTTTTAGATTATAATATGATTTCATAATTTGCCCTTTTCTCCCTTTTTCTCCTTTCAAATCCACCCATCTAACCATCCTTGTTCTCTTCTAAGTTCATCACCACTTTTTGTATTAGTCAACACTACATTCATATACATAGATGAATATTCCTTTATCCTAACTGCTCAGTCTGTTTAATCAGAGATAATGAATGACTTCATGAAAACACTGTCTTTTAGCTACAGCACAACTGATACACTTATGAACTCAGAGAGACAGTGCCAACACGCACAAGATCTCCAGAGGTTCAGATAATACAAAATCCCATCACAGAGAAAAGAAGTAGATACAAAAATCACAGTCCTAACAAAAAAGCTATTTGTTATAGATACTTGCTAAGAAACAGAAAATCAGTTGTTTCTCAAATGGAGTATCGCTGGGTAGAACAACGCCACTCCACAGCAGTTGGACAACACAAAACCAAATTCATTGTTTATGTCAGGGAGTGGCTTTTGGTTTTGATTTGGTAATATTGTTATAAGGTTGATTAGTTTGAATTTCAATTTTTGCTCTGATTTGTTGGAGAGAAGTAGTATGAACTTGGTGGACAAGGATTTGGGAAGGTTTTGTGAGATGCTCAGGGAGGGAAAAGAACATGTTCCAATTATAGTTTATGAAAAAGAAAAAGAAAAACATAAATTTTTAAAACCTTTTAAATTGTGGTGTTGTAACATGGCTCAACTTACTGGAAGATGTATCTGGCTTCCTGAACTCCTTCAGTGACTCCCCCAGTTTCACAGGCTGTGGGAGCTCCAGGACTTCTTATTAAGTGATGGAAAGCTGAGGCTCTTGACAGTCTGAGACACAAGGATGTTCTGCAGAGCAGATTAGATAAGGGAACAAATGGACTTCAAGACCTCTAAAGGCCTGGAGAGATAAGGTGCCAGCACATTCTGGTAAACCAAGAAACTGGGTGGAATGACATCCTGTCATCTAATGGCACAGGAACAATCAATGGCTTGTTATTTTAGGCTCTATCCTTGAGTTATCGCCTACCCAGGGAAAAACTCCAGGAAGGAGAGTTTAACGTCCTGCCCTTGACTTTCCCTTACACAACAGCATGTACCATGTACTTTACCTGTTAGTAAACACGATCTAGAAGCAATGCAGTAAATGACATTTAGCACAATGCCATTATCATCACAGAGTGACAAATTTCAGAATATGAGACATTACAAAACAATATGACCAAATTATCTAAAGGTCAAAATTCAAAACTCTAGCATTGAACACATATCAGCCAAATTCATTTCTCCCTCTGTGTCTCTCTTCCTTTGTGTTTCTTTCCCCTTCTTCTCCTTTTCATTTGTCATGTGGGGCAAATATTTTCACGGCCGTGATTTTGTCATTATTCTTTATTTCCAAAGGACATCCTCTAGCTTGCAAGCTGCATAAATGGAAGCTGATATTCTCTTTATGCCAGTTTGTGCTACAAGTTTGAAGGCTTAACTAAGGAGGATATTTTTTAAAACATCTCTCAGTAAAATTGAGTTGTGGCTAAGACACAATTAAGAGGGAAACGTGGACAACATTCTGCTTAAATCCAGGCCATGATTTGTTAATGAAAGCCATTGGCATGACCAATAGCCTCTTTAAATTCTTTATTCTGTGTGATTTTCTCTTGTGATGATACTTCAAGGGAATTTGTCTTAGCAAACTCCAAGTCACTTTAATTTAAATACTTTTTCCTCTTTTAAACTGTAACATGAAAATGGTAGAGCAGTAATATGATTTATCCACCATGATTCTTCTGTGCCCATCAAATTCTTGACTACCCTTTGTTTTGACAGTCATTTTTATCATTTATTTAGAGTTTATTCATTCATGTTTTTACCCAGTTCATTCATGTGGTAATTGCCCTCATATATCTTAGACAATTTGTAATAGATATATTAAACACCAGTTATTAGAACAACATCATGAAGAGTCAAACACCGTCTATAAGGTAACAGAACTTAACCACCCTTGGATGCCATAAAATTCTATTCTTTCTTTCTCACTGAATGTGTACATTTTATTACTTTTACTAGTGAAGAGGGGGAAAAAAGGACAGATGGCACAGAGTAGGACCTAGGAAAATCACTTATAGTGAAACCCATTTAAAAACCCCTGCTAATAAAACTTTTTCTCTACATATGGGGTTGATTTTTTCCAAGAAAGGGGTGAGTTGTTCTTCATTTTTCCAGGGAGTTTAACTCTTTGAATACTCTAGGGCACTTTATGGTGCATTAAATTATACCAAATAGCCCGAAAGAATTAATACACTTTCCAAGTCAAGTCTTTTATTTCTTTCTGCTGGGTAACATCAGGCCATTGATCATATTAAAGGGTCTAACCAACTCCCACCAGGCACTCTCCCTGATGTCAGAGCTTACCAGGTGTGGTGGTTTCCTTTCTTGAGTTCCAATAAACTTTATAAGACCTATTCAACATCACTCAACTAAGTCACATAATGACAAATTTATAACCCAGTGGAGCTAAATGATGTCAGTGATTGTGCCTATTGCTATTAAGTATATTAAAAATAAAGCCATCTCAGCAATATACGCCCAAATTGAGTTACTCAGTCTTTATCATCCCTAAACAAGGAACTTCATCCTGCATTATCTTTCTTTTAATTATGTCTACATCCAATTGATCTTATAAAATAAGGAAGCTAGTCAGGCCTTTTATCCCACCTCAGGGAGTCTACAGAGTAAGAAACCTGTCACTAATTCCTTCTACCTTGCAGGCAAAACTCCTTCACCCAATTAACCAAGACCAGGTGCACCCTCCAGTGAGTGTGAGGAATGCACAGAAATCACAAATGCTCCTTCCATCTTGGCAGAAAGGAGGCCAGCCTGCACCTGATTAGCAGGTTTTGCTGGAGTTGCAAAACATTTAGTAAATTGACTTAAGTTTCCAGATGAAATTTTGGAAATAACTGTGGGTGTTATTATGTAAATAATGAATTCTCTTGCCTAACAATATCCAGAGAACTTTATACATTATATTTGTCCATTTTAAGAATCATCTTTTCTATATGCAAAAAAAAACCAACTTTGTCTTCTGCCTCTAAATCAGCAACCATCAGTGTGCTGTACTTGTATTTTGACCTTAGTTATGTAACATGCGCTCAGAATATTGTCAGACAGAGACAATATTGGATTATCAGACAGAGACAGAGACTGGATTGATTTCCAAAAAAATATTAAAAACCCACTGAGATAAAAAATAATGTCCTTATGGATAGGGACTGAGCATTTTAGTAAGAGGGCAGGAAATGGGTCAGGAGCCTGCCACGGAGGGCCTCAGAAGGGCTCTGCTCTGCAGACTGTTGAAGCAGATGCTGACACTTATGGCCAACACTTGGGCAGAGTACAGGGAATCTTACGAGGGGAGTGGAAAATAGTGTGATCTGGAGAGGACAGTAACTCCACAAGGAGAGCAACAGAACCAAGCGGTCTGAGCACAGGGGTCCTTCCTGAGACTGATGGTCCAACCAGGTACCATGCATAGAGGTAGCCTAGGACCCCTGCACAGGTGTGGCCCATGGCAGTTCAGTATCCAAATGGGTTCCATTGTAATGGGAACAGGGACATGCACTGATTGGCCTGCTTTGTAATCACCTCCCCCTGAGGGGGTAGCAGCCTTGCCAGGCCGCAGAGGAAGACAATGCATCCACTCCTGATGAGACCTGATGGACTGGGATCAGAGGGAAGGAAAGGAGGACCTCCCCTATTGGTGGTCTTGGGGAGGGACACGGGTGCAGAGGGGGGAGGGGGGGAGAGGTTAGGACGGGAGCAGGGAGGGAACTACAGGGGTATATAAGGTAAATAAACTGTAATTAATAAAGAATTTAATAAAAAATATCAAAGAAGAAAACAGGTAACATACGGGGGAAATAATAAATAAAGCAAAGTGCAAAAACCTCAGCTTAGAGGTTGCCTTGGACTGTCCAGTACCATTATAATAAAGATGGCAGCAGATGGTTCTAGTGGGTATTGCAGTTCCAAAGACGTGATTTCAAAAACACTATACACAGTCACTATGAGGCTTAAACATAATTAACAAAATTTTTTTTATTAGGTACAGTTTATTAACTTTGTATCCCTGCTGTATCCCACTCCCTCATTCCCTCTTTCACCTTCTCCCTGCCCCTTTCTAAGTCCACTGATAGGGGAGGACCTCCTGCAATTTCATCTGACCCTGTTTTCTCAGGTATCTTCAGGACTGGCTGCAGAGGCCTCCTCTGTGGCCTAGCAGGGCTGCTCCTCCCTTGGGGGCCTAGGGAAGGTCAAAGAGCCCGCCATTGAGTTCTTGTCAGAAATAGTCCCGGTTCCCCTAGTATACTCACTTGGATACTGAGCTGCCATGGGCTACATCTGAGCAGAGATTCTAGGTTAAATCCATACGTGGTCCTTGGTTGGAGAAACAGTCTCATATAAGACCCCTGTGCCCAGATATATTTGGTCCTTGTGGAGCTCCTGTCCTCTCCAGATCAGATTAACTCCCCCTTCTTTCATATGTTTCCCTGCGCTCTACTGAAGGTTTGGTTATGAGCCTTAGTATCTACTTTGATACACTGCTAGGTAGCCTTTCAGAGACCCTCTGTGGTAAGCTCCTGTCCTGTTACTTGTTTTCTCCTACATCCAATGTTCATCCCATTTGTCTTTCTAAGTGAGGATTGATCATTTTACCCCGGGTCCTGTTTCTTGTTTATGTTCTTTAGCTGTATAGATTTCCGTATGTTTATCCTATCTTATATGTCTATATAAGTGAGTATATACCATGTGTGTCTTTCTGCTTTTGGGATACTTCACTCAGGATGATCTTTTCTAGGCACACCATTTGCCTGCAAATTTCATGAATCCTCGCTTTTAATCGCTAAGTAGTATTCCATTTTGTAAATGTACCACAGTTTCTGTATCTATTCCTCTACTTAGAGATATCTGGGTTGTCTCCATGTTCTGTCTATTAGGAATAATGCTGCTATAAACATGGTTGAAGAAATTTCCTTGTGTACTTGAGAAAATTTTGGATATATGCCCAGGAGTGTTATAGCTGGATATGTAGGTAACAGTATTCCTAACCGTCTGAGAAAGCGCCAGACTGATTTCCAAAGTGATTGTACAAGTTTGCATTCCCACCAGCAATGGAGGAGGGTCCCCCTTTCTCCACAACTTCTCCAGCATGTGTTGTCATTTGAGTTTTTGATCTTAGCCACTCTGATGGGTGTCAGGTGAAATCTCACTGATGGCTAAGGACGTTGAGCATTTCTTAAAGTGCTTCACTGCTATTCTATGTTCCTCTACTGATAATTCTCTATTTAGCTCTGTACCCCATTTTTAATTGGATTGCTTGATTTGTTGCTTTTCAACTTCTTTAGTTCTTTATATATTCTGGATATCAGCCCTCTGTCTGATATAGTGTTGGTGAAGATCCTTTCCCAGTCTGTAGGCTGTCGTTTTGTTCTGACAACAGTATCTTTTGCTTTACAGAAGCTTTTCAGTTTCATGACATCCCATTTATTGATTGTTTCTCTTAGAGCTTGTGCTGTTGGTGTTCTATTCAGGAAGTTGTCTGCTATGCCAATGAGTTCTAGGCTCTGCCCCACTTTTTCTTCTAACCGATTTAGTGTGTCTGGTTTTATGTTGAGGTCTTTGATCCACTTGGACTTTAGTTTTGTGCAGGGTGATAAATATGGATCTGTTTTCATTTTTCTGCCTACAGATATCCAGTTGGACCATTTGTTGAAGATGCTGTCTTTTTTCCATTCAATGGTTTTGGTTTTTTGGTCAAAAACCAAGTTTCCATAGGTATGTGGGTTTATTTCTGAGTCTCTATTCAGTTCCATTGATCCACTATTCTGTTTCTATGCCAATACTATGCAATTTTTATTACTATTGTTCTGTAGTACAGCTTGAGATAAGGGATGGAGATATCTCTAGATGATCTGTTGTTGTACAGGATCATTTTGGAAATTTTTTGTTTCTCCATATAAAGTTGAGAATTTTTCCCTCAAAGTCTGTAAAGGATTGTGTTGATATTTTGATGGAAATTGCATTAAATCTGTAGATTGCTTTGGGCAGAATAGCCATTTTCACTATGTTAATCCTATCGATCCATGAGCATGGAAGATCTTTCCATCTTCTGATGAGTTCTTCAATTTCTTTCTTCAGAGATTTGAAGTTTTCCTCAAACAGGTCTTTCACTTGCTTGGTTAGAGTCACCCCAAGGTACTTCATATCATTAGTGGCTGTTGTGAAGGGCGTTGCTTCCCTAATTTCTTTCTCGGCCCTTTTATCTGTGATATACAGGAGGGCTTCTGATTTTTTTTTTGAGTTAATTTTATATCTAGTCACTTTGCTGAAAGTGTTTATCAGCTGAAGGAGTTCTTTGGTTGAATTTTTGGGGTCGCTCATATATACTATCATATCATCTGTGAAAGTTTCATAGTGAAACTTTACCTCTTATATTACTTCTCCAAAGGAAAGTCTACTACAAGAGACTTTGAGTCTTTGCTTATTTATTTGGTATCAAATGGCAGAGATCCAGGGAGTTGATAACCAATGGTTTACACATATGATTTTCAAAGTTTACTTAGCTGAGCACTAAGGCAGTTTTAAAAGATTCTTAACATCCATGTCAAGGAAAAGAAGCAGGCAGTGTACAGAGTGAGATATAAAGTGACTCAGTCAATTGTTTGCTTCCTGGAAAAGTTTTGTTCACTTGGAATTTATTTATAACAAGATGGGAAAATATGTGTGTTATTCTGTTGCACAGAAAGGTGATAGCAGAAGAAAATTTTGGATATTTCACCACTAACAAACAGAAAATATATGTGAAGATTGATACATTTATATTCATTTGATCATCATATAATTCTTAAGTGCCTTCAAACATTTTATCATACCCCATAAATATATATACAATTTTACTCTGTAGTGTAAGAGTCAAAGGGTGCAATTCCTTAAAACAATCTGGCCCAATGTGAGATGTTCCTTTCTAAGACAATCTGTGTTTCACTTTAAGGCATTAACATCTTAGCCCTGTGGTAGACTTACATAACAAAAGCCTTACATAAAAAAAGCCTCATTTTTCTCCCCAAAAACGTCAGTTCCTCAATTTCTATTTTAGCTTATTGTCTGATTGTCTATGACTTTGGCTTAGCTCTCTAAGCACCAAAATGTTTACTGTATGGTTGATTTTTATACCATTACATAAAAGTTACTCAGTCGGGTTGCCTTCAGGAGTGAATGCATACCTGGCACAGGCTTAGAGGAAAGATTTTCAGTTGGATTTGAGTATCTGTACTTAAAGCCATGAACCTTAGCCTACATACAACCCAAGCATATATAAATCATAACCCTACCAAGACGTTGGCAAGGTGTTAAATAGCTAAGGTAATAAAACCAAATGGACAAAATTACTTGAGAGAATGTCTTCCATGACTTTCTAATAGATGTGAAATAGATTTAACATATAAACCATGGAACATCTTGAAATTTTTTTGTTTTTCTAATTATGTGTAACCTGCTTCCCTGAGCCCCCCTTTTTCCAATCCTTATTCCAATCCTATACTCCTGAAAGTTCCTTCACTCTAGGAGTCTTTCCCAGTGATAGCACAGTATTGGGTTATTTTTTCTTACATCACATACTTCAAACCTAAGAACCAGTGGCTAAACATATAATTCTATTATCCAGAATTCCCAGGTGTATTATACAGACATTTATCTCCCACTGAGACTTTCACCTGTTTTATATATAAAGCTGAAATCAAATGTGTGGTATAAAAAATGTGCAGTATAAATCAATAGTTTGTAATAAATTGAATAAAAATTAATTAAAATAAATGGCAAATTGTTTGTACACTTACTGCACATTTTCCCCTGAGACCAGCACTCCATGCCTTTCTTTGTGCTTATTAGCCCAGAAATATGTCCTACTTGCAGTGTCCCCCTTTTTTAATTCTAGAAATTATAATACACAATTTCTTGACAATTTCCAATGCAGAGTTTAACAGGTGGTAAGTTGCTAAAGTTTTGGAGAGTGTTATTATTATTACTATTACTTTTGCCAGTTCAGGTGTATAAAAAGCATTCTTTTCCTTAACTCCATTTTTTTTCTCCTGAAACAAGTGTTTTAAGATGTTTTTCATTAAGAACCTGGTACTTTAAAGAAAAATTTCCAATATTTTTTTCCTAATAAATCAAGAGTAAACAAAATTAATGAAAAATACTTCATAAAATAATCTAAATCATATTTAGGTTTCCTCAATAACTTTTAAAATGATCTGGTTTAGTGTTCACTGCCAGCGTAAACATAACAGAATAAGTCTAATGTTTGAGAAGCATTGTGGATATGGAATCATATATTTATTGAATTGTGTATGTGACTGAGAATAGAGAAGACATGAGTCTCTATGTTTTTCGGATTTCTTCTTAAATAGAATATGAGCAAACCTTTTGGGATTAACTTCTTTCTTTTGGCCAACTACTTTTAACACTCAGACTGATTGATTCCTGGTTCCCTGAATATGGGTGGTAAGGGAATAAAGAGAGAACAGACACTTAGAAATGCATATAGAAAATCTGGTATCAGTGCATGTCTGCCACCTCTGACAAAAAGCACTTACTACTGGGATTATCTCGAGCCACAGCAATTTTATTTTATAGGAAGTGTTTGCTAGTTCTGGTAAGAGGCCTCTATAAGGCAAACTCTCACAGTCAGCACTCATCTGGACGTTCCTCGGAGACTTACCCAGGTAAGACTTTGTCAGTTCTGTGACTGTGCAGCATTGGAGTCCTTGGTACGGTGGTTCCCATATCAACAACACATGTTACTCGGAACTTGAATCACCCAAGGCTTTCATTATTCCCTAAAATCTACTCACTTAATGGATATAATATACGCCATTTCAATTATGGTCTAGAAGATAAGCACATAGAAAGACTGAGTGGATCATCTGTGGATGTGAAGTCCTACAGTCTACACTCTTATTGATATTTTAGCCAACTGGAAACACAAAATTTCTAGTGGTAATCTTTTATTTTACTGCGTAAAAGAGAATGTAAATACATCTTCAAACATTTTATTGGTTGGAAATTACAGGGAAAATATCACAACAATGAATTTTTAAGACATACATTTAAAATTGATTATAATCATTATATTTTTGTTTTTAATGCAGCCACTAGAAAATGTACAATTGCATATGTACCCTGCATTCTATTTCTGATGGATAGGCTTGTTATACATGAGCAGATTATATGAAGTTATAATGTTATCAAATGTAGGTTTTATTTTCAGAAAGAGATAATGTTTGTTAGACACAATACAAGAAATAAAAAGTTTGAAGTGGCAAGATTTGTTTGGTTATTAGCAAGACCACATGAACTGAGAATTAATTCTTGTTATCACTACAGTTGATTGTACAAATTGGGTGGAGGGGTTGTGTTATTGTAGCCATCTTATGATTCATTTATTTAAATATTTGCTTTT
The DNA here is from genome assembly GCA_028658305.1 of Pachyuromys duprasi. Classification (NCBI taxonomy): domain Eukaryota; kingdom Metazoa; phylum Chordata; class Mammalia; order Rodentia; family Muridae; genus Pachyuromys; species Pachyuromys duprasi. The sequence goes on from CM053765.1 coordinate 20,493,299, forward strand.
TGTGTACATTATTGTGATGCATATACCACATCTACCACAAAGCCACACTGCACTTAAGCCCCATAGCCCCTAATATTAATAGGTGAATGTACTCTAAAAATTTGGATGAGAGACTCTCAAACTCTCAGAATAGGAAAAGAAGATGGACAAAGAGCAGGTCTCTCGGTGCCCATGGTTCTGAGTTTCACAAACTCATAAGCTGCTCTTCTCAACTCAGAGACTAGCAAATCAACTACTAGGTCCCTCGAATAATTATTTTCTTTCTACCTGTCTATCAAGTATCCTGCAGGCTATCAGTTGGTTAAGTCATCAAAAGAAGAAGTACATCATGACAACTCTCACTTCAAGGCAACCAACTACTGAATGACAAAGAAAGAACTGCTGGTCTAAGCATCAGATTTGCTAAGCCCCAACAATTTAGCTTATTTAAAGGAAAATGATCTGGGTCATCTCTCTATGGTCTTCTGTTGATGCATCAGTTTCTGCGGTGTCCCCTGTGCCCTGCTTTGCTTTGCTTTGCTTTTTATTTTTATTTTTTGGCTTTGTTGGTCTCATTGTGGGGATCCTGTTCTCTCTGGGTCCTTTTATATGTGCCTTTTGCTATAAGCCTCCCAGCTCTCTGTCCAAAATTTGGCTGTGAGTCTCTGCATCTGCTGGTTGGAGCCTTTTTTTTTTAAGTTAAAGTTTTTTTTTATTTAATTAGAGTTTATTCATGTTGCATCCCAGCTGTAACCTCCTCACTCATTCCCTCCAAAGCCCACCCTCCGTCCCTCATCTCCTCCTATGCCCCTCTCCAAGTCCATGAATAGCGGAGGTCCTCCTCTCCTTCCATCTGACCCTAGCCTATCAGGTCTCATAAGAACTGGCTGCATTGTCTTCCTCTGTGGCCTCGCAAGGCTGCTCCTCCATCATGGGGAGGCAAGACAGTCAAAGAGCTAGCTGCTGAGTTCTCAGAGACAGTCCCTGTTCCTCTTACTAGGGAAGCCACTTGTAAAGGATTGGAGTCTTTAGAGGACATTTGTGGTAGGCTTCAGTCCTGTTCCCTCTCTTCTACTGCTTCCATTTTCTACACTGTTTTCCCTTCTGAATGAAAATTAAGCATCTGCCCTAAGACCCTCCTTCTCGTTTAGCTTCTTAAGGAGTGTAGATTTTAGTATGATTATTATATATGTAGGGCTAATATCCACTTATAAGTGAGTATATACCATGAGTGCAATTCTGTTTCTGGGATACTGGAGAAACTAAAACAAGAAATTAAATGTTGAGTCTAGGGTGTAATTGCGAGAAATGTGAGTAGCCAGAAGTGTTATGAATGCATAAATCTCTAAGTCAATGGGATTTTTTGACAGTGGGAAACTCTAGATGAGATCACTGAAGGTAAAGGTGGTAATCACATGGACTATAAGAGAACAGCAATGCAGAGGAATGTGGACGACAGGGTCCTGAGCAATTCTCATGAATAAGGGCTTTTTTGTTTTGTTTTGTTTCGTTTGTTTGTTTAGTCGGGGGTTTCTCTTTGCACTGTTCGCTGTTCTGGACAAGCTTTGTAGACTAGGTTGACTTTGAACTCAAAGAAATCTGCTTGTCTCTGCCTCCCTGAGCGCTGGGATTACATGTGTATGTCACCTAGCCATGTTTCATGGATGAATTTAAAAGCCATTGGGGGAAATGGACCCTTGCAGAGGGAAAGAAGATAAAGAACCTCTTATTTTATTAACATGATTTTGGCATAAAACAAGATTATCTGCCAATGCCTTGAGGATTTAGTTGAATACTTCAAGGCAGGAGAATAAAGACTGTAAGAAGCACAGAAGGACCCCTGGGGCTTACTTAGCACATTTTTGAAGTTTATGTGTAAAAAACTACATATAGAGAGAATAATTGGTTTTCTTTGTTTTATCCCCAACATGATGAGCTATCTGGAGAACAGGTGTGAAAGATTCATTGAGATAATGATGTTTTGTTTTTGTTTTTTGTTTTTGTTTTTGTTTTTTTTTCTTTTGGTCAAAGTAATGATTAAACCCATGAGAAATATCTAAGTTTAAAAGGTATAATTAACTTTGTCAGTAAAGTCCATCAATAGATATGAATATATCCAATCCTCTAATTTAGGTATGTATTTTACATAATAGATTTTTACTATTTGTCCTCATGAAATACCATGAAAACCTAAAGAAATAAAATTTATAATGTTCATCATCTCATAAACTAGATTTGTAATGTCAATTTTTATACTAACATATCAGATACATATGGAGTAGAATTCTTTGACATGCTATATAGACCATGTGAATTATGCATTTCTATCATCCTACTCTTTGAAAATAATCACTATGTCTGTAGAAAATGTTACACAAGCTTTCCACAAATTAATTTGCTCCATAATCACATGTGATGAATTACAACTTTTTAGGGGCATTCTAAAATCACTTTCATTATTACATTTAAATTTTCTTGTTTTTATTTTAAGTCTAAGTTCATCATAAAAGCCCATGGTCTTACCTTTACATGCTGTTCATTTACTTCTGATTTATTGTGTTGGAAGAAACACACTCCTGATTTTTTTCAATGTTACCTAAAAGTAAAACTTTAGTAAAGATTTATGACTCTGAAATTGGTTTTGAGCAAGAAAAAAGACTTCTAATCATAACAGTGTAGTAATAAATTTTGTGGAATGCTTAATTGTTTTTATTATGTTATATTTCTTAGTGTAGAAAAATATCTTTGGCCTTAACAGTAAACAACTGTTATTAGACAAACAAGTGTTTAAATCATATTCAGATGTGGTTTTAAATTTTCATTTTTACAGTTCTATTTCCTTTGTGGGTTTGTTTTATATAGAAACAAATATTTATGAAAGGAATGAAATCATAGTAAGATTATATTTCTGTATTTACTTCCCATAGCCTTCACTTATAATCTTACTTTTCATAAAATATATTTTAAATAATGTATTTATTCTCTAAAAATTTTATAAATGTATGCAAAGCATTCTGATCACATGTATTCACTACTGTGATCCTCTAAAATACCCCTAGTGTCCAAACAAGCCAAGTCCTCCCAGCTCAAATCTAGTGTGACCACTAGGAAAATAAGGCTATTAAATATATGTTATGATTTCACTAATCAACTTCTCACTTTATTCCACCTTTTATTTTGATTTGTGACTATCCTGCGTGTTTTGGAGTACAGCTTCCTATTCCTCATGAGGCATCTGAATTGTCCTTTTGGGAAGAGTACCCTGAAGGCAATCTTAACTTCTGTTACTTCTATCAACATTTTCTTACCAGTGATTTAGCTTACTTTATCCCCATCTTAATCTCCTCTTCATAGCAGCAGAACACCATTCACTAGGTTTTCTTTAGCACAATAGGCTGATTAATGCTGTTAAGTAGGTTCCTTTAGGATTTCCTGAAATTTCTTTGACAGGTGAGAACAAATTCTAAACTGTGTTCTTTGGTAGAATACCTTAACTGACAAGATTCGTTTGGTTTATACAGCTGACCATATAAAAATAGCTAGGTAACAAACAAATATGTTTAGCAAGCAAATGTTTCTGTTTATTTGTTTTATCATAAGGTGAAGGAGACACATGTTTGGGATGGCATAGGGCATCTGCTCCATGTGATGTGGTCTTTTTGAGTGTCATCCTTCAATGGTTTGATTCCAATTTTACAAGTTCTAAAAGCTCCTTTATGAAACTCTGAAGAGTGCTCCAACAGCTCTTCACAGTCTCTTTTAGTGTGTGTGAGAATACTTGGTCTTTCCTTTGCTCCCATTTCTTATTGGTTCTGATAACTTTTTTCTTACAGGTAAACTTTGAGTGTATATTGTCAGCAGGCCCATTAAACACATCTATATTTAAGCTCAAAGGCTTGGCTGACATGGAGAGTAAATAGCCTCTGCTAGATCCTAGAGGAAACTCTGGAACTCAGATGGAGGGAGTTGGAAACCAGAAGTTTAAACTGGAACTGTATCTAAGAAAGTGTTATATAGTTAATCCAGTTCTACATTCCTTCTAAAGATTATTTTGCCATAACAATACTTTTATTTAATTTTGTAAATTTTACATTTGTACACAATAAATGTGATCACAAGTACTGCCAAAGTTCCACTCTCACTCCCTTGATACCTTTCCCCACATGGCTTCTCCCAAATCCATTTTTAAAAAAATAAACCACCTAGTTCAGTTAGCTTGTCTATAAATCCACGAGTGTAAGGCATTCCATGGGAACACTGAATACCTCCATTGGCCAAATCTAAAAAGAAAGAAAGAAAGAAAGAAAAAAAGGAAGGAAGGAAGGAAGGAAGGAAGGAAGGAAGGAAGGAAGGAAGGAGCCAGGCACTGTGACCAACAAATGCAATATCAGCAATCAGAGAGGCCAAGGCGGGCAGATGTCTGTGAGTTTGAGGCCAGCCTGGTCTACAAAGGGAGTGCAGGACAGCCAAGGCTATATAGAGAAACCCTGTTTCAAACAAACAAACAAACAAACAAACAAAAACAAAGAAAGAAAAGAAAAGAATGATTCTACTTCTTTCAACTACCTACTTCCAATAATTTTTTAGTAGGGGCTGATACCTGAGTATCATCTGCCTATGCAGAAATTTTGACTTGATTGATCTCTCGTGGGTCTTGTACATGTAACCATAGATTCTATAAGTTCATGAATGAAATTGTCAAGTTATGTTCATACTACATCATTTCACAGCACTCTTCCACATCTCTTGGCTCATGTGTTCTATCTTCTCTTCCATGATGTTCTGTGAGCCTTGGTGTTGTTGTTGATATATGATACCATGTGATGGTATGAATGATAATAGACTCCAGAGGCCCACAGACATTGACACTATTATAAGATGTGTCATTGTTGAAAGAAGTGGGTCACTGGGGTTGGCCTTTGAGGTCTCAAATGTTAAAGCCAGTGACAGTGTCTGTCTCTCTTTCACTGCCTATTGATCCAGATATAGCACTGTCCGCTACCTTTAAGCACCATGTCTATCTTCATGCTTCCATGCTTCCCTCCATGACAACAATGGATTAAACCTCTGAATTGCAAGCCAGTCACAACTGTAAGAGTTGCAGTGATCATGTTGTTGCTTAACAGCAACAGAAACGCTAACTAAGATGCCCATTAAGAATTGCATACTTGGTGTTCTGTTCAGGAAGTAGTCTCCTGTGCCAATGAGTTCTAGGGTCTTCCTCACTTTTTCTTCTAACCAATTTAGTGTGTCTGGTTTTATATTGAGGTCTGTGATCCACTTGGACTTTAGTTTTGTGCGGGGTGATAAATATGGATCTATTTTCATTTTTCTGCATACAGATATCCAGTTGGAACAGCACCATTTGTTGAAGATGCTGTCTTTTTTCCATTGAATGGTTTTGGCTTCTTTGTCAAAAACCAAGCTTCCATAGATATGTGGGTTTATTTCTGAGTCCTCTATTCAGTTCCATTGATCCATTATCCTGTTTCTATGCCAATACCATGCGATTTTTATTACTATTGCTCTGTAGAACAGCTTGAGATAAGGAATGGACATACCTCCAGATGATCTCGTGTTTTACAGGAACATTTTGGAAACTCTGGGTTTTTTGTTTCTCCATATGAAGTTGAGA
>CM053765.1:20499412-20521153 GCA_028658305.1 Pachyuromys duprasi
AGCGGGGGGGGGGAATAGGGAGGGAATGCAGGAGGGGCCTACGGCTGGGATACAAAGTACATAACCTGTGATTAATATAAAATAAAAAATGTTTTTTTTTAAAAAGAAGATAAACAAGAAAGAGGACCCAGAGTAAGATGATCAATCCTCACTTAGATAGACAAATGGGATGGACATTGAATGTATGAGAAAACAAGCAGCAGAACAGGAGCCTAGGACAGAGGGCCTCTGAAAGACTCTACCTAGCAGTGTATCAAAGCAGATATTAAGACTCACAACCAAATCTTCGGCAGAATGCAGGGAATCATATGAACGAAGAGGAGGTTAGGAAGACTTGGAGAGGACAAGAGCTCCACAAAGACCAAATAGGTCAGGGTACAGGGGTCTTTTAGGAGGCTGTTTCATCAACCAAGGACCATGTATGGATATCACCTAGAACCCCTGCTCGGATATAGCCCATGGTAGCTCAGTATCCAAGTGGGTACCCTAGTAAGGGAACAGGGACTATTTCGGACATGAACTCAATGGCTGGCTCTTCGCACCCCCACCCCCTCGGAGGGAGGAGCAGCCTTGCTAGACCCTAGAAGAGGACATTGTAGCTAGCCCTGAAGAGACCTGATAAGCTAGGGACAGATGGGAGGGGAGGATGTCCTCCCCTATCAGTGGACTTGGAAAGGGGCAGGGAGGAGATAAGGGAGGGACAGGGAGAGTGGGAGGGAATGCGGGAGGGGGCTATGGCTGGAATACAAAGTACATAACCTGTGATTAATGTAAGAATGAATAAATTACAAAAAAGAATTCCTAAAAAAAATATTGCATACTTGATCCCTTAGCTGGTGTTGAATGGGTTTAATTCTAGTATTTGGAAAATAGAAGCAAGTAGGGCAGCCTTGTAATCAAAGTAAGTTCCAGGATGGAAAGTCAAGGCTGCATGTAAATAATCTTTCCTTAAAAAATTATATATATATATATATATATATATATATATATATATATGTGTGTGTGTGTGTGTGTGTGTGTGTGTGTGTACATATATATGTGTGTATATATAAACATACATATATGTATGTACACACACATACACTCTTATTCACTTATTTCCAGCTATTTGGGAGTAATAAGCAGCATCCTTGACCAACCCTGAAAGCAGCCCTGGTCTACAGCTATGAACATACATGTTTAGAATGCTATTTGATGGCAAGGTTATTAAGTAAAATACCCATAGTGGGTTCTAATCCACAGCCTTTTCCTTTAGAAGCCATGAAATGGGGGAGAATTTACTTAGTTCAAAGTGCAAAGAGTACACACACACACATCCCTCTTCTGCCTTGTTGAAATAGAGTCACAAAAATGTTAGCTGGTATGTATTAGTGGGAAGCCTAGTTTCACTGTCCAGGGTATTTGTATTTAATCATCTAAACCATGCTGTTGCCATCACAATCAACCAATTCCATACAGACTTTAATTTACTTACGTTTGTTCTTCACTGTGTTAGTTAGTATTCAAGGTAAATGGCCTGCTTAAAAAAATATGACTTCAAACGGGTCATATGCTAAATATTTGCATCTGGCATATAGACCACAAAACAAACTGAATAGGTTGAAATATTTTAAGTCTTGAGGCAAAAAAAAAAGAAAGAAAATAGACAGGGTGAATGAGTGTCTAAAACTGGGAAAGCCATGCAGTGTTTCCATCAAGGTTTGAGTGACGTCATGAAGAAAATATGGGTGCCATACTCAGCCATACTTAAATGAACAAATCTAGTGCCAGCTAGCTTGAGATGCTTATAAATTCCCTTCAGAGTATTGTGGTGAAGTTTTCTAAAGAATGTGAAAGTTGATTTAAATAAATTTTCAGAAACTAAACTGTTTATACCAGCCTTCTCCAAATAGCTTTGATATGTAAAACAATTTGTAAACAGAGATATTTTTACCTCTTAAAGTTTCCGTCCTCTCCTTTGTGATAGGTGACAGCTCTAGACTAGTTTGTCTTGATCGGAGAACTGGAAACAAGTTGGATTTCATGATGGTCATGGTGAAATGAAGAGATTTAATTCAACCATACCTATAAAAGTAATTTACATTATTCTTTAAATAGGAAATAAGGGTATCTGGGGACAATCATGGACTGGATTAAGTCCTTGTTTTATATTGTGGTTTATATCAAACCACTGAGTCTTTTGGAGCTCCAGCTTTGCTACATATACGATAAAGAAGTTCTTCCTTTATGTTTGTGTAGGGGAAATGTGTGATCATACAGAAGAATAATTTAACAAAGTTAATTTTAAACTAAGTAGCTACAAATTATGTTTTGTTGGCGTTGTTTTCTTTCTCCTTTTCTGAATAATTGTACAGGCATGATGACACCGGTCCTTGACAAATTTGCTAAAAATTAAATAAAATAATGTAAACTATATTAAACAAAAAATTCACATTGTAGCATATTAATTGGGATATGTCAGGAAAATACCAGTTATATTCTGGTTTCCCTAGTGAGGGGAACAGGGACTGTCTCTGACATGAACTCAGTGGCTGGCTCTTTGATCACCTCCACCTGAGTGGAGAGCAGCCTTACCAGCCCACAGAGGAAGACAATGAAGCCAGTCTTGATGAGACCTGATAGGCTAGGGTCAGAGGGAAGGGAAGGAGGACCTCCCTATCAGTGGACTTGGAAATGGGAGGAGGTGAGGGAAGGAGGGTGGAATTTTAAGGGAATGAGGGAGGGGGCTGCAGCTGGGATACAAATGAATAAACTGCAAATAATAGATATTCAAAAAGAAAATTTATTTCAGCAGTTTTAAATTTTATCCTTATGTCAGCTTCAGGTGCATCTCATAGGCCAATCAATGGACTTTGCCCTTCTCTTTTCCATGGGTACAGTAGGATTTAACCTGAATCCACACTCCATATATCTGACGCACTAGCTCTCATGGCTGATGTTCATTTTGATTTTTGGTTCCTGAGTTATGAAACTGTCATTTTTCAGTTTATGTGATCCTTTAATGAAGAACAAAAATGCATGTGTGTGAATTATGAATGTGAGGAGTAAGAGCATTCTCAACATCTGATCTTTTATAAAAACAGATATAAATCAGGTCAGATTTGCTAATTAAAAGGAAGAAAGGTTTTCTCCTTTAGCCTGAGGGTTCGATCAAGGTGATTTCCATCTTCCAGCTTTTCTGTCTTCCTCCTTGTGAAATTGCCATATGACCAACAGCTGTGCTATTTTTAAACAAAGGCATTTTCAATCAAAACATCAGCACTGGCATTTTAAATAAACAATTTAAAAATTTAGCAAACTAGGAGGAGAAAAACAAACTGTTGAATTGTGGAAAGAGCACCTCTCAGCACTTGCAACTGTCCATTAATTCTACAGTCTCTGAGCCAGTTACTGACTGTTTATTAGTATAACAGAACTTGTTATGATTCCTCACTATTATGTTGTCTGAGCTGAACTTTTTTGTTGTTATTCTGCTAGAGTTTAAAAGAAAAAAATTTGCACCTGAGATTAACATCTTTAAACATTTATGTGTACAGTATAAGGCTGCTGCAGTAGAGAAGCGTCACACAGCAGCTGCTTCGGTTGTGGCTATTTATCTGTGTCTGTGCACCATGTGCACGGCAGTGTCCACCCTGGGAAGAAGAAAGCATCTGATTCTGTGGAACTAAAGTCACAGCCACCCTATATCGGGGCTGAAACCAAACCGATATCCTAGGAAAAACAGCACGTGCTTTTAGCTACTGAGTCACCTCATCAGCCCCTAGTTTGTTTTTTTAACTTTCAATAACTCCAATTTGTTGATTTTTTTCCGTTATCTGTGCCTTTTGAGACAAAATAAGAATAGTCATATTTTTTTCAGGAGTTTTATTACTTTAGGGTTATATTTAAATCTGTGATGTACATTCAATGAAGTTTTTTATACTGCTTCAGATATAGACAGAAAGATGATTTCCACAGCATCAAGTGTTTAAAAGATTCCGATTGCCTCATTGAAAATTACAGGCACCTTTGTATGAAATTTATTTAATTGTATGTATAAGTTTGTTTTCAAACTATTCTTTTTACTCTATGGCCATCTGTATTTATTTTTATGATGGCATCACTTTTATGATTACTCTAGCTTTCTTACATGTCTTAAAATCAAGAAGTATGAATATTCCTGCATTTTATATTGTTTAAACTGTTTTATGTGAAATAGAGAATAGGACCTGTCAAGAACATAATTAGAAACCTAAGGATAATTTGTTTTGAATTTGTGGTTAATTTGAACATATTGATATTTTAGTAATATTAAATAATTTAATTCATAAATATAGTACGTTTTTATTTTTCATTAATTGTGTCATAAAATTTTTTATATATTTCAGTAATTCTACTTCAAGAGTAAACTAATTATTGTATATTTTATATAATATTTGCAATTATGTTGCATGTATTCTCTCTATGTGTATTGCTAGTGTATAAATATGCAACATACATCTTCATTCAGAAAGGCAAATAGGAAAGACATCAGAAGAGCGGGTAAAAAGGGAACAGGATAGGAGGCTACCACAGAGGGTCTCTGAAAGACTATACCCAAGAGGGTATCAAAGTAGATTCATTAGTCAAGCTTGGGGCAGAGTGCAGGAAAAGTTATGAAAGAAGGAGGAGATAGAAAGGCCTGGAGTGGACAGGAATTCCACAAGAAGAGCAACAGAATCAAGAAATCTGGGCCCAGGGCTCTTTTCTGAGACTGATATTCCAATCAAGGACCATGCATGGAGATAAACTAGAACCCCTGCACAGCTGTAGCCCATGGCATTTCAGTCTCCAAGCGGGCTTCCTAGTAAGGGGAACAGGGGCTGTCTCTGACATGAACTCAGTGGCTGGCTCTTCGATTAGCTCCCCCCACCCCCCAACCGAGTATGGAACAGCCTTACCAGTCCACAGAAGAAGACAATGTAGGTTGTCCTGATGAGACCTGATAGGCTAGGGTCTGATGGAAGGGGAAGAGGACCTCCTCTATCAGAGAACTGGAGGAGAGGCATGGGAGGGGAAAGGGAGGTATAGGAGGAGAAGAGAGAAGGAAACAGGGCTTTGGAAGGGACAAGGGAGGAGCTACAGCTGGGATACAAATTTAATAAATTTTAATAAATAAAAAATAAAAATAATATAAAAAATTCAACATACACTTACAAAGCAAATTATAGTATATAAAATACTCCTGTGCAAAAATGCAACTAATTCTTGAACATTTAAATTATACTGAGGGACTGGAGAAGTAGTTCAACAGTGAAGGACACTCACAGTCGATGCTGCTTCAGTGGATGCAGTTTCTATTACCAGCACCATCTTTAACTCCAGATCCTGGGGACCGGACACCCTCTTCTGGTTTCCATTGGCACCTGGAATTCATTTAGTGCATAAACATTAATGGTGGCAAAGCCTTCATACACATAAAATCGTTAATCTTTATAAATCATGAAACTGTGCTAAGCTAAATAGATTAATTGACTTATTAATTTTAGTAGATGTGAGTATATGTTGAGGATTTTTCTTTGTGTAGATTTTGTTATGTTATATAGCTCTGTGGTTAAATGATTTGGTTGTCTTCCAGAGGACCTGAGTTCAACTCCCAACACCCACCTGGCAGGTCACAATCATCTATTAATTCCAGCAGACTGGAATATTCTCCGGTTCTCAGAGAGCACCAGGCATGCATACTCATGATACACAACCATATATGTGAGCTAAACACCCAAATACATAAAGTAAGAAAATGATAAAAAAATATTAAATTATACAATCTGAAAGCAGAGATGATTTTATTTCTTCCAAGCATATTGAATGCACTTCATTCATTTTACTACCCAGGCATAACTGTCCCATCTACAACTTTCAGCAATTTGTTCATTTTGCTTGAGAAAAACAGGCATTTTTTTAATTCATTCTCACGCTTAGAGAGGAAGCTTTCAGTAGTGCACTATAGAGTGTGATGCTTCCGTGTTCTGATTTTATATGGGAAAATGCACTTCTATACTTTCTATGGCATTTTTCCTGTTGCACAGCTGTTTATTTTTCCCTTAAATTTAGTTAGTTTTTATTCCATGTAATGTGATGAAGCAGTGATTCGTCCTCTCATTAAATAGTCTACATCACTGAAGTGTTTCTTGCATGTTAGCACGATGGTCTCTGGTTTTCATTACTGTCTTATTTGATTTGTCTGCTTCAGTTATCCTTTATTTGCTGCTTACATGTAGTACCATTTTCAATTATTTCCATTTCAGTAGTTTGCAACTTTGGATCTAAGATAGCTAAAAGTAGTGCATATTCTGATCTTAACTAATTTTGCCTAACTGTGTGTTTTGATTTAAAAGTTTAATACATTTACACTTGAGGTAAAGAGCTTTCCCCTGCTGTGGATTTATAGTTTTATATATCATTCTGTCTAAAATTTCTTTATGATTTTGGGTTTATTTCAGTTTTTAGTAGAATATTCAAATTTTCTTTACTAACTTGGGTATATCATGTTTATTTATGATCTATTTTTGGTTATGATGGAGAATTCTTTGAACACCCTTTTGTGTTGCGGTTCCCCTCCCTCTACTCCTGCATTTCTTCCCACTTTCCCTTCCATTCTGATCCATACCTTTTTATTTTTTTCATTAAAAAATGAAAGTGATTCCTTGGGATAATAAAATAAAGTAAGATATGATAAAACAAATCCAACACATTAGAACTGGACAAACAAACAAACTACAACCATAAAACCAAAAGGAAAAGAACCCCAAAGAAGGGACAAGAAACAGAAAGCAAAACCTTCACACATTCATGAATCTCATAAAAATATCAAAGTGGAAGTCTTAATAAATACAGAAAAGATCTGTAGGGTTAAAAAAGAAAAGATAAGTAAAATAAAACAAAAATGCAAATAATAAGATGAAATTTAAAAAAAGAAAAGAAAAAAGCCCTGACATGACCTTATGGAAAAGGAACCTCCAAAGATGCCCCATAACTGAGGAATGGAGACAGAAATTGTGGTACATTTACAAAATGGAATACTACTAAGCAATTAAATACAAGGAAATCATGACATTTTCAGGCAAATGGATGGAATTAGAAAAGATCATTCTGAGTGAGGTATCATAGAATCACATGGTATATGCTCAATTATAAGCAGATTTTAGACATATATAGGACAAACATACTAAAATCTGTACACCTAAAGAAGCTAAGCAAGAAGGAGGACCCTGGGTAAGATGCTCAATCCTCATTTAGTAAGGCAAAATTAAAGACATCAGAAGAGGGAGAAAACAGGGAAAAGGACAGGAGCCTACCACAGAGGGCCTCTGAAAGACTCTATCCAGCAGTGTATCAAAACATATGCTGAGGCTCATAGCCAAAAATTGGGCAGAGAGCAGGGATTATTAAGAAAAAATAGGGAGATAGTAAGACCTGGAGTAGAGAGAAGTTCTACAAGGAGAACAACAGAACTAAAAAATCTGGACCCAGGGGTCTTTTCTGAGACTAATACTCCAAACAAGGACCATGCATGGAGATAACCTAGAACCCCTGGACAGATGTAGCCCATGGCAGTTCAGTGTCCAAGTGGGTTCCCTGGTAAGGGGAACAGGGGTTGTCTATGACATGAACTTAGTGGCTGGCTCTTTGATCACCTCCCCTGAGTGTGGAACAGCCTTCCCAGGCCACAGAGGAAGAAAATGAAGTCAGTCCTAATGTGAGCTGGTAGGCTATGATCAGAAGGAAGAGAGGAAGACCTCCACTATCATTGGACTGGAGAAGGGACATGGGAGGAAGGAGGGAGAAAGAGTGGGATTGGTCAGGGACAAGGGAGGGGGCTACAGTTGGAATACGAAGGAAATAAATAAATAAATAGATAGATAGATAGATAGATAGATAGATAGATAGATAGATAGATAAATGAACAGTTGTTTCCTCAGTGAGACTCACCTGGAAGAAACTAAATCTACATTCACAAATGATTATTGATTGAAAATTGCTTGGGGTTAGAAATGGGACCATGAGTCCACTTTTCATTTCACCTCTAGGACACTGACAAGTGCAGGCCTACTGAGGTCTTGGGTATGCTGCTTCAGTCTCGGGTGAGTTCATGTATCCATTTATCATAGTCCTTTAAGGCCTTGACTCCTTGGTGTCCTCCTTCCCCTCTGACTCTTGCACTTTTCCAACTTCTCTCTTTCTAGGGGTTGCCTGAATCCTGGAGAGGAGGGATCAGATGGAGCTATGCTAATTAGGGTATAGTTTTCCAAGGTCTCTCACAGTCTCACAGCAAAATGTCTGTGGTTCTTTGTATTTGTTCCCATTTCCTTCAGGAGGAAGCTTCCTCTGAGGATTGCTCAGCAAGGCACTGCTATATGAGAATAGCAGATTGTCATTAGAAGTCATTTTATTGCTATATTTTGTTGTCATGATTGTTTGGTTATAAACAGTTATATTTGCTTTTAATTCTGTCCCTGGGCTATCAAGTCTCACTTTCTTGATCAGACAAAGAGCATTCAGAATATGATTCAATCTCACAGAAGGGGCCTTCAGTTAAACAGGTATTGATTGGCTACTCCCATAAACTTTACACCAGCATTTCACTAGCATATCTTGCAGGCAGAACACTATTGTTTATAAAATAGTTTGAGGTGTTTTCACTTTTAAATTGCTCCTTAGGCAAGGAACAGATTAACATCCTATACCAAAGGTGCTATAAAGTAGTAGTAAAAGCCCTATGAAGGTAGCAGCTCAACTTTTCGAGGTTCAATAATATGTGTAGGTGTTGTTTTCAGCAATGGGACCTTGGCATCAATTTGTGGAGAGCAAACTATACTGTTGGCAATAGCCTGGGTTGTTCCTATGTGACACCTATAGCCAATGTCTCAATTTCATGTACCCAGTCCTGGGACCCTGTATCTCTCATTATTTGATGACTTCAGTTAGATGTCCTTTATATATGTATATATTTTAAGAAGCATTTACTGAATTAAGTTTCCATACTATATCTCAAAAGACCTTTAATTTTGGCTGTCTCTCCCAGAATACCCTCCATTGTCTACCCCCCCCCAATTGATCCTCCAATTGCAGCTTCACACTAGCCATCCATAACTAGTTATTTTATTTACCATCTCTAGGGAGATCTCTTTGTCATACCTTAGTCAACTGTTCTATATCTAATGTCTGTTGTCCTACAGATTATAGCTTATTTATAATTGACTTAACAGATAATATACACAAATACAAATATAGTATGTACTCACTTATACATGGATGTTATTTGTTTAGTTAATGATAAGCAAGCTACAATCATGATGATCTCTCCCCTGTGAATCTCATGATGTCATGTTTTAAACAGCTGAATTATACACCATTATGTTAATATACCACATTTTCCCATACTCATTCTCCTCTTAAGGGACATCTAGGTTCTTTCAAATTTCCAGATATTGTGAATAAAGTATCAATGAATATGATAGAGAAAGTGTCTTTGTCCTTTGGGTATGTTTCCAAGAGTGGTGTAATTGATTCTCATCTTACTGAGGAAATGAAACTTTGATTTCCATAGTAGCTGTACAACTTTATACTCCCACCAGCAGTGAATGAGTGTTGTCCTGATTCCAAATCCTTGACACTATGAGCTCTCACTGGTATTATTAATCCTGGCCATTCTGGCAGTGTTAAAATGAAATATTAAAGTAGTTTTAATTCCATTTTCCTGATGACAAAGGATTTTAACCCTTAAATGTTTCTCAGCTATTTGAGTTTCTCTTTTAAGAATTCTCTGGGAGACATGCAGGGATAAAGATAAAGCAGAGATGAAAGGATGTCCAACAAATGCCTGCCCCAACCTGAGACCTACCCCATGGGAGAGAGCCACCCCCTGACTCTATTAATGATGCTCTGCTATGCTTATAGATAGGAGACTAGCATAGCAGCCTTCTGAGAGGCTCCACCCAAGAGCTGATTTGAACACATGCTGAGACTCACAGCCAAACACTGGACAGAGCATAGAGAGGCTTGTGGAAGAATAGGGGAAAGTATAAAAGGACCCAGAGTGGACAGAAGCACCACAATAAGACCAACAGAGCCAAATAACATAGGCCCAGGGGTCTTATGGAACATCAATCAAGGACCATGCATGGATTCAGTCTAAGCCCTTTGTACATACATAGATGACAGATAGCTAGGCCAACAGGAAGGTCCCCTAGAAAGAGGTGCACGGGGCTGTCTCTGACATGTTGGCTGCTTTTAAATGTACAAAGCCATATACATTTATGTTTGGGTCTTTAATTCAATTTATTAATAAATGTGTTTGGCTTATTTTTGTTTTTTTGCCAAGACCATCTTGTTTTTATTATTATATCTCTGTAGTACAATTTCAGGTGGGTAATAGTGATATCTCCAGCAGTTACTTTATTATTCAGGATTGTTTTACATACCCTTGTGTGTGTGTGCGTGCGTGCACGTGGGCATATACAAATAGGATATTGAATTAGTCCTTTCATTGGTGAAGAATTGTGTAGGTGTTTTCATGGGAATTACATAGAATCCGTTTCTTGCTTGGGGTGTAGTTGTTGTCATTTTTAACTATACTAATCCTGATAATCATGTGCATGGGAGATCATTTCATCTTCTACTATCTTCTTTAATTTCTTTCTTCAGTCTCTTAATGTTTGTATCATACAAGTCTTCTACTTCTTTGTTGTACTATATTTTATATTATCTAAGGCTATTGTAAAATGGGTTGTTTCAGAGTTTTTTTTTTTCTCAGTCTGTCATTTCTACATGGGATGAATACTGGTTTTTGTGAGTTGATTTTGTATTTAGCTACTTTTAGATGCTCTGGATGTTGTTTGTATCTTGTTGGGCATTTTCTTTTTTAGGTTAGGGAAATTTTGTTCTACAGATTTGTTGAAAATATTTTCTGTGCCTTTGACCTGTGTTGTATTATGGTCTCGTGCTTTTTATTTGTTAATTGTTTGCTTTCTCATATGCTGAGATTCTTACTGTTACAAGCAAACTGTCATGTACTCCAAGTATTGCAGTTTAATATTGCCTAGGAAATTATTCCTGATTGGCTGATTAAAAAGCCTAAAGCTGGGAAGTGCAGAATGGGATTCACTTGACCAATATTGAGGGCTTTAGTGAGAGGAAAATCACAGAAAGGAGGTAGACAGTAAGAGAAGAAGAAGGAGGATGCCACATGGTTAACTTGGAAAAGGAATTATGTTGGCCAGGAGGAAGGACTACAGAATGGAGAAGATGGAGGGAGTGATTCCAGATGAAGCATAAGCAAATATTTATGGAATTTTGGATGGGGGATGGGCCAACAAGGAAGGTGAAGGAAGATTACATGGGATGGGACAGAAAGATATGAGATAGTGTAGGTGAAATATCTGCCTAGTCCAAGGTAAAATAAGCCAATTATAAAATCTACAAGGTATCTGTGTCTTATTGATTATGATGAAAGGTTAAATAATACTTCTGTCATAATTATAGGGTTAATAATAAACATATTTAGCCTGACACCATTTATTTTTAACAACAGACTTGGGTTTCTTTTCTTTTGGCTTTCTATTATTCTTAAATTTGCACTTTTTGTACTCTCCAAGATTTTTTTTTGGATATTTTATGCCAGAATTTGTGTGAGTTAATATTTTCCTTGACCTAATTAATTATTTATTCTTTAATGTTCTTAATCTCAGTGACTGAGATTCTTTCTTTCATCACTTTAGCTCTGTTCATGAGTCTTACCTCTGAGGTTCCTATCTGAACACGTAAATTTTCATTTCCAAATTTTTTAGTTTGGGTTTTCGTTATTGATTCTGTTTCCAGTTTCATGTGTTGAAGTGTTTTATCCATTTCATTCTACTCTTTGTTCGTGTTTTCGAAGATACATTTAAGGGGGTTTATTCATTTCCTCTTTATCATGTTTATATACACTATTTTAAAGTCTTGTACTTCAGGTACATTGTGATACTCAGGGCCTACTGTAGTAGCATTGCTGGGCTCTAT
This sequence comes from Pachyuromys duprasi, assembly GCA_028658305.1. Classification (NCBI taxonomy): domain Eukaryota; kingdom Metazoa; phylum Chordata; class Mammalia; order Rodentia; family Muridae; genus Pachyuromys; species Pachyuromys duprasi. Next base: position 20,511,431 of record CM053765.1, read on the forward strand.
TGAAGACATTTTTATTCTTGCTGTTACTGTGTTTTTATGCCCATAACTAGACTTCTGGTTTCAGAAGATTGTAATTCTAGAAGCTGAAACCTGTTCTTTTTTTTTGTTGTTGTTGTTGAGTGGGCATTCTGTCCCTTAGTTTCTGTTACCCTCTTTGGTTCTTATTAGCTTTTTGTCATGTGTAGTAAGGTAGGAGATTCTTCTGGAAACCCAATAGTTGTGGCTACTGGGCGTTTCAGGTAAAATATGTTCCTAGGCATTGGCAGAGCATATTTAGGGATAGGGCTGGGCTAGGAGAGGGAAGCTGAGACAGTCCAGAGCAGGGAGGAAAGCAAGATATTCTGCCAGTTTCACCTAAATCCACTGTATTAAGGGCAGAGAGTGAGGAGAGGTCACAAGTGGTAGTATGCTATAGAGCTGGGAATGATAACAGGGTAATTAGTTGGAGGAGATGTGAAGGTCTGAAACACACCTACATATGTCTCTGGTCTTCTTAGTTCTCTGTCAGGCTCGGCTAGAAGGTTCCTATAGAAAGCCTGTTCAAATTGAGGACTTGGCTAACTGGAAATTTTGGGAGGATGGTTGAAAAAGAGCTAAGTGCTGGAGCTAAGACCCTGGAGATAGGGTCAGAGAAAAGAAAACTGCTAAGCAGGTGTTGTGCTACAGCAATGAAGATGAGGGTTTGAGCTACAGGTGGGATACAAAATGAATAAACTGTAATTAATAAAATAAATAAATCAAAAAAATCATCAGCAATTTAACCATCTTTAACTCCCTCCCCCCACACAAAATCTAACCTAAAATATTTGAGCAAACTTTTAGAAATATGATGTTCAGACAAGAGCCTAGTATTACTATCATCTGAGAAGCTTCACCCTACAGTGGTTTGAACAAGATACTAAGAACCATTGCTTAACATTAGGCAAAGCTCTCGGGTTCTTGTGGAGCAATGGAGGGAAGGATAGATAGTCCTGAAGGGAGCAAAAACTTCTCAAGAATATCAATGGTGTCACCTAACCTGGGCTTATAGAAGCTTAGAGAGACTGACTATTTACCAAAGAGTGTGCAAGGGCTGGATCTAGGCCCAAGACACATATGTAACTGATGGGCAACTTGGTCTTCATGTAGGTTCCTTAGCAAGTGGAATGGGGGTTGTGTTTCACATGGACTCTGTTGCCTGCTTTTAAATCACTTTTCTCTAGTTTAGCTGTCTTGTCTGGCCTCAGTGGAAGAGAATGTGCTTAATTCTGATTCAACTTGATGTGCAGGGGTGGTTTATAATGGGTGGTCTCCCGGTTTTTTGAAGAGAAGAAGAAGGGAGAAAGAAGAAGAGGGTGGGGTAGGACCTGAAGTAGAGGAGGGAGGGGTCTGTGATCTGGATGTAAAATGAATAAATTTATTAAAAAATGGCAAAAAGAAGAAATGTGAAGAAAATGAAAAAAACTATAATAGGAAGTAAGAAATAAACTTTATAGTAATTCTAGGTCTGGGAGGTATTTTCTATTAATATCTAAGTCATTTACATCATGTAGAAAACAAAAATAATGGAATGTAAACCATTTAAAAACTCCTATTAGAGTCCTGAAATCATTCCTAGAGGCTTCTGTGTTCTCTACTCATATTTCTAGGTTCTGTTCTCATTTTCACCTCATGTGTCTTACTGCTTTTTAACAAAGCAGAACTGAAGGGAACAATATTTCCTGTTTTTTACTTCATTTGATATTATCCACCACCAGAAAAATATTATATTAAATCTTTACAGTTAATTCTGAAGGAACCATACAAATAGATTCATGGCTGACAGTGACACTTCTCTCATCATCTCTCATGACTGTTGAGAATGGTGGCTGCCAGCTAATTAGGAAAGTGGAAGCATTTAATTCCAAACTTACATCGATTTGGTACTAGAAAGGAGTGCTGTCGAAGTCAAATGGGGATTTGTTGCACTACACATAGAAATCTAGCACTTATACTTCATGGAGGAATCTCACATAGCAGAAAATGTAGACAGTGATCATGCTTTGTGACTTTTCTGAGGTTGGATTGAATGCAATCTGGGTTCACCTAGAGTTTCTCATGAGTAGAATTGCACATAATTGGACAAGAAATTTCTTCAGTGCTCAAATTGTTCCCTAACATGTCTGTCGGGTTAGAACAAAATCTCCTTTCAAAACAAGCATTACAAGGGAGCTGCTGTATAATCATCTCATGAATTAGTTTTCTAAGAAGTGAACACTTTAAATAGCTCTAAACATTTCAGGTTTTCAAAAAACCACTGCATTGAGATAATACAGTATTCTTTTATCACACTAACTTTGAATCAGATGGATTTATATTTGAATCCTTGCTTTGGTTGTTTGCTATTGAGTACCAGTCCTTGACCCCTTTAAGCTAAGATTCTTCATATGAAAAAATATTACATTTATTCTGTATAGGTTGCTATGATTATTAAAAGATGAAATGTGTGCAAATTCCTTGGAGAAAATTCAATAATTAATCACAAAATATATTTTGTGTTACACACATTTACATTTGTATCATTATTGTATAGAAATATAGGTTTGAAATTTTAACAGCAGTCTTTGAAGTCTTCGAAGTAAGTACTTACCTCACAAGAATTAGTTGGATACATATTTGGGTAGGGTAGAAGAATTGCAACATCAGATCCCCACACTTTCTGACTTTGATGCTGTAATGTGAACGGAATGCGTTTTCTCCCCAGAAATGGTCATGAACCTCATCCTAGTTTGAAAAATTTGCATAACATCTAAAATATTTTTGGCTGTTATCTCTGTAAGTAAATCCATAAGATGATAAGTAGAGCATCCCAAAAATGTGAGCACAGTTCACTTTGAAATGGAACACCTATGAGAATCTAGAGATGGTTGAGAAAGTGTAGAATATGAAATTTACTTTCCTCCTAAGGGCTGTTGTATCTTCTGAGGATTTCAGTGATATGTTAGGAAATATGGTTTCTAACCTGTACAGGAAGATTAATATCAGACAAATTTTAGAAATGATTCTAAGTTATCATTTACATCACAATCTCTCCCCTTTCCTTGCCGCCTCCTTTTATGTTCAAGAGAGCATATCTGCTAACAGATGTATGCTAACAGGAAACCTCTGATTCCTCAGTTACCTAATTTTTTTTCTCATACAACAATCAAATAAAAGTTAAGACATATAATAATAACTGTAAAATGAAATGTTCAGTGACATGTGCATTTTTATTGCCCTAATGTAACAAGGAAAAATGGGCTATTCAGAGTAGAAGAGAAAGAAAGAAAGAAAGAAAGAAAAGGGGAAAGGGTTACAAATCATGACTTTACTAAGACTGCTTTTAAGAGACATGTAACAGACAAGGAAAAGAGAAACACAGCATGATTAAAGATAGATGGCCACAAACATGGTGTCCCTGTTGCTTGTAGGCAGAGGAGGGTGGGTGAGGTGAAATTGAAGAAAAGAAGCAGATTGCTTAGTCAGAATGAATCCAACTTTTATGTTGCTGCTTATTCTGTATAGATTAGAATCCCACAGGTGAAAATAACAATTATGTAGGAACATGGAATGGAGGAGATATTTTTTTTTTCTAAAGTGAGTATAAAAACCCAATTGTGACAATAAGGAAAACCATGAGCCATCCGGTGCCCTGAATACCAAATAAAATCATTTTTTTTCTTTGTAAGAAAAGCATATAGGTAAAATGGAAAAGAACAATTTTAAAGGACTTCAGAAGTAAGTAAAACTCAGTGTACACAGCCAGGGTTCACGTTCATTTTCCACCCTGTCCTTATCAAACACTCAGAGTTTTAAGACAAAATACTAAGGAGGGGACATCAATTTTGGCACTTTTTGTTAAGTTTGACACACCTAGTATGAAGCCTTTGATTTTTTTTCTGTTCATATACATTAGTAATTTGCATTTATCCTTTCATTTTCTTTGTCTCATCTAAGCTCTACCTCTTATATCTTCTATGACTTCCTGAGCTTATATTTAAATGTTTAAAAACACCTAGACCTCCTGCTCAGATGTGGCTGATTGGCAGCTCAGTCTCTATGTAGACCTCTGAGTGAGGGGATCAGGGGCTGCCTCTATCATGAACTCAGTTGACTGCTCTCTAATCACTCGCCCCAGATGATGCAGCCTTGCCAGACCATGGAGGAAGAGGATCCAAGCAGTCCTGATGAGACTTAACAAGCTATGGGCAGATGGCAATAATCCTCCTTTCAGTGGAGCAGGGGAAGGGAATGAGGGGAAGAGAGAGGGAGGGTGGGAGTAGAGGAGTTGAGGGAGAGGGCTTCCATCAGACCTATAATGAATAAATTCTGAATAAAAAATTAAAAAAAAAACCACATCATCCTTATGTTACCCTACTCCTGTTACTTTAAGCGATTTGTCAGTATTAATATTTCCTGAATTAATAAATTCATTAATATTTGTGAAAAGATGTCTATAAATATTAAATGGCCAGGGGTAGTTTTGAACTTTCATCCTGTATTTCAGCCTTCTGAATACCAGGATTATAGATTTGTGGTACTGTATCAGGCTCTTATTCATTTACTATTCATTTTCAGTATTACTTGGAGCACCTACTTCCTATATTATTCTATATTATTTTTTAAATATTTTATTTAACATATTTATTTTAAATAAAAATTAAAAAAATATTTTTATTTATTATTCTATATTATTTTTTAAATTTTTATTTCACTTTTTAAACTACAATTTATTCACTTCGTATCCCATCTGTAGCCCCCTCCCTCACCCCCTCCCAATTCCACCATCCCTCCCTCTTCTTCACCTAAACTCCTTCCCCAGACCAATGATAGGGGAGGTCCTCCTCCCCTTTCATCTGACCCTACTCTATCAGGTCTCATCAGAACTCGCTGCACTGTCTTCCTCTGTGGACTGGTAAGGCTGCCACCCTTCCCCCCGCCCCCTCAGGTGGAGGTGATCAAAGAGCCAGCCCCTGAGTTCATGTCAGAGACAGTCCCTGTTCCTATTATTGGGGAGACATTGAGCTGCTGTGGGCTACTTCTGTGCAGGGGTTCTAGCTTATCTCTAGGCAGGCTCCTTGTTTAGATTAATCAGTCTTGTAAAAGACCCCTGTGCTCAGATTTTTTGGTTCTGTTACTCTCCTTGTGGAGCTCCTGTCCCCTCCAGGTATTTGTTTTTCCCCCTTCAATCATAAGATTCCCTACCATCTGCCCAAAGTTAAAAGGAAATCATGAAATTTGCAGGCAAATGATGGGATCTAGTAAAGATATTCTGAGTGAGGTATTCCAGAAGCAGAAAGACACATATGGTATATACTCATTTATAGGTGCATATTAGACATATAAATAGGATAATCATACTAGAATCTGTATACCTAAGGAAGCTAATCAAGAAGGAGTACCCTGAGTAAGATCAAACCCCTGCTATCCAAATTCCAGGCGCACCATACTACTGTAACTGATCCTTTAGAGACCTCAGAGGACTCCCTTCTTGCTATTCCATGGACTTTTCTCTCCCTTCACACACTGACTCTATGAAGGATGGATGTCTGATCGCTTCTTCCTGGACACATCTCACCTCGCTTCCTATTTAATTCCAATCTTTTAGCTCACCTCTGGCTTTGCTTTCAGATGCCCTATGCCCTGCATGTCAAAATGCATACATGTCACATATCCTTGTGTTTCCAAAAAGGCGAGTAATCTGAAAACTAAAGTTACTATGTAATATGGTGATGTGATAAATATCCATTGTATTTTCTTTCTTTATTGTTGTTGTTAAAGCATGTCATGTTAGAAACAATTTAGAGAATTATTTATGATGTTTAGTGAAATAACTTAAGTCTTTATTAATGTAAAATTATTTGTGGGATTTTAGGGTATAATGCTATATGAGTTAGATTTAAGTGCTTATATTAATATGTGATGCAAAGCCTATAAAATGTTATGTGTTAAATTAAATTGTTAATTAATGTGTAAGAAACTTGAAATAGAATGTGCATTTTTTCATTTTTAAAAATACATTATTTTTACATTTTTATTTATTTATTTATTATTTATATAAATTTATTCACTTTGTACCCCAGTTGTAGCCCTCTCCCTATCACCTCTCAGTCCCACCCACCCTCCCTCTTCTGCTTCTCCTCTAGTCCACTGTTAGGGAAGGACCTCTTCCCTTTCTATCTGACCCTAGCCTAACAGGTCTCATCAGAACTGGTCATATCATCTTCCTGTGTGTCCTGGAAAGGCTGCACCCTCCCCCCCATCCCTGACACACACACCCAGGGCAGGTGATCAGAGAGCTGGCCACTGATTCCATGATAGACATAGTCCCTGATCCCCTTACTAGGGAACCAACGTGGAAACTGAGCAGCCTATGGGCTCCATCTGAGCAGGGTGTCTAGATCCTCTCCATGCATAGTCCTTGGTTGGAGTATCAGTCTCTGCATGCTTTCTTAGGTCCAGGTTATTTGGCTCTGTTGTTCTCCACGTGGGACTCCAGTCCCCTCCAGGTCTTTCTATCTTCTCCTTCTTCCATAAGATTTCCTGTACTCAGACCAAACTTTGGCTCTGAGTCTTAGCATCTGCTTCAATACCCTGCTTGGTAGAGCCTTTCAGAGGGCCTATGTCAAAGGCTGCTGTCCTGTTCCCTGTCTTCTCCTACATCTGATATCTATCCTGTTTGCCTTTCTGAATGATTCCATTTCATACCCATGAGATTGGCTAAGATCAAAGACACACATATTATATACTCACTCATAAGTGGATATTAGCCATATAACATAAGATAAACATTACTAAAATCTGTACCCCGAAAGAAGCTAAACAAGAAGACCCTGGGTATGATGATCAATCCTCACTCAGAAAGGCAAACAAGATGGACATCAGAAGAGGGAGAAAATAGGGAACAGGACAAGAGCCTACCACAGAAAAACTCTCCCCAGCAGTGAATCAAAGCAGATGCTGCGATTCAAAGCCAAAGTTTGGGCAGGGTGTAGGAAATCTTATGAAAGAAGGAAGTGGGGGATAGAAAGACCTGGAGAGGAAAGGAGCTCCACAAGGAGAGCAACAGAACCAAAAATTCTGGGCACAGGGTATTTTCTGAGACTGATATTTTAACCAAGAACCATGCATGGAGATAACCTAAAAGTCCTACACAGATGTAGCCCATGGCAGCTCAGTCTCCAAGTGGGTTCACTAACAATGGGAACAATGACTGTCTCTGACATGAACTCAGAGGCTGGCTCTTTAATCACCTACCCCTGATGGGGGAGCAGCCTTACCAGGCCATACAGGAAAGCAATGCAGCCATTCCTGATGAGACCCGATAGGCTAGGATCTGGTGGAAGGGGAAGAGGACCTCCCCTATCAGTGATTGGGGAAGGGCACAGTTGGGGAAAAGGGAGTGTGGGATTGGGAGGGGAGGAGAGAGGGACATACAGGGGTGATACAAAGTGAATAAACTGTAATTAATAAAAATAAAAATAATCAAATAATAATTAAAAACAGAAAAAAATGCTATCTAGGTTTATTTAGTTAATCTTTTGTTTTGCTGTGTTATAAATATCAGACTAATGTAAATTTTCTGTGAGCAATTCTATTTCTTTCAAAGTCAAGACTAATTATTTATTCAGGCAATTTTGTCTCTGCTTGTATTAATTTTGGCATACATGATAAACTGGAGCTATAAGATAAAGTTTGGGTGTTCAAAAACACCAACTTACTTCAAAGAAGCATGTAAAGCCCTCTATAATTCTTTGAACCAAGAGAATTTGCTTAATATTCTCTTGAAAAGTATAAAAAGCACTACACTAATTATACTCAAACTTTTTATACTATAGTTTGAAAAAAAATAATAATAGCCAACAACTCCTCAGGACAATTACATAGATGACATTTTTGTATTGCTATTGAGAGTGATTCTTGAATGTGTGTATTGAATATCCACAGGAACATAATGTAATTTCAGATGACCAATATTGATAAAATAAGAAGCACTTTAACTTAAATGGTAGTGTCAGAGTTATGGATCAGAGGGTAAAGGAGCTTGAGTCAAACTTGATAGCCTGAGTTGGATCTCTCCAATCCATACCATGGAGTGATTGAATCCATTGTCTCTCACAGCCTTTACTCTGTTCTAATTGCACAGATACATATACATACACACATACACACACAGCAACACACACATTTATAAACATAGTTTAAGAAACTAAATTGAGTACAGACAAAATATAAATATTTCCAAGGTATTTAATCATTTAGTTATTCATTCATTCATTCATTCAAATTTTCTTGAATACTTTGAGGTTAAAAACATTTCTTAAAAAATAGTAACAGAGGGCTGTAAAATTTTCTCCAGCATTAAGAAAAATGTGCTTTGTTTTGTTTTGTTTTATAGGAGAAATAGATTATGAGCTAATTGGTAATGTAGTTAAGAAAGTGGTGATTGCAACACAACTAAAAAATCTGGACACAGGGGTATTTTCTGAGACTGACACTCCAACCAAAGACCATGCATGGAGATAACCTAAAACCCCTGCACAGATGTAGCCCATGGCATCTCAGTGTCTAAGTGGGTACCCTAGTAATGGGAACAGGGACTGTCTCTGACATGAACTCAGTGGCTGTCTTTTTGACCCCCTACCCCCTAGGGCGGAGCAGCCTTACCAGGCCACAGAGGAAATCAACGCAGCCAGTCCTGATGAGACCTGATAGGCCAAGGTCAAAGGGAAGGGTAGGAACACCTCCTCTATCAGTGGACTTGGGGAAGGACATAGGAGGAGATGAGGCAGGAAAGGTGGGATTAGGAGGGGAGGAGGGAGGGTGCTAAGGCTGGGATACAAAGTGAATAAGGTGTAATTAATAAAAATAAGTTAATTAAAAAAAGAAAGCGGTGATTAACTGGTCATTGGTGGATAAGAAAAAGATGAAGGTGCACTTAGTTATGGTTTCCCTAATGTGAAGAGGCACCAAACCACAATTTTTATGACCAAAAAAAAGCTAATTAAAGCTTCCTTTCACTTCAGAGGTTTATTCTATTATCATCATGGCAGGAAGCATGGCAGAGTGCATGCAGACATGGTCCTGGAGGGCTCTACAGCTTTATCCACAGGCAGCAGAAGGAGACCAAATTAAGCTTCTGAGACCAGAAAACTCACCTCTACAGTGGCATACTTCCTGTAACAAGGCCACACCTCCTAATAGTGCCACTCCCTATGGGCCAATCATTAAAACAAGTCAGCCTATGTATGGTAGCCATTCCTATTCAGACCACAACCATTCTTGAAAAGTAAACAGACTTTCATTGGACGCATAATTGAGAGTATTTTGTCACATCCCCTACAAAAGGAACCAGTAGTTATTACTATCATAGTGATTATGATACTGAGTGTCTTTGTAAAATGGAAGAAATTGATCCAGGGAACATGTCATAGAGGTGCTGTACTTGATTTCTGTACTTTTCAGGGAGGAGAACTAGGGTAGTTCTATGCTAAAGATAGGAGAGGAGCACTGCAGTAAATCAGAGACAACACATTGAAGAGAAACCATAAAAACTGACTAAGTCCGGTAAGTAATGGTGGAGGTTGTGTTAATATATATAGTTTTAATTGTACTCAACAAGAACAAAGGGACCCATTAGTAAAATGTATTGAAAGCATATAACATATGTAGTTACTGCTACAGTTCTTTTAAAATATAGAAATGTGGATTGATAATGATCCTTTC
>CM053765.1:20521653-20566822 GCA_028658305.1 Pachyuromys duprasi
ACACTATTTTCTTGTAGTTATCCATTACCTTTAGTCTTAAAATATGTCTGACTATTATTCTGGATAGATCCCTGATTCTTGATGTAAAGGATTTGATGAAGGCACGCCACTAAAAATAATTATCCCAAAGTTTTTCACACTCCTACATTGTAAAGTTGTAGAATTGTTCATTCATTCTCATGTACTGCAAGAATCTTTCTGGTGTTGGTTGAGCTAGTCCATTAATCTATGCATGTAGCAGCATGTTATTACAAGTCATTTTTATTGCTGTTTCTTCAGCAGAATAATAATAGTAAGATTTCCCTAGTCTCATTGTCTATCTAGTTTCAGATACTTGGCCACTTTACCAGTGTCAGGTGTGGGTTCCATTTCTTCTCATAGGCCTTGAATCAAGTAAAAAAGTGATTCATTACTAACATAACAGTTATATGTCTATTGGACCTGCATATCTTTCAGGCAGGACACTGTTGTATGCATAGTAATTTATGGAAGGATTCTCTTGATGATTACATATCTCTTCTTTCAGCATGTAGAAAAAGTTCCATTACCATGAGTCAGTAGGGTGAAGCTGTTAGTTAGATTCCAGTTTGAATTCTCAATGTTAGAGAAAATAAGCATGCATTGTCTTCAGGAATAGTGCATTACTATCACACTGTAGAGATCAAACAATAGCCTTGGCAATGCTTTGTGGTACTTGGGGGGGGGGTTCCTGGGTCCCTTTTGGCCAACACCTCAACAAGATGTAACTCATTTCTTATACTAGAGGTTTTGCTTTGTGGATTAAGATGTCTAATCAGAGTATTTTCTCTCCTATCATTTACTGATTCCATTATGTATACATATGTGAAGTTTATAAGCCTCCTAATAGTTTTTCAGATGATCTTTAGTATTTGTTGTCCTCTCCAAATTCAGTCTTTGTCCATTTTCTCCCACCCCTTCCATTTATTTCTGCTACTATAGTTTCACCTTTAACTCTCGATAACCTATCAATCTGTTTCATCTGTGATGGGATATCCTTTCTTCTACCAGGTTTTTTTTTTCACTATCCTTTGTGGTGCACCAAAAGCTTAAAATCTTATGGCCTTATATAAAAGAATACATACAACATTTGTCTTTTGGCGTCTTGGTTACCTCAATCAAATGGGTGTTTCTAGTTCCATTCATTTACTTGAAATTTTGCTTATTTGAATTTTCTTAGCAGATGAATAACAGTTTATTGTGTAAATGTATAATATTTTCATTACCCTTTCATTCATTTCTTTGTAGATCTTTAAGCTTTTTTCTAAATTTTTGGGTATTATGAATAAAGCACCAATAAAGATAGATAAGCAAGTACCTCTGGAGTAGAAAGTAGAGGCTCTAGGGTATATGCCCGAGAATGATCTAACTGATCTTGAAGTAGTTTGATTCCTAGGATTCCAAGGAACTGCCAGACCAATTTCCACAGCACCTCCACCAGTTTACAATGAAAAGCATGCATGACCCTCTGTTTAACTGTTCTTGGCAATTCTGACTAAGGTGTAGTGAAATTTCAAAGTAGTTTTAATTACGTTACATTTTTAAGAATTCTTTGATTAACTCTGTACCCCATTTTTAAATGGGCTGTTTGATTTCCTGATGTTAAGGGTTTTTTTTTTACTTCCTTATGTATTCCAGATACTAATTTTATATCATCTGTATAATTGATGAAGGTATTTTGTCTTTAAAAATATTGCTTACAAAAGTAAGCAATGGTGTTTTAATGCATACCTTACTTTTTTTTCCAATTTTTAAATTAATTTATTTATTTTTATATCAATCACAGGTTAGGTACTTTGCATCCCAGGCATAGCCTCCTCCCTCATTCCCTCCCACCCTCCCAATCCCTCCTTCATCTCCCTCCTCCCCGCCCCCTCCAAGTCCACCAACATGGGAGGACCTTACTTTTGGTTGATTCCTCTACCCATTTTTATTCCTTCGGTTGGCTGTTTTTCTATTTCTGTGATAAAATGCCATAACCAAGGAAACTTATAGAAAGAAACACTTTCAAAGTGTTGTGGGTCCATGATTCCTGAACAGTGATATGGAAGCTAGAGCACTAAGATGAGGACACATATCTTCAACAGCAAGCACAGAGAGGTAAGTTAAAATAGCATATTTGAAGCATATTTGGCATTTGAGGTCTTTGAAACCTCAAATATAATCCTCAGTGCCATGTTACCTTAGCAAGGCCACTCTTCCTAAACTTACTGGTTTTAGTTATTTTTCTGTTGCTGTGCAGACATATCAGGACCAAGGCAACTTAACAGAAGTCATAGTTGATTGGCTCTTTTAGCACCAGAAAATTAGAGCCCATTGCCATTTTAGTGGGAAGCATAGCGGTAGACTGGCATGCATGATCTGTACAATAGCTGAGGACTTACATCTTGAGACAACAACCCATGATACAGAGTGAGAGAGATACTGGGAAAACTGTTGACTTTTGGAAGCCCAATCCCAGTGTCATACTCCCTTCAAGTAGGCTATACTTCCTAAGCCTTTGAAAAGGCTACATTAAAAGCTAAGCATTCAAATAAATGAGCCTTGTTAGGCCATTCTCATTTAGGTCACCATACTAACTAAATGGCACCAACAACTTCAGATCAATTATTCAAATGTGCAAGATTGTAGGAGAGTTCTCATTGAAAGCACAGCAGTCTATCTCTTTAATACTGTAATTTCTTGTCCGCAGCAATCTTTTCATCTCTAACAGCACATCTGTTCAGTTGTTCTTCTCAATCCCATCCCTTAAACCCCATATTTCCCCTTCTAATGAGATCCTTCCACTTTCCTTTCCTTGTATTTGTTTCTATACATTGGCACATATTTAACAATTACAAAGTAAAATTTACGTATAAGAGTAAACATACTGTAATTGTTTTTCTGTGCTTAGGTCATCTCTCTCATGTTTTCCAATCCTATTCCTTTTCCTTCCCAAATTTGATATCTTTTCTTTATAAATAAAAATATATTTGTGTACATGTACCATATTTTCATTATCAAATCTTCTTGATAACCATCTAGTCTCAAGTATGATTCTAATTTCTTGTATTGTATATGATCAGTGATATAAATGAATAAGCAAATATGTCTGTAGTAGGTTTTAGAGTCTTTTGTATACACATATATCCAGAAATGAAATAGTTAGTCACATGTATTTCTCTTTTTCACCTTATGCTTCCTGCTCTGTTGGCACATGGAACAAATTTTTCTTGCAAATGTACCTTCTTCAGTGTCTCCTTATACCTCTTGGTTGACTGAGTTTCTGACTGGCTTCTTACATTGCAGTGATGGAATTATCCATCCAGCTGCTAGTTTAGCTGCATCTCCTAAACATGTTTCCATCACTCACCATAGGGTCAGGTCACCTTGACATAGTTCCTAATTCTAAACAAGTAATAGTGTTCTGAGCAAGCTAAACCAAAATTTTCTAACCCTGATCTAAATTTAAAGAAAAGGAACTGTCAGGAAAAAAAAATTCTGTATCCTCCAAAAAGGATTTCAGGCACCAGATGCAGTTTATATCTGTAGATTATTCCCTTCATTATTAAAGATGTGTCCTCTTCTTCAAACTGAATCCTACAAGGATAAGTGAAGGCCTGTCTATTTGAAGTTCCTCTTCTGCTTCCTTCTTTCTCACTGATATCTCTTCCTATTACCCTTTACCAAAACACAGTCTCCTTAAATGAGACAGCAGAGCTCATGGTCCCTCTTATGATCTCCACAACTCCCTCTCCTTCACCAAAGAAAAATTTTTCGTTGACAAAAGGTCCTTTGAAGCTAACATAAATATAACTAAGTGTCTGATGTTAGTATAAGAGTTTACTATAGATTATCACCATAAAACTTCATGTCTTCACAGGATGACCTTTTAACATTGGATCAGGAAAGTCAGGGAGATGGCCGCAGGGGATGTCAGAATGTTTGGAAGCAAAACCAAGTGTTATCCTTTCTGACTTTGTAGATGTGGGATGCTTGTCAAGAAATGCAAGAGGGCACTACTATGTGTGAATGAGCTATAGCTAACAAAGGCAAAGGACTAAGGTATATTATCCTTACACTTTCTCAGGCTGACTCTGGACATACGGAATTATTGTACACATAGATTCATCCTTGGGGTGACCCTCAGTGGAGGAATGGATACAGAAAGTGTGGAACATTTACACAATGGAATACTACTCAGCAATTGAAAACAAGGAAATCATGAAATTTGCAGGCAAATGGAAGGAACCAGAAAAGATCATCCTGAATGAGGTATCCCGAAAGCAGAAAGACACTTATGGTATATACTCATTTGTTAGTGGATATTAGGCATATAATATAGGTTAAACATAATAAAATCTACATCCCTAAAGAGCTAAACAACAAGGAGGACCCTAGGGAAAATGCTTAGTCCTCATTCAGAAAGGCAAAGAGGATAGACATCAAAAGTAGGAGAAGACAAGGAACAGGACAAGAACTTTGTACAGGGGACCTCTGAAAGTCTCTGCCCACAAGGATCAAAGGAGATACTGAGACTCATAGCCAAACTTTGGGTAGAGTGGCAGAATCCTTTTGGAAGAAAAAGGATAGAGAAAGACCTAGAGCGGACAGGAGATCCACAAGAACAGAGCCAAAATATCTGGGCTCAGGGGTCCTGCAGAGGCCAATATTCCAACTAAGGACCATGCATGGAGACAAACTAGAACCCCTGTTCAAAGGAAGCCCATTGGCTTCTCAATATCCAAGTGAGTTCCCTAGTAAGGGGTAAAGGGGCTGTCTCTGACATGAACTCAGTGGCAGGCTCTCTAGCTTTATTTTTAATACAGTAAAAATGGTTATAAAATCTTGGAAGTTTTCCTAATGTTAACAGTACACCTGATGGGAAATTGTTCTTTACACATTGTTACCTGCTGTGCCCTCTTCAGTTGAGGTAATAAAACTTCATGACATATCCCTAGGACTAATTTTCTGAAGAAAAAAATAATCCGAAGGGGGTATTTAAGGAACTATAAATTATAAATTACCTCTAAGAGAAATGTTCTGGTTTATTTTGTGGCTTATATCAAGCTATTACAAATCTTTTTTTTTTTCTTTCTGTCTTTTTTAAAGCCTCCCATGCCCCTTCCCCATTCCACTGATAGGGGTGGACCTCCTCCACTTCCATCTGACACTAGCCTATCAGGTCTCATTAGGACTGTGTCATAGTCTTCCTCTGTGGCCTGGTAAGGCTGCCTCCCCCTTCAGGGGAAGGTGATCAAAGAGCCAGCCACTTAGTTCATATCAGAGACCAACCTTTTCCCCCTTATTAGGGAGCCCATTAGGGAGACTGAACTGCCATGGTCTACATCTGTGCAGGGATTCTAGGGGTCTAGGTTATCTCTAGTCCTTTGTTGGATTATCAATCCCAGAAAAGACCCCTCGTCCAGATTATTTGGTTCTGTTGTTCTCCTTGTGGAGCTCCAGACCCTTCCAGGTCTTTCTATCTCCCCCCTCTTTCTTAAGATTCCCTGTACCCCACCCAAAGTCTTTTGCGGTTGTGAGCCAAGCCTTTAACAGCTGAGCCATCTCTCCAGCCCCACCCAAAGTATTTTAATCTTCAATCAGCTCCCAGTGTCTTTAATTTTAAAATGTTTTTATTTCCTTCATTTTCTCTCTCTTCTCTCTCTCTGTCTCTTCTCTTTCTCATCTAAGATACCTACTAGCTTTATATTTCTGCAGATCTGAACCTATAATTTGGTTTGTATGGTTTTAATTTAGTTATTATAATAATTTTAATAGATTATTTTCTCATCTCACTGCAAAACAACGCCAATTATATATACAAAATCATTTTGGATAAACTTAAAATAACAAAAATATGTGAGATGGTAAATATATTCATTCGTTTTAACATGATTAATATTCATAATAAGAAATTTGACAAAGATTGAATAAAGGGTTAAATATAAAATAAAGTAGATATTTAAAAAAACTTTCAGACATCCTTGAGTTGCTTTGATAGTATACTAAATACACACATGCCTTTGTTTGAAAATACATTATATGTCTAAATTGCCAAACAAAAATTTATATATATATATATATATGTATATATATATACATAATGTATAATTTATGGAATATTTAAGGACCTTTTAAGTGATTTTCTGGATGTAGTATGAAGTCATACAAATAGTCTGCTATTTTTATTTTGTGAATTAAGGCAATAATGACTACTTTACTGATTCATTGTGGTTTATATTCTGAGAACAGAGCTATAAATAAAGAGGTTCTGCACTACCTGAAAACAGATTTAAATTTGTACATATATTAAAATAGTATTAATACCTTTTACAAGTTCACATGTAAATCTGTTACACAAGCATTGGTATTATGAAGCAGAACAGATCAAAGCACTTGTGCTTTCATTTTGCTTTGGAACCTCCTCTCTGAGTCCAATTTTAGAGTGCAGAGTATCCTGTATCATCCTGCTTGGCTTCCTCAGCCAAACTCTCTGTGGATACACAGCGCCATAGAGGCATGACAAAACAATAGGCAGTATTTTTAGATCTCATTGCCCCTTGCCAGCTCTGTAATCTTAGAAGAGACAGACAATTTTATTATCTGAGGAAAACATGTAAGTATGAAGTTATAAAAATTTTACTTGGCATACTAGAGACATGTGAAATAATTTGTCATGCTCTCAGGATAACCAAGTTTACTTGAATGTTTAAATAATTGTGGTTACTAATTACTAAAATAAAAGGGAAGTTGCATGTGAAAGCAGAGTAAAATGTGACATGTTAGGGAATAGCAAAAATACAGAATGGAACTTAAAAAACAAAAACTAAAAGACAGGGTCTTGATGGCTTTTGGTTTATGGTGACATTTCCAGAAAAGTGATACTGGCCCTCACATCCAGGCATCTGATAGATACAAATTTACGCCCCCCCCCATTGTTTCTGTCAGTGACGGCAGAAGAAACCTTTGAGAATCACTGACAGGGTAATTAATGACAGTGCTGGAATATAATGAATGGGTTGAGCCACAATTGCTGTCAATGCTACCCTGGTTCACAGGACACAATAGAAGTAGTGTCGCGTTCATCACCTAAAATAAGTATTTTTAACATCTGTTCCAAATATCACAAAATACTCTTGCTGGCATGCCTTGGATGATCAGTGTATGTCTGTGATTGATTTCTACTCAGTACATCCAAAAAATTTGTGTGAAGCTTTTCAGATATGCTGCCTACAAAGACATATTACAAATGCTTGAAACGTAGTATTTCCTCTCCCTTCCACACCCAAACCAAAATAGTCTGGATTTTCCTTGCTTTGAATTTGCATCCAAAATGACCTCACTCTCTAAAACCTTGGGAATGAACTCAGCCAAATCTTCCGCTATGCGTAGATACATACCTGAACCCATAACAAAGAGCCTAAGAAAGCTTTTTCCTTTTTACCTGGGAGCATCCCTGTTATGGAACAGGAGGGGTTTCTACATGAGGTGAAAACTTCTTCATAAGAGTTATGCCTATTCACCAACTTAAAACTCTTTGGGGGTGGGAGCTAATTATAGGCTTTCATCATAGTGTTTAACTTGGCTGGCATTATATTTTAAATTGGGTAAAGAATCCTGAATTAGTAAATAGTTTCCAGTAACAGAGGAGAATATTTTCTCATGGTTGATGTTTGTGCATATATCTTACAATGATAATGCAGAGCAAATGATGCTTATAGGCATTTCTATCTGGAAAGAAAACAAAGAAACAAACAAGTAACATGAAAACTCAGGCTGTGAATGAGAAACCTTTTGTTGCATGGCTTTTCTGAATGGGAAGTTTGGAATCTGCCTGAATGAAATGATGGATGTTCTGGACTAAGATGCAAATCATAGATGTTTATCATAAGCTCCATGACTCAGATTTGTTGATTTGAGTTTACTCTATGGATTTAGTCTCTAAATGTCTCCCAAACATGTAATCATTCATTAATCAAATTATATAACTATAGAAGACAAGCCAGAGGGTAGAGGGCAAGCATTAGAAGGTGACATTTCAAAGATCCCCAACACAAAGACCACTATTAGTATGTTAGTTACCCTCCAGAACATGGCAGGAAGACTCTATTGCTGAAAAGATCACATACCTAAGGAATGGTAAATTAAAAACTAATAATAATCAAGCGGGCACTGTCCTAGAATGCTTCAATTCCTACTGTATAGGTTTCATAGTGCTTGCAGGTTATATGCACACTACTGAAAAATAAAAAAAATAATTATCAATCTCATTCAAGTGTGAACATTGTGGGCTACTATAACAATCAGTCTGTCAAGACATGCCCACTGGTACAAAATATCATGGAAATATCTAACCATTTTTTTATTGGATTTACCAATCCATACATGGTACCATTATCAGCCCAAGAATATATTACTAAAGAGATCGTAGAGCCTGGGAGAAACATACTTATAACATTCTATTCTGTTAATGAACATAACATCATACTGATGCTTAATGAACTATCATTATACCCACAGATTAAAGCATTGCTTACATCTCATCAGAATAGCTTCTGTTTGCAGTAGATGGTAATCAACACAGAGACCTACAACTCACCAAAGTGCAGAGAATAGAGACTGAAGTATGTTCCTCTGTGGCACACACAAACTACACACACACCTCCAACGACTCTGAAATCATTTCAAAGAAGAGTCAAGAAAAAAAGTTAAAACCTGAGGCAGTGGGTAACTACACAGAAAGAGTGTCTTCTAGATAGAGCAATACAGCTGCACATATGAAACCACAGCAACTGTGACTCTATGTACATGATGGTAAAACTGAAACCAGACCAAACCCCATCAAAAAGGAAGCTGGGTGTGGAGCATAAAGTTCCACCTCTCATTGAAGACCTATTGACAATTGTTAGCTGATGGGAGAGAAAAGCTCAATGGTCTCTAAAAGTGTTGTCTCTGATACCTAAACCAAACTCCAGTGGAAGGCACACATTCAAGAATGTTTTGGCAGCTCACAGAGGCTTAGGTGCAGAAGAGGGCACAGAACAGATTGGGAAAGGAGAGTAGAGCTGGGATGAGTTCCCAAATACATGTATGACACCTTCATAAAACTGACAACAAAACCAAAAACAAACAAACAAAAATGAGTGTGATAAGGTGATTGAGCAAACTCCTCAAGCTTAAACATGTGACCATTGCTCTTTCCTCTCTGTGAATGGTATTTAAATTTAATTGGGACTTGAAAGTTAATCTTCAGTAGAATTGGTACTGAAAGAAAAGAAAAGAACTTTAAAATACTTGACAAATCTGAAAGGCATTTTCCTGAATACTAAGTACATTGATTTTCCCCTTAAAAATTATTTCCTTAACATCTTTAGCCTCATTGATAGAAAGAGAGTATAGTGTTATGCACCTTTCTCTCTATACACTTGTCTTCACATCTTCTGAGAATGAACATAAAACTTGTGTATATATATATATATATATATATATATACATATATATATATACACACAAGTATATATATACAAGTATATATATGTATGTATACATACATATATGTATATATACAAGTTTTATGTATATATATGTACATATAATCCACGGTATAATAAGAGAGAGAGAAGAGATTTTGGAAAGAATATATGTAAAATCATGTGCTACCTTTATAAAAACAGCTTAAAACAAATGTACTTATGCAACAAGATGCTATTCCACAGTCATCTCTCATAATCACATTTTTCATTTTTAGTTTGACATCACATTAATCATGTAAATAAACGAGCTACATTTTTCAGACCTCTACATTAATAGTAAAGGAGGCATTTTACATTGATAAAAATAATCTGGGTACTACATTTTGATAGCATATCAATTTTGTTATTATACACTGACTCCCAAATATCTACTGAGTATGTCATTATGGATATCATGTCAATACTTAACCATGGATTATTTTCCCTACTTTCCTTGCCTCAATTGCTGCAAGCCTTTTATACTATCTTTGTCATCAAAGAATATTGTCCCTATTCAATTTAACCTGGAGATCTTGGGACCCCCATTTCCTTCATCATTTCTAGCCACAACATTCAGTTACTATTCAACAAAATGTTCAGTATATGAGTACACACTAGATAAATATTACCCTAAATGCAAGTGTATTCTCACCAATGTGTTCCTATTACTTTCTTTGCCAGTGACTCTATATATTTTGACCTTTATCTTATATCCATACAGGAATATGAGTCTGGGTTCATAATAGCTGAATCGTTTGTTGAGCTATATAAAGAAGAGTTCAAGAAGCACCAAAATACCTTGAATAAAGTACTGACAAGACAACATAATAATAATATCTCAATCATTTAATAAAAGTAAAGCACAAACCAATATTTGATGGAAAATTGTGTTACCTGAGAATGATGTATCTGGGCCTTGTACTATAATGCTTTTTGTTTGTCCTCAGGTATGTTTTGGGGATTGTCTTACCTTTATCTTTGCTCACCACCACCACGAGTGTAATTCTGCAGCAACAATAGCTTATATATTGGTTCTAAGCTTACTCTTTAGCCCCAAGTGTTGCTCGTCAGCAATTTATTTTTGTTTGTCTTTTCTTCTCAGACACCTAAACCATCCAGACATGCATCACTCCCTGAAGCTGTTGAGCTTTTTTATTTCCTGTTTTCTTAGCTGTATCTCCTCTACACCATCTCAGTTTTAGTGTTTCTAATGTACATATTTGAAATGAGACCCTTCTGATGTTCTTTTTATAACTACACAGCAGCTGAAAAAAATTCTATTAGATTATTTAGTATATTTTTCATCATCACTATGGTACATCCCTAACTGAAAAACACATTTACAGAGAATTTTAAGCCATAATTTGCTTTACATTTGCTCCTATGATAAATGAAGGTAGGTAATTATATAGAAATGGATGATAGCTTTCTACTTGAATATATCACATTTATTGGGAAGTACTAGATATTATTAAACAAAAGTCAGATAATTAATAACCATAAAATTGTTCTGACAGGCTGTTTCTTAAGGCGTATATTAAGAGATAACTTAAGGCCATATTCTCCAGTGAAATTCTTTACTACCTTACAGATAGATTTTTCTCTAGGTTTTCCTATTTTAATTTCATAGAGTAAAGGGTGAATTATACAGTGAGAAATCTCACCTTTTTACTACTTCTGAAAAAAAAGAATAGTCATTTTTCAAACAATATTTATGTCAGTCACTCTTGTTTGCTCTTAAAGACTCTAGACACCTACCAGCCTGGGGTCTGTGTAGCTATTGTCTGTAAACTGATACATTCTGAACTATATGGTAAAGGGAGGACTATAAGACTCCACAACTAAAGAAATATACAAATATTACCAAACTCCTGGAGACTTTAAGATTTACAGGACCCCTTCTCAGGTTTTATTTAACAACTAACATGGGAAGCCAACAATCCTCTTGGTTGAACTACTTGTACAGAAATATCTAGCCATGAAACTTTCATGAGTACTCACCTCACGCCTAGGTGGGAAATCTGGTGGCGAAATTGTCTTTTTAAATTAAATTTTTATTTTTACTATTAATTACAGTTTACTCACTTTTTATCCTAGCTGTAGCCCTTACCTCATTCCCTCCCAATCTCACCCTCCCTCCCTCATTTCCTCCCTGCACCTCTCCAAGTCCGCTGATAGGGGAGGTCCTCCTCTCCTCCCATAGGACTCTAGCTTATCAGGTGTCATCAGGACTGGCTGCTTTTTCCTCCTTTGTGGCCTGGCAAGGCTGCTACTGAGAAACCTAAATTCTTGTACATAACCTCTCAACCTCTTGTTAGCCATCTAATGATTTCACTGGAATTGTTCTTTGTGTGTGTGTGTGGCTAGATTGGTACATTTGTATCAAGTCAGTTTGATTACAGAGTTTCTTCAGGTTTTTTTCTTTTTTTATTAAGTTTTTTATTTCTATATTAATTATAGTTTAATTGCTTTGTATCCCAGATGTAGCCCCCTCCCTCATTCCCTCCCAATCCCACCCTTTCTGCCCCTCTCTAAGTCCACTGATAGGGGCGGTTCTCCTCCCTTTCCATCTGACCCTAGCTTATCAGGTCTTACCAGGACCCGCTGCAATGTCTTCCTCTGTGGCCTAGCTAGGCTGCTCCTCCCACGGGGTGGAGGTCAAGAGCTAGCCTCAGAGTTAATGCCAGAGACAGTCCCTGTTCCCCTTACTAGGGTACCCAATTGGATACTGAGCTGCCAATGGCTACATCTGAGCAGGGGTTCTAGGTTATATCCATGCATGGTCCCTGGTTGGAGAATCAGTCTCAGACAAGCCCCTGTGCCCAGATATATTTGGTCCTTTTGGAGCTTCTGTTCTCTCCAGGTCTTGTTCTTTTTTAATCTTTTATTATTTCCTTGTCTGGGATGAATAAATATTAAATCATAGCTTCCCAAAGACAGACATGTAAGAGTGGGAAAATTTTCATGTTAACTTCAGTGTTACATGGCTCAAAAAATGTTTTGTAGTCTAAGACAGAAAGAAATAAGTGATTATGACTGTAAAACTGGTGAGAGAGATTCGTGGTAACAAACAGTATTCTGGGGAAGTACATAATTCCAGTGCAGATGGAGAGCCGAGTGTTACCAGCATAGTTTTCTGCTTACAGGAAGAGTTATTAATATTAATATTAACACTAAGATTCACAGGAGCCACCTCTAATTTTATTTTCCTTCCTTCCCTCCTTCCTCCCCCCCTTGCTCCTTCCTTCCTTCCTTCCTTCCTTCCTTCCTTCCTTCCTTCCTTCCTTCCTTCCTTCCTTCCTTTCTTTCTTTCTTTCTTTCTTTCTTTCTTTCTTTCTTTCTTTCTTTCTTTCTTTCTTTCTTTCTTTCTTTCTTTCTTTTCCCTTCAGACAGGGTTTTTCTTTCCTGCCTCTGCCTCTCAAGTGCTGGGATACAAAGTGTGTGCCATGACCCCCTATTTCAACTTTCTTCTCTTGAACAGTCTAGCCAGTATCAGCTGTACTTCCCCAAATTAAAGATGCAAATAGATGACATGAGAATTTTTAAAACAACAAGAAGCATTGCAGGTAGTAGTACTTTACATAACTCTGGTTGCTTCTTACAATTTTCAATAGTTCCTTTTCTTCTTAAAACACCAGTGGAAAGCAAACAAAGCAAATATACTCCATTCATGAATGGGAACACTTGAAAGCTGTTCTAGCAGAAAATATGTAAAACATCACTAAGAGGCCATTGACCTCAATCCTCCTCAGGCTCAGCTGTGCTGTGTGGTCCCTTTTAACAATGACTTCAAATGCCATGGTTTCTAATATTTCCAAGGTCAGTATCTGTGAAACTCTAACCAAGTTTAAATACAAACAACTGTTCACCATTCTTGGTGCTCACATTAATTTAACAGAATTCTGTTGCTTGTTTTAATTATATTCTGCTTTATTAAATATCCCTTCTTTTATGTAAATGTCTTAAGAAAAATGAAGTCAGAGGGAGACTATTAGGAAAAACAAACAGAACAAGATTGCTTAGGTAGAAGAAATTAGAACCTGTGTTATGATAGATATTTAGCATTTTGCTAAGACATACTAGTGAATATATTCTTGACGAAAATATTCATTTAGATAGTTTTATCTTAATATGGCTGCATTTTAATTTATACTATTAAGAACATCTATTTAGTAAACAGTTGAGATTATTGTTAATATATAATATGATATGATATATAATTGATCTCTAATTTATTGTATATACATGCACATTAATGAAGATTAATTAATATATAGAATCATGCAAGCATATAAACTAAAAATAAAGTAATTTATTTTGTAATTATAAATTATAAAAGTATACAATATTTTTATTTTATAGGACAATTGTGTATAGTTTTAACAGCCTTGGGGTTTGCCCACTATTGTCTGTGCTACAGAAATGAATGTGGTTTTAACTTGAAGTAAATGTCACCCAAATCTATAAGTGAATACATGCAATAATGAGCACATCTTGGATTCCTTAGCATTAGTACTAACGACTTTTGTCTCATATAAATAAACATTTTCAACAAAATATACACAATTTGTGTAGCACTTTTATTTTTTTGTTGTTGTTGTTGCATGGTGTGTATGTGCATGTGCAGTTTCCTCTGAAATCAAAACACTTCTTCCTACTGGGAAGCTCCTTATTACTGAAGGTAAATAACTCAAGATAGGTTTGGAAAGTGCCTGAGAATGACTAGATTAACTAGGCCCCTCCCTCCCAGAGTAAACATGCCAAACTTCAAAGAAATACTGTCAGAGAATCCAAGAAGCAAAGAAGACTCAGACCCAGACCAGCATCATGGAAGGGTCACAAAACAGGAAGGCTGCCTAGAGATGTTTCAACCAACTGAGTCACTGAGCATGCACATTCTCCCACATGTTGAGTTGCTTGTAGGCTATGCAGTATGCTCCTGGTTCCCAGGTTTTGTGAGCTGTCACCCATGCATGGGTGAGCAAATGATGTAGCTCTCTTTGAACCATTTCTATTCTAGTTACTTACTCATTCCCCTGTACATGAATCCAACGAAATTCATTGATTCATAATGTTGAACTTGGGTGGTGTCTGTATTTCAGTCTATCATGGGCTCCCAGTGTGTGTTGTGTCTTTCCTGGAAAAGTTTTATCACAGAACTGTATATTTTCTATGTGTGTACATGTTTGTTTGTATAAGGGTTGGCATGTGTGTATCACTTTGTGTATATGAATGTCAAAGGTCCTCACTTTCCACCTTGTATGAGACGTTTCTCTTGTTTGTTGCTGTACCAGGATAACTGGGACAAGAACATCAGGGGATCCTCCTGTCTCTGATTCTCCTCTCACCATAGGAATACTAGGATTACAAACACAGCAAACACAGGCTGCCATTTTTGGTTTTATACAAATTGGACCTGGGACTGTAAAATCAGATCCTCCCAGGTATAAGACATGCCCTTTATTGATTCAGCCATCTTAGTCCCTTTTGCTATTCTTAGTACTACAGAGACAATGCAATGTCCTAAAAAGAACACATTTACGTATGTTTGGCAATTATGATCATAGTGGTGCTCAGCCACACTATATTTTTTCCATAAAAATTAACAGTGATACAGACTAAAATGTTTGTTTGGATTGGAATTTTTATGCAGGTGTTGGAAGTAACCCAATATGTATCATGAAAAAAAATGACAGCAGCAAGAAAGAATGTCACAAATCAGTTATGCCAAGAAAAGCAGAGCTGTGAGATGGAACATGATGCTTATTCTTTGGAGGATAACAGGTACAGAGTCAAAACTCTCCAATTTTAGGTGGTTATTTTGAATTTGGTATTAATAATAATATTACACAATTTAACCTCAATAATGATTTTGCAATAACATTCTTATAATTTTGGATCAGTGCTTGTGTGTGTGCGTATCCTATGTCCTATGGCTGTGACCCATTTTCAGGACCAGTGTATGATTTTATACTTTTTAATTGCTGATGTGTCATACTATGTCAATCCACAGTGATTATACTCTGTGTGAACTTATTTATATATCTAGCACGCTACCTCTATGTCTGAGTGCTAAAATCAAATTAATATATTCATCTTCTCCAACCAAGGATCAGAATTCCAGATTACTTTTTAGTCATAAGGCATTAGAGCTACATATAGTATTATGTATATGTAGTGTGTTTGTATGTTTATAATTATTTGGATCATTTATTTTATATAACAAATTTTATATGTATGGCATGTAGAAAGTATTTTTGTAAATTATGTATTTAATAATTAAAAACTTTAAGTTTATAACGTATTTAGGTTTTTTGCTTTGTTTTGCTTTTGTGTGTGTGGATGTGTATGTGCTGATGGGAGTTGGACACAGGACTTTTGTTTATGAAGCAATCATTCTAACACTGAGTTAGATATTTAGCTCCAACCTAAAGCATGCTTATTTTATAGGGTTGAGAGTAGTTTAGCAGGGAGTTTATAATGAAATTTCAGGATCTTTAAATTATGTGGGCTACTTCATGGATTCTTGAAATAGTCTTCTTATTATAAACTATTTTTGTGTAAACTTTACAAGTGTTTAAACACACTTGTTAATGTATCACCACTGCAGTTTTCATATAGTAACAAGGGTGTTTATAATAGTCAATGTATAGTTGTCAGAAAAATAATTGAGAGTTATCAGGACCCCCACGACAAACTACGCACACTGGATAAAGACTTTCTTTCATTTTCGGAGGCCATAAATCCAAGACAAGCTATTGGTAGACATGGACATTTTGAGGCTTCTCTTCATGATCTTTAGTTACCAGCTTTCATATTGTCCTTGATTGTTCCTGATCCTTTCTTGTGCATATCTCTATGTCTCTATCCTCTCTCTGCCTGTCTCTCTATCACTGTCTCTTTCTGTCTCTGTCCCCCCCCCCTCTCCTTCCTTCTCCCACTTTGGATATACAGACATGTACATTTCCAGGTAGTTGCAAGTATAGGTAAATTGATTATCAAGCACCTTGCTGCATGCAAGATGGCATTCATTTTGCTGTTTGTTTCTATATCCTAAGAATGTTTGTATAAATATTGATTTTTGGTGCTTACTTTTAAATAAGTGTGAATTGTCAGAGAAAAAGTCTAAAGCACACAGAAACCTTTATTTTATGACAAATCTTTAAAATTTTATATAGTGCATTTAAAATTAAAAACCAGTTCTTACAAGATTCTGGTCAAAAGACAATATTTGATTATTTACCACCAGGAATTTGATTGATGATTCAATTCATACATAAACAAATATATATATATATATATATATATTCTATGTAAAAACTTAAAGACTTTCTTTCTAACTGAAATCAAGCTTGATGTAATACTAATGAAAATGATTGGACCAGTGCATGTAGTCACAAATTCTATATAGTCAGGTCATCATATTTGAAGAATGTCCCATCTTGCTTGCCTAGTCAGTATCTGTAGCTCCTGATGAAAGTCCCCAACATGTCTATCCTGTTTGCCCTTTTGAATGAGGATTGATCATCTTACTAGGGGTCCTTTTTCTTGCTTAACTTCTTTAAGTTTACAGATTTTGGTATGTTTATCCTATATTATATGGCTAATATCCACTTACAAGTGAGTATATACAATGTGTGTCTTTCTGCTTTTGGGTTATCTCACTCAGGGTGATCATTTCTAGTTCCATCCATTTGCCTTCAAATTTCATGATTTCCTTGTTTTTAATTGCTGAGTACTATTCCATTGTTTGAATGTACTGCAATTTCTGTATCCATTCCTTGGTTGAGAGACATCTAGGTTGTTTCCAGACTCTGGCTATTATGAATAAAGCTGCCGTGGACATAGCTGAGCAAATGTCCTTGATGTATGTTTGAGCATCTACCACAGAGCACTTCTGAAAGACTCTACCTAGCTAGCAGGGTATCAAAGCAGATGCTAAGATACATAGTCAAACATTGGGCAGAGTACAGGAGATCTTAAGGAAGGAGTGGGGAGAGAGAAAGATCTGTAGGACACAAGAGTTCCACAAGGAGATCAACACATCACAAAAATCTGGGCCCAGATGTGCCTGTAGAGAACAATGTTCCAACCAAGAACCATGCATGGAGAGGACCTAGACTCCCTGCCAGATGTAGCACATGGGCAGCTCAGTCTCCAAGTGATTTTCCTGGTAAGGAGAGCAGTAGCTGCCTATGACATGGAGTCATTGACCAGCTCCTTGATCACCTTCCCCTGGGGTGCACAGACTTGCCAGACCAAAGAGGAAGATAATGCAGCTATTCCTGATGAAACCTGATAGGCTAGAGTCAAATACGAGAGGAGGACCTCCCCTAAGTGAGCTAGTGGAGGGACATAGAGAGAGAAGATTAAGGGAAGGTAGGACTGGAAAGAATTGAGGGAAGGGACTATAGCCAGATACAATGTAAATAATGTGTAAAAGATAATACATAAATAAATAAATAGTCTTTAAAAGAGAAAGTCCTCAACAACACGAGAGCTGTGCTGCCAAAGACTTGAAGAAACCAGTTCCATAGTTAACAAAACTCCCTATGAACAGTCATGAAACCTACAAAGAATCCATCTTACAAGGAATTTACTACAAATGATTCAGTAGGAAAGAATGAATAGGAGATTAGATACATCTCAACACTATTGTACATTCTTGGAGTTTACACTAATTTACCTATTTCTCAGTGGATAAGAAATAATGACAAAGTCCAATTTGAGTGGTTATCACTATTCTTCTGCACATAAATTTCAGGGAACTTAGTGGAAAAAGGGACAAAAAATATTTTAAAACCCAGAAGTTCAAGGAGTTTGGTGTGATGTTGTTTCTCCTATGGATGTACAAAGTTAAGCTCATAAATCCACATCAACATGGCAGCCTAAAATTGAGCCGCATGAATGACTACAATAATGATTCCAAAGTGCACTAGAAGATGTGTATGATGCCTCCACCCTACACAAACAACTACAGACCACGAGGAGACTAAGAGCAGGAAAAAATAGCCTTTTGCCCTAGAAGAATACATCATTTGTTCATCATTTCCAAATGGTGAACCATGAAAAAATATATACACATATGTATACGTACATGTAATATGTAACATTATACCAACCAAAAGGTTTTTTTGAAATATATATTCTAGAAATATATTTTTCTAAATACTCATATATATTTATGTACATATTGTGAAAAAAAATATAGAGAGAGAGAGACTCATGAAAATATTTTTTTAATTTTAGATGAGGCAGTGAATTGGAAAGAAAGCAGGGAGATTGTGGGGGGTGTTGGAGGGAGGAATGGAAAGGGAAAAATTCTATAATTATATTATAATCTGAAAAATATAAACTAAAAAGTTTATAATCCATGCATGGTCCTTGGTTGGTGCTTCAGGCTTCATGTGCCACCCTGGGACCAGGCTTGTTGACTCTGTCGGTCTTTTTGTGGAGTGTTTGTCCTTCCCCTGTACCTTCAGTCCTTGCCCACATTTGTTTCACAAGGCTTGTCATACTCCCATCTAACGTTTGGCTGTGAGTCTCAGCATCTGTTTCAATTCTTTCCTGTGTGGAGCCTCTCAGGACAGCTATGCCAGGCTCCTGTCTACACCCATAGCAGAGTATCATTGACAGTTTCAAGGGTTGACTCTCTCCGATTACAACTGTAGCAGGTGGGGCTGGGCATTGGTTGAACATTCCCTGCATACAAGATGTGCAGGGATAAAGGTAGAGCAGAGATTACTGAATTTTTCATCTTGTTATTTAAGAACATAGCTTACCTTTACATTTTTCTAACGTTTAAAACTTTCTAAATTATGTTAAATTTTGCTCATTAAATGTGGAACATTTCAGAATTTTGTGAAATGTTAGTTAATTATTATAGACAAATAAAATATATTTAAGGAGATTATACATATGATTGATATCATATGAGCATAAGAAAACATGTGTTCTAAAATACATTGTATGAATACATTACCAAATGATGAAAGGAGCTTAGGAATTAACTTACATTAATGCATTAAATTGGTTCAGAGTATTTTAAGTAGTTCAGTTCATGGCAGCAATTCAAGTTTCAGAAGCAAATTTCACACTCACATTAGCAACAATTTTTATTTCTAATCTTAGTTATTTGTACTTAGGGTGTAATAATTTGGGTTTTTCTTTTATAATAGTATTAGGAAGATAAATTAACTATTGAATGTAACTTGATAGTTTATGTGATTAAGTAGTGTTATTATAAACATCACAATTGAAAGTCTGGCCTAACTTGGAATACTCAGTACAAATTTTCACTTTGACATGAGAAGAAAACATTGTTGGGTTAAAATAAAAGAATTGGGCTATAGCTGTTATTTTGGAGCCCCACCTAGTTAAAATTACAGCACCCAACAATTTTGCTGAAACATAGTTGGCTCTTCATCATGGAGACTGTGCTTCTTTGGATCTGCTTTAGCTGTGAGTTTCCGAGACTATAATCAATGAACTGTGAAATGTAATGATCTCTACTTCTCTTGAGCGGCATCTTTGGCTTCTTTCCCTGACTTTGCCTTGACAGATAATTAACGGGTGTTAATTCTAAGATGTCCTTCATAAATACAGAAGAAGAAATATAGAAAATTCTTTAAAGTATTTATCCAAAAGTACATTGCTGTATTTCAATATCTTTTCATAGGTCACAAAAAGATTTCCAGTACTATGAAATCATCTTTTAAAATTTTTATTTATATTTTATGTAAGTTTAATAGTTATCCTAGGGCAGAATCAGAATATAGGTATAATTTCATTTCAGCTTAATCACTGGAAGAATTCAGATAAAAGTTTAATTTCACTTCATGCCCATCATATTTGTGTTATGAATGTTTGTATTATCACTTTCCGTTTACATAATATGATGTTCAAAAATGATTTATACTTTTATTCAATGTATAAAAATTCTCTAGTTTAGCCAGTACTTTCAGTTTATCAGTTAAGCTGAGGAAGAGATAGAGAGGATAAGGTGAGACAGTCTGCAATCTGACAGGATTATATAGCAGTAGTACAGAAAATCTTCAAAGCCCACAACTGCTGTTTCTAAGGACAGACTTTTTGATGCAGGAATCTTTGCAATATGCTAAGAGAGATTTCTTGGTATTTTTATAAATCTAAAACTTAAAAGGTACAAATTTCACTTTTTTTCTCGTTAGCATGAATTCATTGCATGTAGTAAGACTGTCAAAAGACACTTTGTAATTTGTCATGGGCATACTGAGCCCCTTTACTGACCAGTACTCAGTACCTTTTGGCCTCTCTGGTCTGAGTAAGTCTTGATCCTAAAGGTTGAATTATGTCATCAAATTTTACTTCTCTCTTTCCCAGTCCAACTTGCTGCTTCTCAACAGAATGTCACTTTGTTCCATCAGCTCCAGAAAGCTCATTCTTACAAGGAGAAGTTCTGGCAAATGTGGAAGAGTGAGACAGGAGCCGTCTCTGCAAGGAAACAATATTCAGGCTGTAAATATCCAGGGGCAGAGAGCTACAGCGGTTATTTTATGTACCGACTATTGACATCTGTGCATGGACCAGAGGAAGGCACTAGTTTCTGTCTGAGCCTCACGGGAGGACGGACTTAACATTTTCTATGGGTCTGAAGATTTGCAGGTCTTGGCATGCCTGTGCCCATGTCAGCAATGTACAGTCATTTATGACACATACCTTCTGTACCCCACATATGGTAATTTCAATAATCTATCATATGTGAAACTTACTGTAATGTGAATGTGTTCCAGAAACTTAGATATGGTTTGTTAAAATTCTGTATTTAGGTGACGAGATAAAAGATCACTTATAACTATTCTTTTTTTGTTAAATTGGGAATGTTGTAATCAAACATAGCATGTATTCACGATAAAAATATCAAAATAAAACCCATTCTTTTATATGCTCATTTTTACATTATTATTATTTTATTAGAATTTATTCCATTTGTATCCAGGCTGTGGCCCCCTCCCTCATCTTCTCCCAAACCCACCCTCTCTCTCCTTTCCCTAGTCCACTGAAAAAAGACTTCTTAATAGTTTTATTTTTAATCACTTTAAAAAATAATCTGGCATATGGGTTTGAATTGAATTCACATATTGTTGTTAGTGTAAAAAGTTTACACTTCTCTCCAGTCTTATTACAGACGACTTTCAATTGCTTCTTTCTCTGCTTTGCTCTGCGTGTGTTCACGTGTGTCATTCTTTTCCATTTGACAGCTAATCTTCAGAGAAATATGCATTGTTCCTGCGGCTGGGAAAGCCAGGAAGAGATGTGAGCTGTGCTCTTTCAACCTGCCTGCTTCCTGCTGTTTCAGCTTCACTGTAAATGAGGTAAAGTGGCATTATCTTCCTCCTCTCTTGACAGTTACTAAGTTGAAAGAGCACTGTTTGGGGGCCAGGCAATAGATCATTCCTGTTCTATCTAGCCTCAATTGCCAAATGACAACCACAAGAGGCTGGGGTAGGTTCAGTACTGAGAATGTTTCAGGAAATTGCCTTTACAGAAACTCCAAGTACAAGGAGTTTTATCATGATTTTGGCAATGAGTTTTATTGTGCTCTGTTTATCCCTTCAATATCAGAATTCTACCTTACAGTTAAAAAAGGATTAAAATAAAATATTGAAAGGAATTTGAATCCTGTATTTTGACAGGAATACCTTTTTAACCACCATCATCAGCATATACATTCCTAAGGAACTGAATCTCTGTGATTGAAACTTAAAAAGAAACTATTGGGGCTCATTTGGAAATGCCATCTATTTTATTTTACTTAATTCTTCTTCTTTTTTAAAATATATATTCAGCGAAACTCTTGAAGGAGGCTTTAGTGATACGCCGATAATGAGAGAGAAACACTGGGTTTCCAGTTGCTCAGTGTCTCCTGGGAATGACAGATAAACAGAACTACAAGTCAGAATGGTTAGAAGTCTTCCCTGGACACACATGGAAGCTATGGAAGAAAAAAAAATAGTACAAAAATCCCATGGCCTTCAAAGGATAGACACTGTGTGAAAAAGACTTCACAGAACTAAATCCATCAATTTAATTTTTTTGAAGAGTCATTATACATTCCAAAGCATGCTAACACAAACATGGGAGAAATATCAAGGAAGTAAAATGCTTAGCACACTGGTGTTTGCAAAAGCATTGAAACTGAGGAGAAAGAGGAAAGACACAGATTTGCAGGTGCTTTCCAAGCTTGACTGTTTTTAACCAAATGCTGGCACTCTGATGCTGTGCATTGAGTGATTTCATGATTAAATGAGCGTTGAAAGCCATTTTTTAAATTTCAAATACAATTCAAAACTAGGTGATGATATCTCCCTATAATTTTTTTCTAAGCCATCAAGAAACATGATATGATGGTAGTTGTACAACCGGATTTAAATATATTTCAGTGGTATTGTCTGAAGAGGAAATGCCACAACACCCTGTTGTCACTCACCTGGGAAAGGAAGGAGAAAGCTTCCTTCCTCTCCCTCTGGCAAGCCTACAGCTGCCTCAGAGCAACTGAACAGATCGTTGCATATAAATGTTACAAGTACTGAAGCTTTCATTTTCATGAGAGTGCAAGGAACAAAAAGATGCTTTTGTAACATTGAATGTCATTTGTAAATTACTTTTCTAGATAAGAAAGCCAGGCTGTATTACAAGCTGCAGATGGTTTATTATGAGGTCCTTATTTAATAGCAATCATGGATAGCACACCAATTACAAATCTACTCTCATTTTTAAAAGCGTATATATTAAAGGAACTGTCTCCGACTCTGTTGCCTGCCACTGGATCCCTTTCCCCTAGCTGTGCCGCCTTATAAACCCCAAGTGGGACAGGATGCTCTTAGTCCTGCTGAAACCTGAGGTGCCAGGGTGGGTTGATACCCCTTGGAGGCCTCCCTTTCTCTGTGAAGGGAAGGGGTATTGTGAGGAGGTGGCATGAGGGTCTAGAGGAGGCAGAGGCCTGAGATCAGTCTGTAAAGTGATTAAATAAATAAGCATATGGAAAAGTATACAAATTAAAGAGGAAAATCATCAGCAGATTTTTCTAAACATGCAGTATTCACAAATGATAAGGCATGCAACTTTACTTCTTAAAGTAACACTATCTCTCCAAACCAAGGCAAACTTCATAACAGTGTTAAGCTAGGCATATATTTGTGTTATGATATTAAATATTATACAAATATTATTATGTACAAGTGTATCCACACATGTACGTGTGCATCTGAATCTGAGAGATGCAATAATAATTTAAGATTAACTCTTGCAGTTGTGTTATTTCATATTGGAAACAGTTGATAGTACTTATGACAAACATGTTAAGTATGTTGAAATGCTAAAGTATTTCAATTCATAAGAATTTACACAAACTGTTCTGGAAATAATAGCAATGCATGCATTCATTGTAACTAATATCAGTTATTTGCAATTTTACTTATTTGGGTATAAAACTAATTTTCAAAATAATGACTTTTATTTTGTGATTTATTACTTAGATAATTTAATTGCACTAATGGTCTAAGGTCCCTTCTATCAGTGGAAATTTCAACGCTTTTATTTCAGGTTTTGTGAGCCTGAACTTAAGGCATCGTATCTGCTGTGAAGAAACACTACTTTTCCATTTTGACTAACCTCCATTGTGCAAATTCATCTGTCAGTACTGCTGTCAAGCTTTAAGAAGCAATGTAATCACTGTGTGTTTTATCTTTTCAATGCATGGCCTAGGAGAGAGATAAAACCAAGAATGGAAGAATCAGGGGTTCTGCCAAGGTTGAAAACGAAAGTATCTGATAGATACTGAAATCTCAAGTTTACTTAAATTTAGAAATAGAAAATGAGTATTTAGCCAAAATACTAATACTTGGAAGCTTAAGTTAATGTGCACTTATTTGTTGTAGTTTTTCAAAGGAAGCTATATATTTAACTTCACACTATATCTCCAGTTAGAAAGTCTGCATGCAATTTTGCTTATTCTTAGTGTACAGATGAACACATATAATCTGCATAAATATTTGAAAAGAAGAAAATAAATTCCTAGAAACCCTGTTCTTTTTGTAATTGTAAGAATGTGGAGATTAAATATCCTTCTAGCTTATGTGTCTTTATTTACTTTCAAAACATTAAATGAATTAACTTCCTACCAGATGAAGAAAGGGAATCCATATATAACCAGAGTCTATCATATGTTCAGAACAAGAGGAGACATAGATGATGCTACTTTGGCTACATAAGCGATTCCTCCAAGAACCAAATGATGGGGTAGCTTGGGTCACCCCAGGCTTCTTTAGGAATGAAACTGATTGAGGAAAACTGTTTTGATTCTTTGAGCTATCACAATGTCACTGCTTCTGTGCATTTTGGTGGAGGAAAGGACTATGTTCCATGTTCAAGGTAAAAATGCTTTAAGTTTAGCAACAACAAGAATAAAAATACACATAGAAGAGCAAAGACACTAAGGAAATTATCTTTTCACTTGAAATTTTATCTTGGGAACTGAAGCACAGATTATTTTGTCCTCAAATGTCTTCTTGTGTTTCAATGGATTGCTCTGGAACACACAGTGTGGAAGTGTCTTCTTACTATAGCCATGGTTCAGGAAGAGCAGACAAGGGGGCTTATAGCTATAAATTGACATGTGCAATGTTCATAGCAAAGGTGACCCATTTTGTCAAAGAGCACTTTTTTGTGTGCCACATAAAGGAGGAAGAAAGAGTGTCAATCACATTAAGGGACAGTGTCTTTTACATTTTCTCTTCTTTCAACATGACTTGACACAGCTGAAAAAAAGCTGGTTAAAATGACTCAGACTTCTTGAAAGATGGAAACATTTGAGTGAAAAGGTTAAAAGAAAGTAGACATGATAGGATTTACATATCTTTGGAATCTCTTTGAGAAGTGTTTAAATTGTGGTCTGATTAGGTGGCCAGGTGGAGAAAGACCTTCCTTTTATCCTCACTATGAAAACTTCTGTTCACCTAAAGAGAGTCATTTCTGAGTCTAATATTTTAAGATATATGAAAAAGGGAGTAGAAAACAGAAAAAAACAAATGAAAGACAAAATTTTACTCTTGTAATTTCCTCTCTCTCTCTCTCTCTCTCTCTCTCTCTCTCTCGTATCTAAATTAAAAGTATGTCATAAGTTTCACTGAGGAAATCTTTAAATAGCTTTTTTTCTGAGTTAAATAATTTCTATCCATCATGCTTTAAAATTGCGTGTATAATTAAAAAGCATACAACAGAACAAAATGCAATTCACAATCCAGTCATAATCTTTAGCTGAAAACATAATGATTACAATGTCTAAAATGTATTCCGTTTTGAATAAATGGGCGTTATTTTAGGTCTCTGTTGCATCCCTTGGGAGGATTTCTCAGAGCTGGCATAGGTTCACTTAGTTTCTACTTTCTGATCTTACAACTTAATGTTTATTTTCTAGACTCCTTTGTAGTGCAGTGTTAAACTTTCTTAAGAAAGGTACCCATCATCTTCTTCTGATGTCATTTGCTATTGTACACAATTATACTGCTTGTACTTCATTTCTCACAAGAGTTTTGCCTTTGGAAAGTTTTTTCATCCCTAGGATATATACTCTGCAATTATCTTAATCTGAACTCATAAATCAAATCTGTCAAGACTTTCATGCTTTTATTACACATTTCCAAATTCCATTTAAATATGCCAATGAACTGTTAGTATTTGGGGGGACCCAAGAAGAGATTTGAGCCACAGCTTTATTCTATTTTGATTCATAAACAGTGCATTTTTCAGAGCATATTAGAAATCAGAAATTCTAGTTATTCTTTGCTTTTAGAAAAAAGTGTGATTTATAAATAGAGGAGTGCAGTGTATGAAGCTAAAATTGTCATTATAACAATATAATAATAAAGTGGTAGAAATAATATGATTATGCTTTATAAACACTATATTCTAACGAATGGGGTAAAAAAAAATCTCTTTTCTAAAAGCTAAGCACAACAGATTTCTGTATCGGTTTGCTATGCAGAAATACAAAGGAGATATGATGAACCAAAACCAAAAAGGGGTGAGTAATCATATCGATAAAATTTTACATTTTGGAATAGATATTGTTTTTTGTTAGGAGTTAGTCCCATCATATGCATACTGTTCTATAACCCTGCCTTTATAGGTAGTCACAGGTTAGGTTAGGTGCTTCAGAAATATTCAAGACATAATTTACCCATCCAACAAAGTGTAAAAGAAGTATTATAAGAAAGATATTACTTTTAATTATTGAAATGACCTTCATTTTTTCTTATCTTTTTTTAAAGTTTGAATAGAAAGTTTGCCCTCAACTCATTTAATTAGATATGCTTCCTTGCTTGCTCAGAGAAAAATGATATCACTGGATAAGAGAAAAATAGTAACAGAGTGTGTTATCAGAAACTTCTTGTAGCTGGATTTTCCCCATTTCTTTGTAAGAACAGACTTATGCCCTGGGGCACACTCACACACACACACACACACACACACACAAACGCCATCTACAGCGGGTGGAGTGAAAATGAGGAAATGAAGAATTGGTGGAGTATTTTTAGTAGGTGCCCTAATTACCAGTATCCCACAGTTACTATATCCAGACACTTCAGGCTATTTTTCAATTTATGTAGAAATTGTAAAAGGATACAGCTTTCTGCTTGGTCTGCAATAACGGTGAACTTGATCAAATCCAGTGTGAAACAGAAGATAATAAGACAAAGAATTTTAAAACAAAACTACTTTCTAAATGGCTTATTTATAATGGTATAGGAAAATAAGGAAGAAGTGATCCATAGGTAATAGTTAGAAAGAGAAAGAGAGATATTAGTATCTAAAGTGGTAAGGAAGGGGAGATAGAAAGACCTGGAGGAGACAGGAACTCCACAAGGAGCACAACAGAAAAATTGCCAAAAAATCTGGGCAATGGGGTCTTTTCTGAGACTGATTTTCCAAACAAGGACTATGAATGGAGATAAACTAGAACCCCTACACAGATGTAGTCCAGGGCAGCTCAATGTCCAACTGTGTTCCCTAATAATTGTAACTGGGACGGTCTCTGACATGAACTAGGTGGCTCCTATCAGTGGACTTGGGGAGGGGCATGGGAGGAGGTAAGGAGGGTTTACAGATGAAATACAAAGTGAATAAACTGTAATTAATAAAAAATAATTAACTTTTTTAAAGTTAAAAATATGTTGGTGAAATCATAATAAATTTTCAAATTTTCTATTAACCTAAAAAAACAACACAAAAAACCAGAAACAAAAACAAACAAACAAACAGAAAACAGAAAACTGACTGAGTGCGAGACCACTAAAGATCCCTAGTGGAGGTAATTGTGCAGCCCACTCTTACTACCAGAAGACAAACACAACCAACTTGGGATAACCTCACAAGAAGGGAATTGGAGGACCACCTAGTTTTACTTCTTTAACCCTCAGGCCCCTGTTCTTCTATTACTCCACAGAACCCATTGCAAATATTAAAGCTATGGGAATTCTAATATGACTCTTGTAAGTTATACCAGCCTGCCGTATATGGAAGAGAGTATGAGGGAGAGGGGAGGAAATGACTAATAAAGGGCCAAAACATGTTACTGATACACTGAATTGATTCTCTATGTCTCTATTTTCACTCAACCTGTTTTATAATTTGGCTGAAGAAAAAATCCACATTAAAGGGATGTTGTCCTTTCTGATTGATTTAATGTGTCATGACCAAAATCATTATCAAGTGAAAATCTCTGTGCCAAGTTTGGGATTCCTCTCTAGGAGTTGCTTTCTTCAATATGTTAGCAGCCTGTCAAACAATACAGGATGTTTTCCTTATTGCTCACTAGAACTAGATAGTAAAGCCCCATTGTAAAGAACCTTCACACCTTCTTTCATAAGAGTCCCTGTACTCTGCCCAAAGTTTGGCTATGAGTCTCAGCATTTGCCTAAATACCCTGATGGGTAGAGTCTTTCAGAGGCCTTCTGTGGTATACTCCTGTCGTGTTCCCTGTTTTCTCCATCTTCCAAGGTCTATCCAGTTTGTCTATCTGAATGAGGATTAACCATCTTACCCAGGGTCCTCCTTCTTGCTTAGCTTCTTTAGGTGTGTAGATTTTTGTATGATTACCCTATATGATATGTCTTATATCCACTTCTAAATGAGTATATACCATGTGAGTCTTTCTGCTTCTGGGGAAGGGGTATGCAAGAAGAAGAGGAAGGGTTGGAAGGCTATGAGAGATGGGGTGGCAGCTGGGACACAAGGTGATTATAATAAACAAATAAATAATTTAAAAAAATTTAAAAGACCTCCACACTAAGATCAGAGGGCATAGAGAAATCTGTGTATGAAGAAGTGAGATAGGCATTCCTTCCCTGCTGGCTGATTGTCATAGTGCTAGAAAATGCTGTGCAGGATGCTGGGGAATAGAATTCAACAGCTGCAGCCAGTTGTGAGCCCTAAAAGGTGCAATAAATTAATTTCTACGCAAGACATGTTTAATGGTGAAATAGTGCTCTGATTGTTATTGGAATAACTACCCACTTCATGATTGGATTTAATATGTACTTCACAGGAAGGAATCATGCATTTTTCTGTCAGTCTGGTTAAGAGCCTGTGGCTATAGAGGTCATAGCCCTAGTGGAGGAAACTATTACTATAGTTTTGTTAAAGAAATTAATTTATTTTTACATAGATTAGTGTTGCTCTCAGTCCTTTTTGGAGAAGAGCCTCATTAAATTGGATAGTGAATAATACAAAGACACATAACTGGTCAAAGTGCTGAGAGTAAGTGTAGGTGCACTGCTTGTCTCTAAATTCTATACTGACATCATCCCCTCTATGACTCAGGGAGCATTGCACAAGAAGGGGACAAAAGAAGGTAAGAGCTGGAACAAGGGAAAGTGTGCTACAGATATGTGTTGGTTATGACATTACACTCATGAGGTCAGTGCAGTTGTGGTTACTAGCAAAAGAACTGCAGCAAAAATTTATTCCATTAACATTCCACCACAGATAAGGAAATGACTCAGTGGCTGCTAGGCAAGGCTGTATTATTTTCTTCAATTGTTTTGGCACTGATAAGTTGCCCAAACTTGAGTAACTATTTCCCAACCATGTTCATGAAAGCAACTCTTATTGAACTTAGTAGGAATACAGAATAATCTGACTAAAATTAATATTATAAATTATCATTATATAATAACTGATGTCTCCTCTCCAGTCTATGGCATAATCTGGCAACACTGGCCCCTTTCATGTTAGTGAGACAAAATAAGCAATATTAAATAAAAAGCAATTTTATTAGTAGGGATATAGTTAATTTAAAAAATACAATCACTGGAAGAAAATACTGGGACACAGAAATAATTTAAGGAAACTGGGCAGCTCATAAGGAAGGCAGGTATGACATCTGAGAGAATTACTGATGTTGAGTTTTCCTATTACACATTCAACTTCAGGTCCAATATCCAAAAACAGTTTTTGTGTGCTTCCTGAAGAGTGATTAGTCTTTGTTTCAGCACTAATACCAGAAGAAGAACAAGAAGAGAAGAACAAGGAGAAAGAAGAGGAGAAGGGAGGAGAAGGAGATTTAAGAACCACAGTGTCTATGAAGGAGATCATGTTTTACTCTTGCTATATGTGTAGCTTTCAGTCTCATTGTGCTCATTTTTATGTCATTTTATTTTATTTATATTATAACTTTTTGGGCTACTCTCCATTTAAAATGCTGGTGTGAACACTGTGAGCCATGTGGGTAACCGTTCCTTCAGAGGCACATCTCCACAATATTGTGTTCCATTATTCATGATGATGGCATTCCAATAACACGCTGCATGATTTTTTATGGAATGAGCTTTCCAACGGCCTACCTGAAGAGAGAAAAGGAGTTAAATTAAAGTTTAATGCCACTTTTTACAAGGAGTTGGTACCTTTAGAGAAGATGAATTAAAGGGTGGCCTTTAAAGTCCATTGTATTTATTAGGCCGGGAGACAGTAGAAAAAAATGCCATGAACAATGTCAAGGTGGGGCCCTTCCTCCCAGGAAGAAGAATTATCAGGTCATCATAGCAGATAGCCCCTTTTTTAAAATTGAAGCTATCAGCCTGCATTGAGTTCTCAGGGTTTAGATTTTTCATTACTATTTTAGTTGAGAGAGGAAGTCAAACTCTGTTTTAAAGACATTTTGTTAAGATACAAATGTAACACTAATAATGAAGAGCCCATACTTCTAAACAAACTGAAGATAACTGGACTGTGTGAAAGCTCTCTGTAGTGAGATTAGGTTAAAGGGTAAACTATTGTTATTATAAAGACCAAATAGATTATTCACCTCTGAAGAATAACCTAGGGCATAACACAGTAACCACTTCCTTTTCACAAAAGCATTTTTATCAGAATCAGGAAAGGATATCTACTCTGGCCCATGCAACTAAATGAGTTTTTCAGATCCTATTTTCAGCCATACATTTTAGTTAAAGTTTAGTTCAGTCTGTTTTGCACAGCTATCAACTTGCCAGAACTCCAGGGCGTTAGAAAATGGTCCAGTGTTCAACATATATGTGTGACCCAATAAGAGCAAAACTCCAAGTTGTAATTTAATCATATAGAGTTGATATAATTTGGGGAAAGTATAATAAAGATTTAATTAACTTGAAAAATAGTTGACTGTGACATGTGTGGCAAAAAGAATACACATGACAACTTTATTGAATCAGATGTTTAACACACTGGTCAGTACATATAATCTATTAATTTTTGGTGCTGGGAGTTATGCTGAGATAATAAGCATATTCTATATGAATGTAAAAACTCTAGGCAAACAGTATTGGCTAACCAGTAACCAATATATTTTTTTAAATATAAGTGATGGCTACCAGGCTTAATTCATTTAAAATATTGCTTTGGGTCATGCTTTGTGTCTCCTGGCAATTTACTGGTTGCATTATTAACTCCATGATCGTTGAGTGAAATGTTTTTTTAATTTTAATTTTTATATTAATTACATTTTATTCGCCTTGTATCCCAGCTGTAGTGCCCTCCTTAACTCCCTCCCAATCTCCTCCCATGCCCCTCTCCAAGTCCACTGATAGGGAGGTCGTCCTCTGCTTCTTTCTGCCCCTAGTCTATCATGTCTTTTTATTTTTAAGTAATTTATTTATTTTTATATTAATCACAGGTTACATACTTTATACCCCAGCCATAGCCCCCTCCCTCATTCCCTCCCACTCTCCTCATCCCTCCATCATCTTCTTCCTGCCCCCTCCAAGTCCACTGACCCCCCCCTTCCATCTGACCCTAACTTAACATGTATCTTCAGGGCTGGCTGCAATGTCCTCTTCTGGGATCCAGGTAGGCAGCTTCTCCCTCGGGGGGGGGGGGGGGGAGACAAGCCAGCCATTGAGTTCGTGACAGAAATAGTCCCTGTTCCCCTTACTAGGGTACCCAGTTGGGTACTGAGCTACCATGGGCCACATCTGAGCAGGGGTTATAGTTTATATTCATACATGGTCCTTGGTTGGAGAAACAGTCTCATAGAAGACCCCTGTGCCCTGATCTATTTGGTCTTTGTGGAGCTCTTGTCCTCGCCAAGTCTTACTAACTCCCCCTTTTTTCATATGATTCCATGCACTCTGGTGATGGCTTGGTTGTGAGTCTTAATATCTGCTTTGATACATTGCTAGTTAGAGTCTTTCAGAGGCCCTCTGTGGTAGGCTCCTGTCCTGTTGCTTGTCTATCATGTCTTATCAGGACTGGCTGCATTGTCTTTCTCTGGGGCCTGGTAAGACTGCACCCCCACAGGGGGAGGTGATCAAAGTGCCAGCCATTGAGTTCATGTCAGAGTGAGAGCTTCAAAAACTTAGAGTTAATTCCTGGTACTGGTACTGGGGCAAAATCACCAGATCACAGTTCTTTCAGAGCAGGGGTCCAGCAGCAGTCTCCCTCTCAGATAAACCTTCGAGTGTGACTAGAGTCATGTAGCCCCTAAGAAAGCCCATGGACTGTGTTAACTCCCCCTTGCCACAGCCTAACCTGCAAGTGACAGGGCAATTCCTGGGGGTCAGGTGTCCTCCAAGCAGCCAGACCTCACCATTTGCAGTTTGGGGGCCTAAAAACAAACCAATCGTTTTAAAGGTCAGCTCCCCTAGAGACCCTTTCACCCAATCCTGTAAAGCCAAGACTTGGACTTCTCTGCTTGTGTTTTGTCCCCTTAAAAACCCTGTTCCCCTGAAGTGGGGGGTCACTTGTCCATTTGTTTTTGTAAAAGACAGCCACTCAGCTCAAGTTTGTAATAAAGACCCTATCCTCGTGTGTTTTACATCGAACTCAAAGCCCGTTGGTCATTTGGGGACTCGCGATCTGAGTATTTCACGAGGAAACCCAGTTGGATACTGAGCTGCCATGGTAAGATTATCAATCCTCACTCAGAAAGGCAAATGTGACAGACATCAGAAGAGGGAGAAAACAGGCAACAGGACAGGAGCCTAACACAGAGGGTCTCTAAAAGATTGTACCCAGCAGTGTATCAAAGCAGATGCTGAGGATCATAGCCAAATTTTGGGCAGAGTGCTGGGAATCTTATGAAAGAAAAGGAAAATAGACATGGAGAGGATAAGAGCTACACAAGAACAACAGAAACAAGAAATCAGGGCACAGTGGTCTTTTCTGGGACTGAAATATTATTTTTAAAGGTTTATTTTCAAAGCATAAGATGTGAAACTGAGCCAACTTGGGTTAAATTTCAGTTATCATAAGAATATAAACTTAGGTTTCTCTTATGTGTCTCAGGACACAACCTGCAAAGCTCCATAACCTTCTTTAGAACTGGAAGAAGCCTGCCAGCCCCAGGATTACCCAGGCATGCAGGATCCCACTAATAGTCATGTTAGAACATGCCTAGCCTTTCTTCTGTGCAGCTGAGACACAGCCAGCAGAGGAACATACATGCCTGTAGGTCACCAGAAACACCCAGCCAACACAAGTTAGCGGTCTGCTATTTCTGAGCTCACAATCAGGCCTAATGTTCAGCCTATCTTCCCGA
Organism: Pachyuromys duprasi; assembly: GCA_028658305.1. Lineage (NCBI taxonomy): Eukaryota > Metazoa > Chordata > Mammalia > Rodentia > Muridae > Pachyuromys > Pachyuromys duprasi. The sequence continues at coordinate 20,555,218 of CM053765.1, forward strand.
GGAGTCTTGTCAGCATCAAGAACGTACAGCCAACACCAGGGACAACCAGATGGCTAAAGGACAGCATAAGAATACAATCAACAAGAGTCAAGGCAATATGATATCAGCAGAAAATCCTGCTATCCTACTAAAGCAAGCACTTAACACACTGAAGCAAAAGAAGAAGACCTTAAATCCAAGATTGTAAAGATGACAGAGGCCTTGAAGGTTATAAATAAATCAGTCCCTTAAAGAAATACAGTAAAATTCAATCAAACATGAAAAGAAATGAATAAATCCCTTAATTATATGCAAGAAAATACAATTAAACAAGTGAAGGAAATGAATAAAGCAGTCCAAAACCTGAAAATAGAAATAGAAGCAATAAAGAAAACACAAAATGAGGGAATCTGGAGATGGAAATTCGAGAGAAGAGAACAGGAACTACAGACAAAAACATCACCACCAGAATACAAGAGATGGAAGAGAGATTCTCAGGTCTAGAGGATACCATTGAAGAAATTGTTACATCAGTCAAAGATATTTATTTTTATTTTTTGATAATATATTTTATTATTACCATTCAAATTGTATCTTGTCTGTGGCCCCTTCCCTAGTCTCCTCCCAATACCGACCTCCCTCCCTCTTCTCCCCCTGTGTCCCTCCCCTAGTCCACTGATACAGGAGGTCTTCCTCCCCTTCCATCTGATCCTAGCCTATCAGGTCTCATCATAACTGGCTGCATTGTCTTCCTCTGTGGCCTGGTAAGGCTGCCCTACTTCAGGGGGTGGTGATCAAAGAGCCGGACACTGAGTTCATGCCAGAAAAAGCCCCTGCTCCCCTTACTAGGGACTCCCTTTGGGTACTGAGTCTAATTTTCTTACACAAAACATCCAAAAAATCTGGGACACTATGAAACCACCAAACCTAAGAATAATAGGAATAGAATAGGAAGAATTCGAGCACTAAGACCCAGAAAATATTTTCAACAAAATCATAGAAGAAAACTTCCCCAACCTAAAGAAAGATATGCCCATAAACATACAAGAAGCTTAAAGAACAAAATAGATTGGACCAGAAAAGAAAATACGTCCTCTATAAAATAATATAACACTAAATATACAGAACAAAGAAAGAACATTAAAAGCTACAAGGAAAAAAGGCCAAGTCACATATTATATAATATATATTATTTATACAGTATACAATAATAGGTATATATACTATATAATAACATTGAAAATAGTATCCATACATATGATTAAGCAAGCTAAACTAGAATATTATTTTGAATATGAAATAATAGATATAACTACCACCTGCTCAGTCTGTATAATGTTACTTGTATGTATATTCTAGGTGTTTTCCATTTGGTATTGGACAATTAATCCATGTACTATTCCAAGGAAGAATTTTAAAAATGTATATAGAAAATTCAATTGGTTTGTGCACTCAGTTTGGAGAACAAACACAAGATAATGGTCAAGATATACAACAAGGTGTACTGTTTTACTTTTACAGTATTTGGGAGGGGATATAGATCATATAGCAAAAATGCTACTTTCAGAGCATCTTTAATTCAGCATACTTAGCAGTAGAGCCGGGAATGGTGGTTCACCCCTTTAATCCCAGCACTTGGGAGGCAGAGGCTGTACCATGTTTAAATTCCAATATCAATGTAGGAATCTTAAGTTCTCCTCAAGTCTCCATTGCTTGTTTAACTTTCTTTGATTCTTATTTCAATGGTTCTAGTAGGCATTATATGGTCTTTGTTTGTAATTTTCTAATAAGAAATGGATTATTGAATTCAGGATGTGCATGCTTAATTTTCTTTGAGAGAAATGGGTATTTGAATGCATTATTGGTGTAAAATTGGATTAATTATTCTTTGATATATATGCTTTCCTTGTTGATTTAAATATAAATTTCTTTATTTTTTCTTATTATTAAGATTGTATTTACTTTATTAATGGAAAGGTTTTAAGTACAAAAGGTTCACTTTTAATAAATCTAATATAATTCTTTCATTTAGTTCCAAACCAATTTTGAGTTAATTAGAGCATACGGTATCAAATAGACTCAAAGTTATTTAAATACATATAATTAGTTGATTGTCCCAGCTCTATTATCAGAAAAAAGTACATTTTTCTCATTAGTAGGTCACTTGTGAATGAGGGCAACTCATTGCAATGTACGGTTTATTTATACATTGCCAACTCTATTCTCTTTATCTTGGATTTACAATTATGCCTATACCACAGTCTTTTATTTGTTGTAATTGTGAAGTAATTTTTGAAATTAGGAATAGTGAGTATTTTAACTCTTATTTAAAGATTATATTTGCTAATTATACTTTTTTGTTTACAATTTTAGCATCAGCTTTTCAAAGAAATTTATTTTTATTTTTCCTTATTTTCAATTCTTATTTTTATTTTAGTTGTAAAAATTCATTGCACTGTGATGTATGCCAACTAAATAAATTTAGTAAATAACTAAACATACTTCTTTTCTCATTATTTTATCCATTCAAAACTTTTCTCATTAGTTTATCCATTTACAGCCTGATCCAAACCACCCTCTTTTCTCCTCTCAGTCCCATCATTGCACTTCCTTCCCTTTCCTTGTTCCCCTTCTTCTCAGAAAAGAAAGTTAACCTTCAGTACCAACCCACCTTGTCACATCAAGTCCTAGCAGATGTAAACACATCTCCCACTCATGCCAGACAAGGCAGGTAGAGGAAAGGGATTAAAACCAGACAAAGTAATCAGACAGCCCCTACTTCAATTGTTAGGGGACTCATATGATGAACAAGCTGCACATCAGCTACATATATGTAGAGGGCCTAGATTCAGCCAATACATGCTCTAGGATTAGAGGTTCAGTTTCTGTGAGTACCAGATATAACTACCCACCTGCTAACCTGTTAACCTGTTAACCCAGGTTAACGAACTCAGTAGGTCTTCTTGCAGTGTCTTTGACCCCTTTGGCTCCCTCAGTCCTTTCTCTCACTGTTCCACAAGAGGCCCCAAGCTCTACCTATTGTTTGACTGTGCGTCTCTGTATCTGTTTCCACCAGCTGCTCGGTAAAGGCTCTCAGAAGACAATTATGATCGGCTTTTGTCTGCAAGCATAGCAGGGTATCATTAACAGTGTGAAGGGATGGTTTTCTATTATGGGTCAGGTATCAAGTTGGGTTGGTCAATCTCTGCCCTAACTTTATCACTACACTTCTTGAAGGTTGGACAAAAAATGGGTTGGTATGAAGGTTTTATGGGTGGGTTATATCCCTCTCCATTCACTGAAAGTCCCACCTGGCTACAGGAGATGGAAACATGAGGCTCCATATCCCTTGCTGATAGCTGTCACAGCTAGGGTAAACACATAGATTCCTACAAACCTGCCCCTGGCACACAACACCACCAATTTTTGTTCTCTCTCCAAGTCCTCCCATTCATCCCCTCTCCCCACACTTGAGTCTCACCTTCATTCCTCTGTTCATCACACCCTCTCTCATTCAGTTCCCTCCCTCTATCTACTACAAATGTCTATTTTTTCTCTTTCTGAGTGAGATTTAAAGTTATTCCCTTGGGCCCTCCTTGTTACATAGTTTGTTTGGGTTATCCTGTATTAGGACATACCATGTGTGTCTTTCTGGGACTGGGTTATCTCACTCGGGTGTTGGAGTTATTTTTTGAAACTGTGTTTCTCAGGATTTCTCTTAAACCAGGTATCACACAAATAATTGAGACTCTTTTATATTTGTTTAATAATATGTTTGGCAGGACAATGATTGAGCAGTTATTAATCTATTCTTAACCCTTTACGCAAATTTGTTTTCCTTCCAGTGTACATTCCAAGTATACACTGCACTTGTGTATATTGCACTTGTAGTATACTTGTAGCTTTTCTGATCCTGCTTTTTCCCTTGATGCCTCTTAACCTCTCCCTTGCCTCAATCCTCTATTTCCTCATACCTCTTTTAACTCTTCCTCTCTTGCCTGGCAGGAAGACCAGCCCTATTCCTCACTCCCTCATATTCTCCCATGCCTCTACTCAACTCTACTGATTAGGAGGTCCTCCTCCCCTTCTCTTTGACCCTAGCCTATCAGGTCTCATCAGGACTGGCTTCTTTTTTTCGTGGTGAGGGTGGCAGCATTGATGACAGCTCTGTATTCTTAGGGGTTATAGATCTACTTTAATTATTTACCGCATCTTGATTTTGCTTTGGTAAATGGTATCTCTCAAGAAAATTGTCCATTTTGTTTACATTTTCAAATTTTGTGGTATGCAGGCTTTTTAAATAAGACCTAATGGTTCTTTGGGTTTCTTCAGTGTCTGTTGCTATGTTCCCTTTTCATTTCAGATTTTGTTAAGTTTCATATTTTCTCTCTGCCTTTCAGTTAGTCTGGCTAAGGGTTTGTCTATCTTGTTGATTTTTTTCAAAGTACACGTTTTTTATTTTGTTGATTCTTTGTGTTGTTCACTTTTTTTCTAATTTAATTGATTTCAGCGCAGTATTTGATTATTTCCTTTCACCTACTGCTCTTTGCCATCTTTGGTGTGTTTGCTCTTTCCGTTCTAAAGTGTTCAGGTGTGCTTTTAAATTGCCAGTATGAGATCACTCCAATTTCTTTATGAAGGCACTTAGTGATTTGAACTTTGCTCTTGACTTCATTTCCATTGAATATTAGTAAGTCTTTAATTTATTCCTTTATTGCTTCCCTGACTCAGTAATAACTGGGTTGAAAGTTGTTCAATTTCCATGAATTTGTAGGCTTTCTGTTGTTTTGTTGTTGTTGAAGTCCAGATTTAATTAAAGAAGCTTTGATAAGATAGAAGGAGTTATTTCAATTTTCTTGTGTCTGTTGAGGCAGGCTTTGTGACAGTTTTGAAGACATTTGTGAGATGCTGAGAATATGTTATGTTTCTTTGGGCTTGGACCGAATGTTCTGTAGATATATCTTAGGTCCACTTGAACCATAACATCAGTAGGTTACATTATTTCTCTATTTAATTTCTGTCTTGTGGACCTGTCCATTGGTGATAGTGGAGTATTGAAGTCTTCCACTATTAATTTGTGGGGCCTCAATGTGTGATTTAATTTAGTAATATTTCTCATACGAATGTGGGTGTCCTTGCATTTGAGATATTGGTGCTCAGAACTCAGACACCATCTTGGTAGATTTTACCTATATTGAATATGAAGTGTCCTTCCCCAACTCTCTTGATAAATTCTGGTATAAAATCTCTTATTAGATTCTAGAATGGCTACTTCAGATTGCTTCTTGGGCCTGTTTTCTTAGAAACCATTTTTCTAGCCCTTTATCCTGAGGTAACATCTATCATTGTTGGTGAGAAGTGTTTCTTGTATGTAACAAAATGTTGGATCCTCTTTACTCATCCGTCACCCTTTCTACCCACCCCTGAATAGTTTTTTTCTTTATTTCTTCTTCTTCAGAATGGCCATTTGACATGCTACATCTTACTATTTAACTAAAAAAAAATACAGGAATATTTCATGTCCAAATTTAAGAATTTTCTGCAGGAAACAAAGTGAACCAGATATTGTCATTTTATATTATTATCCAAGACCCAAGGTATCATGTGAGACCTTTCTTGGGAAGACAGGAAACTCACACACATTCTATCTATAAGATACACAACAAAGAGAAGTAAAATTCTACTGGTCTTACCTGGTGATCCAATGAAGTTTTTATTATGGTTGTTATTAGGACTATAAGTGATGGTTTAAATACCAGCAAAGATATGACACAAAACCAGCTTCACTGGGGAAGCTGTCCTGAAATAACACATGATTGATGCAAGCCATCATCTCTCAACTTCCTGCAATGCTTGCAACCTCTGATCTTACTGCAATACTTGCAGGCAGCTCAATATATCTACCAGAATATTCTCTGGGTAATGTGGCTCCCTTCATTTGGTTGAGTCAACTTCTGTGATAGTTGTTTACATCTTCCATAATCTTGTAGGTATCAGTTTTCTAAGACATGCAACTGTTGGTTACTTTCTGGGTCTCGTGAGACTCCCTCCTCATTCCTGAAGGGAATATTTCAACACAGAGAAAACTTCTATACTGTGTAATATCTTCAGAGTCTTACCACACAAATACAGTTCAATGCTTAAATAAGAAGACATATGTGGAACGTAATTGGGTCACACAAAGAAATTTTAACATCACAGCTGATTTTATGGACTGAAATGTTTAAACAACTGTCAGAAAGTACCAAGTAAGATTATGTTTTTAAAAACAAGTTTAAAAATCAATTTTCTATGTGTGCATAATAACTCTTTATTATTACAAATAGTGCTATATAATAAAATTTCATTATAGATTTTGATAACCATGATTCAATGCTTTCATGTACTTGAATTATCACTGGAGGAGTGATACATTGTGCTCTTCTCATTTTGAGACCCCAAGATCTAGAGAACAGTTTCTAAAATAAATGATTTTGTGGTTTGATATGCCATTGCATCTTTCTTCCAGGCATTAAGTGTGGGACAAGGAATTCAGTTCAATTCCTTAAACAGATTTAGTTTGAATGTGCTTTTGTAATTAGCATCAACATGGACTTCCCACTGAAGGGAGAGATAATAACAAAATATGGTTTTTCTGACCATGCCACCAGTTTACATGAACTAGGCTCTTTTTACACAGAGTGGGAAAATAACAAAGGCAGACCAATATTTGAACTGGGTGTATATCTTAAATAGACAGCACTGGGATAGTTACAGATGTGGTACTTGAGCACTGAAATGACATCATAGTCAGTTGTCCTTATGTGCTAGATGAGTTTCAGCAATGCAAGTAATGGAATGTCTCAATTATTTGAAAAGCTAAAATCTATGACAGTCCTTCTAATCTTTCAAAAAACTTATGAAAAAGTATTTTTTGAATAAACAACAACAACAACAACAAAAATGAATTAGTAATTTTTCCCCTCCAGAATCATACTTGATGTCATGGTGGCTCTTAGAGTCTGTAGGCAGTGCTATTTACCTACAATTTGTCATTTCTAGTACCTTAGAGAAATGGATACATGTAGACGAATAAGTGCCTACGGCTAGTGAGAAACAAATTCCCATTTAAAACAGAATATAAATTTGGAGGTCTTAGTCACTCTTCCTAACAAAGGAACATCATTTCAAGCAAATGTGTTACACTATGTTTGGAAGACAAACTATAATTAAGGATATACACACTATACCGAGGTGATTGCTTTGCTTTAAGAGCATATCATTGGATTTGCCTTAAGTAACAGAAGCGCTCAGCATTAATAAAGCTTGCCTTATGCTAACCAGAAACTGTGTCCTATTACAGAAAGACTCCCAAATGCTGACAGGACAGGTCACCCTGTACTGTGCTAGAACCCAAGTCAACATTTTAAGAGGGATCAACGTAAGACAACATATGAACACAACCATAAGCTGAGATCAGTTCCATAGTTAAAATATTTTAAATTCTAGACTTTTAATTGGGAAGATTTTTTGTCAACAGATTATAGTGTAAGGATGGAAATTTTTAACTTGGCCCTAAACATGGGAACTAACCATGGGAACTGAGACTTGTGAGCTTTAATCATTACCAAACCTGGATCTGATACAAAACCAAACCCAGATCTGATACAAAACGTTTCTAAGAAACACCCTTCTGTAGTTATGGATACAATCTCTAACTGTCTCCTAGTCATCACACCTGGGCACAACCAATCACAGACTGCCCCATTAGGAAAGTCCCTTACCCCTAGACACCCTCCTGTTTTTTGGTTTTTGCTTTTATAAACTCTGTGATTCTGTTGCTGCGTGCTCCACATTACCCCCTTGTGTGGGAGCTATATGTGGAGCCCCTACATGCCGGCTACTAAATAAACCCCTTGCTGTTTGCATCAAGCTCTGTTTTTGTGGGTTATTGAGGTCTGGCGTATATCCTGAGGAACAGAGGGTCTCCCCACCTCGGGAGTCCAACAAAAGAAATTAGATGCAAGCTTTCCAAGGACAGGAATTTTTGTTATGTGTATAATTGAATTCATAACTGTTTAGACCTGATGCTTAAAGAAACTGAAGGATGTATCAAGGCTTTCATGTGACTACAAATGGAGGCAAAGGTTCAAATTCATACTTCTTAGCTATATGCTCAGTCATTTGAGAAGCTTCTTGTTTAATATTTTTCTCTTAAGAAAATGGTATTTGTCTCAAAGTCCCATGATAAATAATGCTTCACTCTGATAACCTAAATTTTGTGAGTATTTTAGTTTATTTTTAATGCGATAACAATTTTTAAAATTATGTGTAAAAAGCTGGAATTTATATCTCACCATTCTGAAAAGCAGGAAGCTCAAGATAGGGACTGATAAATTGGTTATTTGATGAAATTGGTTATTTCCTAGTTCCTCTATTTGCCATGTTGGGAGGACCAACAAATTTCCTTAGGTCTATTTGACGTGGGTATTAATTCCAGTTGCATAGGCTCTGCACTCATGATACAATCACCCTGCAAAAATTTCACCTCCTAATTCTATCACATTATAAATACAATTTCTCCTGTGCCAATGAATTCCAGGCTCTTCCCCATTTTTTCTTCTAATTGTGTCTGGTTATATGTTGAGGTCTTTGACTCACTTGGACTTTAGTTTTGTGCAGGGTGACAAATATGGATCTATTTGTATTTTTCTCCATGTAGGCCTCCAGTTAGACCCACATCATTTGGTGAAGATACTACCTTTATTCTGCTTAGCAGGGGCTATTTCTGGCATAAATTCAGTGGCAGGCTCTCTGATCACCTCCCCCTGGAGGGTACAGCCTTGCCCGACCACAGTGGAAGACAGTGCAGCCAGTACTGATGAGACCTGATAGGCTAGGGTCAGATAGACCTCCTCCCCTATCAGTGGACTAGGGGAGGGACATAGGAGGAGAAGAGGGAGGGAAAGTGGGGTTGAGAGGAGACAAGGGAGAGGGCTATAGCTGGGATACAAAGTCAATAAAATATAATAAATAATTTAAAAATGTATTCAATAAAAATAATTTAAAAAGAAAATTAAATTTCTACATATAGCGGACTGATGAAGAGTGTGAGCCCAAATACAGCATAATAGTTACATTGTTATTTTAAACTGAATCTTGCTGTCTAATAAAGTATGTACTAATAATTTCCAAAGTTTTTATATTTAACCTTAGTTTTTGGAAAGTAAAAAGGATAAGCTACATGGAATAAAGATAGGCAATCAAATGATTGAATCAGGGCATCAAGGAAAATACAAAAGTGAGGGCCAGATAGCCAAAGAGCACATGGGCACATGTGTGTGTGTGTGCGTGTGTGTGTCCATCTGTACAATATAAATCATAAATTGGGACTGAAGAAGTATAATGCACTTAATAATTGGGATGTCATATGTGTCTTCCATACTTTGTGAGTAAAAATATGTGATAGTATAAATACTCTTCCACTCCAAAAGTTTGCCTTACTTTGCTATAAAAGTACAGCAATAAAAGTACATACTACAAAATATTCACACAACAAATCCATGGCTCATGTGTTCCAATTACCCCACTAATTATTGTCAAAATTCTATTCGAGTGCAACAGTATATTTCATTTTTTTCCAGATATTTAAACCTTACTTTGCCTTAATGGAGTAAAAATTCTGAAAGTATCATCTAGTCACTATTATAAACATATCCATGCTTTCACCTTCCAATACAAGTAACAAGCTTGTGAAAGGTCATAAACTTGTCTAGTCTTGGCTCTTAGTTTCCCTACATATAGAAATTCTAACCATCTATCAACTGCTCCTTGCTTGAAAGAACTTCCTGCTTACATTGCATCACAGTAACTGACTTTCTCAAATACCTAAAGACAGTTATCATACAATCTTTTATTTCAATCATTTCTCAGTAGGATTCTCTCTCCACCTGATCTGGGTAAACCAGATCTTGTAAGGAGCATCAAGTAACCCTGAGAGAAGGCCTGACCCTTTCCTACTAAGACAGCACTTAGGGATTCCTGGTGATATTCACCCTACTATAATAAGATGTCAAGGCCTTGAAAGAGTCCTGTATTAAGCCTCTGAAAGACTCTACGTAGCAGTGTATCAAAGCAGATTGCAGCCAGCCCTGAGGAGACAGGATAAGCTGGGGTTGAATGGAAGGGAAGGAGGTCCTCCCCTGTTGGTGGACTTGGAGGGGGCGGGGAGGAGGGAGATAAGGGAGGGAGTGTGAGGGTAGGAGGGAATGAGGGAGGGGGCTACGCCTGGGATTCAAAGTACCTAACCTGTGACTGAGATAAAAATAAATAAATTAAAAATAATAATAATATTCAAAATGGTACAAGAAAAATCTGAAAAAAAAAAAAAAAGCAGATGATGGGACTCAACCAAACTTTCAGCACGGTACAGGGAATCATACGATAAAAAGAGGAGTTAATATGAGAGGACAGGAGCTCTGCAAGGACAAAATATATCAAGGCACAGGGTCCACTATGAGGCTGTTTCTCCAACCAAGGACCATGTGTGGCTATAACCTAGAACCCCTGCTCAGATGTAGCCCATGGTAGCTCAGTAACCAAGTGGGTTTCCCTAGTAAGGGGAACAGGAACTATTTCTGACATGAACTCAACAAGTGGCTCCTTTACCTCCCACCCGCCCCGAGGGAGGAACAATCTTGCTAGGCCACAGAGGAGGACATTGTCCTCCTCTGGGTTAGATGGAAGGGGAGGAGGACCTCCCCTAGCAATGTACTTGGAAGGGGGCAGGGAAGAGATGAGGGAGGGAGGGTAAGACTAGGAGGGAATTAGGGAGAGGGCTATGGCTGGGATACAAAATAAATAACCAGGGGAGATCCAAGATGGCTGCCACGAGAGGACACTGAGTCTGAGGAGTAGGACAGCAGAAACAACGCAGTGACCAGGAGACTGAACTCTGGGACCTAAAACGCCAGCATTTGTGATTGCCAGGTGAGCAGAACTCCTACGGTGAGAAAATCAAGTGGGAAAACCCTAGGGACACCCAGTTATTACCCGGAAAAATCTCCAGATGACCTGCAGCACACAGCTCTGATCTGAATGAGCAACCACACTGGGCGCCCGCAGCTGCCATAATAGACTGGATCATACAGTCTCCCATGCAGTCTGAGGAGGAACTGGGTACCATTTTAACTGACCTGCACATTGCGGGGGCACACTGCAGGCATCTGCCAGCAAAAACCTCAGTTCCTGTGTGAGTCCACAGGCAAGTCTGGGAAGGACCTGGGTTCTGCTTCAACCCATGGGTGTACAGCAGGCAAACACCAATCACCGGAAACACCTAAGACTAGAGGGTCAGGGGACCGTTTTGACCAGACTGCACACTGCAGGCACACACTGCACGCATCCACCAGCAAAAACCTCAGTCCCTGTGTGTGTCCACAGGCCAGACAGAGAAGGCCACGAGTACCATTACAGGCAGGCCTGTATACAGCGGGTGCACACTGCTCAGCAACGCCTGCAACCAACCCAAACCCATGGTGTGTGCCCCAAATATCATCTCAGACCGTGGTGCACAGCCCCTGGCCAAGAAGGGAACACAAAATCTCCAGTCCAGGGGAGGGCCCTTAGCAGCAAGCCCAGGGCACAG
>CM053765.1:20567322-20580369 GCA_028658305.1 Pachyuromys duprasi
GAAACTGGACAACATATGTGGCTGTGAGGTCAAAAGGGATATAATATGCCTTCTAAATACTTTTATATGTCTATAGAGCCCAGTATCCGCCTCAGAGTTGAGCTACCTTTATGAAACTGGTGGTGATGGTACAAAGACTCATAATCAGTAAAGCTACAGAGAACATTTAACTGTTGCTGTGGTGTACTGAGCAATACCCACACACAAATTTAAGAAAATAAACATGCATCTATGTCTCTTCTTCCATGCTTCTGGGGAGACTGCAGCAAAGAGGAATGAAAAATTAGAAAGAATATGAGAAGGGTGGTGTGTACAGCATGATTTCCTCTGAGATGAAACATTCCTTTCTGGAAAAGAGAGAGAGACTCACAAGTCTCAGGAAACTAAACAAAATTTCACACATCAGGAATCCCTTTCAAAATATATGAGAAGTAAGCAATTGCTGGAAGAGAGGAGACTCTTTGTAGAGTTGCCAGAAAGCTAGACATGGAACTCCCCACAGTTCCCTGGATCCTATGAAAAAATACTCGTGTTGGTGTGGGCATTTGGGTGATTAAATGACATTTTAGTTACCTGTTATTTGTCAGATAACTTCTCACCCAAGCTACTCTAAGTAGCCCCAATAAACTATTTTGTTCCTCAAGCTAGATTTGTAGAATCATTTTTCTCTCGTCTGATTTTAATGCCCTACCTGAGATGAGCAACAATCGCACAGATATAACCCAGAAAAGTCTCACACTATAGTGTTTTATTTCATATATCATTAATATATTTATCTCCAATAGAGGGAGAAAGGAATAGTTTTCTATTGGTAACCTATGAAAGAAAGAACAAGTGCAGGGCAATATAAAATAGAAATGTTTTTGAAGCTTCAGTTACTGCTATCCATCTAGAGAAGGCCAGATATTTCCTGAATGTATTAATTTCTAAGTTTAAAAATCGCCACTTATGTAGTTAATTAATATTACATAATTCAGACATTATGAAAAAAATAGTAGTGATTTTTCTAAAAAGATTTAATTATTTTTTTTATACAGTATTCTACCAGCATGTGAGTCAGCAGGCCAGAAAAGGACACCAGACCTCTTTACAGATGATAATGAACCACCATGTGGCTCCTGGGAATTGAACTCAAAACCTTTGGAAGAATAGCCAGTGTTCTTATCCTCTGAGCCAACTCTCCAACCCAGTGATGATTTCTTAAATGAATAATTATGTTATTTTATTGTTATTATATATTTATGACTCATCATCTAAGGTTGCAGATATTGTAAGATCTATTTCTCTCATGTGAAATTAAAATCTCTTCCTGCTTCCCCCCTTACTAATATTTCGACCTAGATATTGATAAGAAAGTGTGAATCTAATCTAATGTTTTCAGTTGCAGCAGAAAACCTGCATTGAGAAAAGGCTGATCTTCCCAAGGAAAGTTAGAATATTTTTAATCAATTCTAAAACATGTCTTAAGCCATTATTATATTGGAAATGAATTTAATCTAAATATGCTATGGTTTATGAGTACCGGCAAAACCAAACACACTGTAATGAAACTTCATTTACTGTGCTCCCATTTCATATTTTCTAGCATTTACAATTTGTTTATTGTATTTATATAGTGCTTATTATACAAATAGCTCAAGACATTTTCAAAGGATATTAAGCCAATGGTTTCCACAGGATCTTCTAGGACGACAGTGACAAGAGAGCAAAGCCACATGGATCTGCATGTGCACAGATCAAGTTCTGGCTACAGAATTTACCATAATCTGAGCCTTTAAAATGTGATGGGTTACTGAATCCACAAGAAATGAAGTTTTTATTCTATCTTGACTATTCGCTCAAAAAAAAAATCAAGCAAAAATGAATTGGCCCTGATTGCTATTGTGCTTAATATAAATGCATTAATTTTCCATGTACCTGCTAGAAAAAGTAAATAACAGATACTTTGAGTGTAAAAAGGAAAATGGGTCACATACAACGCAGAGTTTATTTTTTATCTCCTTCATATAACAGAATTAGTTTTAGTTCTCATAGTTATAGATGCATTTTACATATGGAAGCAGTTCTCCAAATGCATTGCTGGATGATCATTGCTTATAATTTAAATTGGAATTCTTGTTAGCATTTACAAGCACACTCACAAAGCTTCGAAGCACCTGGAAGTAAATATCCTGACTAATCACTTATAATTTCTTTATATCAGCCTCTTTGTCTTGAAAATGAGGTGTTTGAGATGAATAAATTCAGAAAGTCACACTCTCTAGTTCTCTTAGAGACAATATTTGAATTATTCTTAGCTTAACACTTTTTAATCTTTAAGATATATGTATTTAATAAATACCTTTGATTTATTTTCAGAGTGCTTCTAAACAGCATGGGAAGAGAGTGATTTCTGGGGATAGCATCTCCTACTGGACTGGGAGCCTGTTTTACTTACAGATTTTGTTTCTTTTTTTTATAAGTAATTCGTTTATTTTTATATTAATCACAGGTTATATACTTTGTATCCCAGCCTTAGCCCTCTCCCTCATTCCCTCCCATTCTTCCCATCCCTCCCTCATCTTCTCCATGCCCCCCTCCAAGTCCACTGATAGGGGAGGATCTCCCCCGCCCCTTCCATCTGACCCTAACTTATCATGTTTCTTCAGGATGGCTGCAATGTCCTCTTCTGGGATCTAGTTAGGCTGCTCCTCTCTTGGTGGTGGTGGTGGTGGGGCAGACAACAAGCCAGCCATTGAGGTCATGACTGAAATAGTCCCTGTTCCACTTACTAGGGAATCCAGTTGGGTACTGAGCTACCCTGGGCCACATCTGAGCAGGGGTTATAGTTTGTATCCATACATGGTCCTTGGTTGGAGAAACAGTCTCCTAGAAGACCCCTGTGCCCTGATCTATTTGGTCTTTGTGGAGCTCTTGTCACAGATTTTGTTTCTTGAAGTAAACTGTACAATTGCCTTTGGAGTACAAACTGACAAGCTCTGGTTTTCGCACTGCATAGATGTTATCATGCAGTGGTCTTAACTAGGGAAATAAAAGTCTTATTTAATTTGCATTCTTGTTTTTGAGATGGATCTTACCTATGATTAACAGAACTAAAAGAGTGTGAGCTATGTTTGTGTCTCATTGATGATGAGGGGGCTCTCATTCTCTGTTCTCTGGCTTGGGCCTCATCATTGGTCCAAATTCAGATTATTTTTTCATTTTTTTATGATTACAGTTTATTCACTTTGTATCCCAACACTTTGTAACCCCTTCCTCACCCCTTCCAATCTTACCCTCCCTCCTTCTTCTCCTTCCACACCCCTCCCCCAGTCCATTGATAGGGGAGGTCCTTCTCCCCTTCTATCTGAACTAAGCCTATCAGGTCTCATCAGGACTGGCTGTATTTCTTCCTCTGTTGCCTGGTTTGCAGGAAAACAGTGGCAAATAGAAAAGACCATCCTGAGTGAGGTGACCCAGAAGCAGAAAGACATGTCTGGTATATACTCACTTACAAGTGAATATTAGCCTTATAATATAGGATAAAAATACAAAAATCTATACTCCTAAACAAGCTAAACAAGAAGAAGGATCCTAGGGAAGTTACTCAATCCTCACTCAGAAAACAAGCAGGAAGGACATGGGAAGATGGAGAAAACAGGGAATAGAACAGGAGACCACCCTAGAGTGTCTCTGGAAGACTTTACCCAGCAGGGACTCAAAGACTCTGAGATTCATAGCTAAACTTTGGGCAGAGTGCAGGAAAGAAGGGGGAGATAGAGAGACCTGGAGGGGACAGGAGATCCAAAGGAGACCAACAGAACCAAAAAAATCTGGCCCCAGAGGTCTTTGCAAAGACCAATACTCAAATCAAGGACCATGCATGGAAATAACCTTGCTCAGATGTAGCCCAATTCAGCTCAGCCTCCAAGTGGTTTCCTGAGTAAGAGGTGCAGGGGCTGTCCCTAACATGAACTCAATGGCTATCTTTTTGATCACCAGCCCAGAGGGAGTGCAGCTGTACCAGATCTTTTTGATAACTGCAAGTATAAGAGATGTTAAATGTCCTGCGTAAGGTGACAGCCACATTAGCCAGTACTTGGAATCTACTGTGTTCTGTGTTTTACAGTCCAGAAATAACTTAGAGTGAAGGTAAGAAAATGGAGACGATGTGTGGTTTCCCTGACAACAGACCTTAACTCTGATTATTGATTGTTTGAGCTTGGTCTGGCTAATTAACCCTGCTCTGCCTCAGTTAACTCATTTGTAAAGTTGAGGTCATTTTCCTGTCTACCTCATAGGAGACGATGAAGATTTATTGATAGTGGTTTTATTAGTTCAACCTTTATTATTTTCAGCAGTTCCAAAAGCTAAAAAACATTTATACAGAGAAATAAATACACATATACACACACTGAGTGTACACATACACACACATATTTATATATATGTGCGATCACAGATACAGATACACAAACAAATAGAAATGCACCCAGCTACACAACCAAACACATGGTACACATACACAGACAGATACATATACACATACATAAAAAATCACACAAAGACAGATACATACATGTTACACATACATATACACTACATGTATAAACACATGATACACATACATATATACAATAGTACATATACACAAACATGCACAGATACATATAACTTAGGGATACACATATAAACATATGCACATTTGTAGATATGCATTCACACACAAATACACATAAACACATATGTACAAAGACAATTGTCTATACTTACCCACAGACATACACATATACACACATGTACACATATAGATACACAAACAAACATATACATAAACACACATGGCTTTGTTTCAAACCATAAAAATCTTGAAGTGTGATAAATCCTGATACTTGTCATTCTGACAGGAATTTTATGACTTGGCTTCCAGCCTCACATAAAGCATGCACAATTTGAGATTGCCGGTGCTTTGTCAAGTTTCATGGCATGGATTTTGATGTATATATCTCTTCACAGGTTTACATTCCCTTCTCCTATGATTATCAAGTTTCTAGAAAGACACACTAGCCTTTAATTACATGAGATAATGTTATGTTATGTTCTAGAATGTCTGACAATGAAATTCATTCTCTAGGATTCAGATGGATCTTAAATGTTTGTTCTTATCTAAGTGTCATTTTCTTATTACATTAAATTTAATCATTTTCTAGTTTATGTGCCCAAAATACTTTATCTTCTGGCAATGCAGCATATCTAAAGTGTATTTTTTGTGTACTCTCAAAAATTTTTTTATTTACAATTAACACATAAATGTCTTCTGTACCTATGCCAACATTGAATAGTTGATTTATTTAAACCCTGTTTTCATCCTTCCATTAAACTAGCACACCTTTGCTGTATTTTTTCAGCACCATATGCATTGTGATGAAACATTTTAATGTCCACTAGTAGATGTGCATACTCAATCATAAGCATTAACAAAAATACAAAATATCTCTGTGCTAGTTTTGTATTGATCAAATTAAAGCACTAGAAAACCACACTGTATACTTTACTATCAAATTAAGGCATATGGTAACAAATTGAAGTTTTCTATAGAAATTGAAAGAGAAGAAGGTTTGAGCACATCAAACATAAAAATGGGCAAATGTCATATTTCCTATGTCTTATTTTCATCCTAAAGAATCCCTTCTTACGAGTTTATCTACTTGATGCCTTGATCTCATATTACTCTGTTGACTAAATGTGCATGACTCAAATATCAATCATTCATTCTCATTGATTGGCAAGTTGGTAGCATATTAGTATTAAGTATATTCAAATGTGGTATATATACCACATTTGCAATGGAAGAATGGCAGTTAGAATTTCCTGGGAATTTTAATATTATTGTAATCTAATAATATCTGGAATGGATATAGAGTGTTCATATGTTGTAAATAATTGAAGCTTTTAATAGTACTTCATCCTTTCCACTACCTCCCTACCTCAGTGTTTTGCAGGAATAATGAAACTGAAGATGCATTAATCACTCTGTTAGCTATTTTTCTCCTCACTCTGACAAAATATCTGACAGAAGCAATTTAGGAAAAGGGAATTTACTTAGGCTCATGATTTAAGGCAGATATAAGAAATAATGATGGAAAGGCATAGCAGAGGAAGAATGAAATATCTGGTCACACGGTGACTACAGCCAGCCATTTGAGAGAGATGAATGCATAATCAATGTTCACATACTAGGACATTTACACAAAACTAAACATGCATATACATACACAGAACAAATAAAAAGAAACAGTGAAAAACAGCAAGTCTACAAAAAGCATAAAATCTCCAAAGGAGTTACAAAATTTTCACATGCTGTTCTCTGCAGTATTTCAAGACAACGTTAGGCAAACAACTCTGCCTTTAACTTTGATGCCCCTACTCTTAGCCATATTGATTGTCCTCTGCGGGAGTAATATTTCAGAACTTTGTCCAGATTTCCTTGGAAATTTCCACACAGCAAAGTTTAAAGCATCACATTCTCTTGAAAACAACCAGCAATAAATAGAAGACTTTTTTCATTAATGTACGTGACAGCAAGAAAATTCATGTATCATGATGATGATATAAGGTAATAAATGATGATAATATTGCTTAGACAGAGTAATTAAGATATTGAGTCTCAAGTCAAGACAATTCCAAATGGAGTAAGTTGGGTGTTGGATAACAATCAATGTACTCAGTGCTTCATGGAAGGAAACTGTAAACTGGGAAATTAGAGAAAAGTTATTTTTTTTGAAAACACATATGCTCACCAGTTAAAAGAATATTTAGCAAAAAAAAAAAAAAGAAGAAGAACAAAAGCAAAATGAGACTTGAAAAAGTAATGTAGTGGAGAGATTTCCTCCTCATCCCATGCTCCTGGAATAATGACTCATTATTGTGGGTCCAAAAGAGTTTGTGGGGAATAATCTCTTCTGTTTAAGAGATAATTACTTAATTATCTCTTCTGTTTAAACTACACACACTGGATCAGATGTGTCTAGCTCTGAAGGCTATGTATTGCAGACCTCAGCAGAGACAGAGTGGTAGAAGGTCTGGGGACTGACCTTCACATCTCTTCACATTTGTGTCCATCCTCTTCACATCTTGCTGGGTCCACCACACAGTCCTTTCTGCCTGTCGAATGCCTACCTCTTATTTCCTGCCTAAGCTATAGGCCATCAGTTTTATTATTGGCAGGTGATGATCCCATATAGGTACAAGATATTCTATGAACAAAGAAACAGTAGGTAGACAGGAAATGGTAATGATAAGGTAAAGCTTATAAGCCTTGGAATTTTCCAAGGATAAAATTCACACCTCTGTCATCAACATGTATCATGAACTTTAACTCAGACTCACTTTCAGCTAGGGTAATCTTTGAACTTAGGAAGAAACAAGAAAATTACACCTACCTGCTGAATATAATGATAAAAGGAAATTAGAATTTAGATATGTAGCTAAAAACTGATGTTATTTTTGAAACTTCAACAGAGTGACACAAACTCGTTTTGAAACACAAAAGTGTGTGTGTGTGTGTGTGTGCCTTTTACTGGCTATTTTATGGTCAATTTATTATTCTATTCATGCATTTCCTCATTAAAGAACTTGTTTCAAGTTTCACTACTTATATAGCACCGAGAATGCCTCACATTGCATAATTTATTGTAAAGATTGTAATGCTAAGATCTTTCAAGATGGCGGGGAGCACACACAGTCTCTGGGTTGCAGAAGAGCTGTTGCGCTGGAATTGGTGAGTGGAAGGACAACTGAAGCCAGGGCTTTTAAAACGAGAGGGAGCGTTGAAGGAGGTGAGAACTTTGGTCTCAGGTCACCTGTGGACTAGTTTGGGGAAGGAGAGACAATCCTTTTTGATCTCTCGGCACTCCCCTTTTTCGGGGTCCCCCCCCTCAGCATAGCCATCTCACCAAGATGCTCAGCTCAGAGCACAATGACTGGGGACTGCTGTGGCTGAGGTGGAGCTACTGGCCCCTCAGCCAGACCTGCCAGCTGTACTTCCCTTGGAGTCCCGGAACCGCAGCCCCATCTTCCTTGTGTCCCAGGTCTGCTAGCAGCCATACCAACTCCACAGGGTCTCCTAGCCACTGACTGTACTGGCCCGCGCAAATCCTCGGTGACAGATAATAGCCACCAAAGTCCAGCAGACCCAACAAACAAACTAGGCACACCAGGAACTAGGACTCCCAAGTCTGGAGAGCACAGTGAAGGGCCGCTAAGATTTGTCAGAAGGCATCTGGACAGGCATCCCAGTCTCCAGTTGCAGCTGGAATTCCTAACCTGGCGGCTGCAGCTCTGAGCTGGCACAGCCTGTCAGTCCTCCTGCATATCACCAAGCAAGTCCAAACCAGAGAGTAGAGAGCCTGGATACTCCAATCCTTGCCAATGTGTCTTGCTTGAGAGTGAGTTTGCCTTGACTGTCTGCAGAGTCCCAGATCCAGTGTCCATCTAAACTAGCAGCCAGATATTGGACCCCTCCCACCCACACACCCACTGTGGGAAACAGAGGCTCTCTTGGGACATTGAAGTCCCTGCTTTGCTATTCCAAGAGTGGACTAAGGAAAATAATGCTGGGAATTGCGCCATGACTATCACCAGCGTTTACTACATCTACTGTGCATGTACAAGTAACCACCTAGAAGCCTGCAAGGCAGAGCCCCTCACACACACTCAAGGGTTCAGCATTCTCTATCACTCTGTCCCTCAAGGCATATTTCTACGCATGTTTCCACACACACACACACACACACACACACACACGTGCACCTGCATCTACTCTTCTGTGCCCCTATCTGCCCTTTTGCACCTGCATATGCCCTTTTGTGCCCATGGACTTTACTCCCACAGGTACAGCTGAAGCACCAACACACATGCTGAGGATGCAGGACCTCTCCCAGCTTCCTGAAGAACTCTTCATATGCTAGAGAGACAGTACCAGCCTGAACTGCAGAATCCAGAGGCAAACAGAGAAGGTTATAGATAAGCCAATGGCCAGGGGTCAGTGAAAGAACACATCCAACATAAATCTAAATATCATTCCTTCACCAGCAACCCCCAAAATTGATGGATATGCCAATTCTTCGGAAGCACAGAAAAACGAATTTAAAACTATGCTTACCCAATTACTTGAGGCACATAAAGAGGAAATAAACAAATCTCTCAGTGCAATAACTACACAAATACAGACAGTTAAATAGGAAATAAATAAATCTATCAATGATTAGGCCAATCAAATAGAGGCTAAGAAAGAGGAAATGAACAAAATCCTTAAGGAAACACAGGCAAACATAGCAAAACAAATAAAGGTACAATTAGAGATAAAATTAGTGTCATATAGAGAGGAAATGAACCAAAAAATTGAGACCATCTTAGAGAGACAGGTATCCACATTTGAACAGTCGAAGGAAATGGTGCAAGGCATGAAAACAGAATTAGAATCAATAAAGAAAACACAAACAGAAAAGCCTGGAACTGGAGAACTTAGAGAAAAGATCGGGAAACACAAAGGTAAGCATCACCAACAAAATACAAGAGATGGAAGAGAGAATCTCAGGTGCTGAAGATACACTCACAGAAATTGATACTTCTCTCAAAGAAAAAGTAAAACCAGAAAAGACCCAAACACAAAATATCCAAGAAATAAAGGATGCCATGAAAAGACAAAATCTAAGAATAATAGGTTTGATGAAAAAGAAGACTCCAAGCTCCAAGGCCCAGAAAATATTTTCAAGAAAATCATAGAAGAAAAATTTCCCAACTTTAAGAAAGAGATGTCCATAAATATATAAGAGGCCTACAGAACGCCAAATAGAGTAGACCAGAAAAGAAACACATCATGTCATGCCATAATCAAAACACTAAATCTACAAAACAAAGAAAAGATATTAAAGGCAACAATGGAAAAAAGCCAAGTAACATATAAAGACAGATCTATCAGAATCACACCAGACTTCTCATCAGAAACTATGAAAACCAGAAGGGCCTGAGGAGCTGTCATGCAGACTTTAAGAGACCACAGATGCCAATCCAGACTACTATACCCTGCAAAGCTCTCAATCAATATAGATGGAGAAAACAAAATATCCCAGGGACAAAATTAAATTTATGTAATATCTACACAGCAAAGCAGCCCTACAGAAGATACTAGAAGAAAAACTCCAATCCAATGAAAACAACTTCACCCAAGAAAACATAGCATACAGATAATAACCCAACAAAAATTAAAATAAAACAATCAATGAATCACAGTAAGACCACCAACTACCACAATAAAAGGAACTAACGTTCTTTGGTCAATTTTATTTATCAACATCAATGGACTCAACTCTCCAATAAAACAACACAGACTAACAGAATGGGTGTGGAAGCAGGATCCAACATTCTTCTGTATCCAAGCACCTTTGCGACAAAGATAAACACTACCTCAGAGTAAAGGGCTGGAAAAATGTGTTTCAAGCAAATGGACCCAGAAAACAAGCTGGGGTAGCGATCCTAATTTCTAATAAAATAGACTTTCAACCAAAAGTAATAAAAAAAATGATTAGGACTGACACAACATTCTCATCAAAGGAAAAAATCCACCAAGAGGACATCACAGTTTTGAATATCTATGCCCCAATTTACCAGAGCACCTACGTTCATAAATGAAACATTATTAAAACTTAAATCACACATTGATCCCAACACCTTACTAGTGGGAGACTTCAACACCCCACTTTCACCAAAGGACAGATGATATAGAAAGAAGCTAAATAGGGAAACAAAAGCACTTACAGAAGTCCTAAATCAAATGGAACTACTAGATGTCTACAGGACTTTTCAACCAAACTAAAAAGAGTATACCTTCTTTTCAGCACGTCATGGAACCTTCTCCAAACCATATAGTTAGCCACAAAGCAAGCCTCAACAGATACAAGAAGATTGAAATAATCCCCTGTATTTTATCTGGCCACCATGGACTAAAGCTGGACCTCAATACAATAGAATCAGCAAAAAGACTACATGCACATGGAAATTGAACAACTTGCTGCTCAATGACAGCTGGGTTAAGGAAGAAATTTAAAAAAAAAATTAAAGACTTCATAGAATTCAATGAAAATGAAGGTACAGCATATCCTAATTTATGGGACACAATGAAAGCAGTGCTCAGATGAAAATTCATAGCACTAAGTGCCTTCCAGAAGAAATTTGTGACATCTCATTAAAGCAATTTAATGGCCCGAATGAAAGACCTAGAAAAACATGAAGCAAACACACCCAAGAGGAGCAGATGGCTGGAAATTATCAAACTTAGGGCTGAAATCAATCAATTAGAAACAAATAAAACTATTCAGAGAATCAATGAAACCAAGAGCTGGTTCTTTGATAAAATCAACAAGATAGACAAGCCCCTAGCCAATCAAACATAAAGGCAGAAAGAAACAATCCAAATAGTTTCTCAGAAAAATCAAAAATGAAAAGGGGACATAACTACAGACAGTGAGGAAATCCAAACAATCATTAGGTCGTATTACAAAAGCCTATATGCCAAAAAATTTGAAAATCTCAATGAAATGAACAATTTTCTTGAGAAATTCCATCTACCAAAACAAAGTCAAGATCAGGTAGAAAGATTGAATAGACCTATATCCCCCAAGGAAATAGAAGAAGTCATCAACAGTCTCCCTTCCAAAAAAGCCCTGGACCGAATGGATTTAGTGCAGAATTGTACCAGACCTTCAAAGAAGTGCTAACTCTAATTCTCTTTAAACTATTCCACAAAACAGGAACTGAAGGAACATTACCAAACTCATTCTCTGGAGCCACAGTCACCTTGATACCTAAACCACACAAAGACCCAACAGAAAAAGAAAATTTCAGACCTATCTCTCTTATGAACATTGACGCGAAAATGCTCAATAAAATACTTGCAAACTGAATCCAAGAACTCATCAAAGAAATCATCCACCATGACCAAGTAGGTTTAATCCCAGGCATGCAAGTGTGGTTCAACAAACTGTAATCTGTCAATGTAATCCACCACATGAACAAGCTGAAGGAGAAGAACCACATGATCATCTCCTTAGATTTTGAAAAAGCATTTGACAAAATCCAACACCCATTCATGTTTAAAGTCTTGGAGAGATCAGTGATATAAGGCACAAACCTAAACATAGTAAAGGCAATATACAGCAAGCCTATAGCCAATATCAAACTCAATGGAGAGAAACTTAAATCAATACCACTGAAATCAGGGACAAGGCAAGGCTGCCCATTCTCTCCATATCTCTTCAACATAGTACTTGAAGTCCTATCTAAAGCAGTAAGACGACTGAAGGGGATCAAGGAGATACAAATTGGCAAGGAAGAGGTGAAAGTGTCACTATTTGCAGATAATATGATATTATACATGAGAGATCCCAAAAATTCAACCAGAGAACTCCTTCAGCTGATAAACACCTTCAACAAAGGGGCTGAATACAAAATCAACTCAAAAAAATCAGAAGCCCTCCTATACACCAAAGACAAAAGGTGTAAGGGAAACAACACCCTTCACAATAGCCACTAATAACATAACGTACATTGGTGTGACTTTTACAAAGTAAGTGAAAGACCTGTTTGAAAAAACTTCAAGTCTCTGAAGAAAGAAATTGAAGAAAACATCAGAAGATGGAAAGATCTCCAGTACTCATGGATTGGTAAGATTAACATAGAGAAACTGGCCATCCTGACCAAAGCAATCTACAGATTCAACGCAAATCCTGTCAAAATATCAACACAATTCTTTTTTTTTAATTTATTTATTTTTATCTCAATCACAGGTTGGGTACTTTCAATCCCAGGCGTAGCCCCTCCCCCATTCCCTCCTACCCTGCCACTCCCTCCCTCATCTCCCTCTTCCCCGCCCCCTCCAAGTCCACCAACAGGGGAGGATCTCCTTCCCTTCCATCCAACCCGAGCTTATCCTGTCTCCTCAGGGCTGGCTGCAATGTCCTCCCCTGGGATCTAGCCAGTCTGTCACTCCCCCGCTTGGATGGGGCAGGG
>CM053765.1:20580869-20616010 GCA_028658305.1 Pachyuromys duprasi
TGTCTGTGAGTGCCCTTGTTTCTCTGTTTTGCTTCTGACCGGATGATCTGTCCCTTGGTGAGAGTGGAGTGTTGAAGTCTCCCACTATTAGGGTGTTGGGATCAATGGCAACACAATTCTTTACAGACCTTGAAAGAAAGATTCTCATTTTCATATTGAGAAACAAAAAACCCAGAATCTCTAAAACCATCCTGTTCAATGACAGATCATCTGGAGGTATCTCCATCCCTGTCTGAAGCTCAACTACAGAGCAATGGTAATAAAAACTACCTGCTATTGGCATAGAAACAGAAAGGAGGATCAATGGAACCAAAAAGAAGACTCAGAAATAAACCCACACACCTATGAATACTAGATTTTTTATAAAGAAGCCAGAACTATTCAATGGAAAATGAACAGCATCTTCAACAAATGGTGCTGGTCCAATTGTTTGTCTACCTGCAGAAAAATGAAAATAGATCCATATTTATCACCCTGACCAAATCTAAAGTCCAAGTGGATCAAAGACCTCAACATAAAACCAGATACTTTAAATCAGTTAGAAAGAAAAGTGGGGAAGAGCCTAGAACTCATTGGCACAGGAGACAACTTCCTGAACAGAACACCAACAGCACAGGCTCTAAGAGAAACAATCAATAAATGGGACCCCAGAAAACTGAAAAGCTTCTGTAAAGCAAAGGACACTGTGTTAAGAACAAAATGACAGCCTATAGACTGGGAAAGGATCTTCACCAACCCTATATTTGACAGAGGGCTGATAAAAGATGTAAAAAGAACTAAAGAAGTTAAAAAGCAGTAAATCAAACAATCCAATTAAAAACTGGGGTATGGAGCTAAACAGAGAATTCTCTGTAGAGTAATATAGAATGGCAGAGAACCACCTAAAAAGATGCTCAACATCCCGAGCCATGAGAGAGATACAAATCAAAACATCCTTGAGATTTCACCTTACACCCATCAAAATGGCTAATATCAAAACTCAAATAACAACACATGCTGGAGAGGCTGTTGTGAAAGGGGCGGGGGGACCCTCCTCCATTGCTGGTGGGAATGTAAACTGATACAACCACTTTGGAAATCAATCTGGTGCTTTCTCGGACAACTAGGAATAGCGATTCCTCAACATCCAGCTATACAACTCCTAGGCATATATCCAAAAGTTGCTCACGTACACAACAAGGACATTTGCTCAACCATATTTGTAGCAGCTTTATTTGTAATAGCCAGAACCTAGAAACAACCCAGATGTCCATCAACTAATGAATGGATACAGAAATTGTGGTATTTTTGCTCAATGGAATACTACTAAGCAATTAAAAAAGAGGAAATCATGAAATTTGTGGGCAAATGGTGGGATCTAGAAAATATCATTCTGAGCGAGGTATTCCAGAAGGTGAAAGACACATATGGTATATACTCAATTATTTAGACCTATAAGATATGATAAACATACTGAAATCTATACACCTAAAGAAGATAAACAAAAAAGAGAACCCGGGGTAAGATGATCAATCCTCACTTAGACAAATGGGATGTAGGAGAAAACAAGTAACAGGACAGGCTCCTACCACAGAGGGTCTCTGAAAGACTCTACCTAGCAGTGTATCAAAGCAGAAACTGAGACTCATAACCAAACCTTCGGCAGATGGCAGGGAATCATATGAAAGAAGGGGGAGTTAATATGATCTGGAGAGGATAGGAGCTCCACAAGGACCAAATACATATGGGCACAGGGGCCTATATGAGACTGTTTCTCCAACCAAGGACCATGGGTAGATATAACCTAGAACCTCTGCTTGCCTTTTGCCCATGATAGCTCAGTATCCAAGTGGGTACCCTAGTAAGGGAAATAGGGACTATTTCTGACAAGAACTCAATGGCGGGCTCTTGGACCTCCCCACCCTGCAAGGGAGGTGCAGCATTCCTAGGCCACAGAGGAGGACTTTGCAGCCAGTCCTGAAGATACCTGATAAACGAGGGTCAGAAGAAAGGGGAGGACGTCCTCCACTATCAGGGGGACATAGGGAGGAGAAAGAGGCAGGGAGGAGATGAGGGAGGGAGTGTGGTATTGGGAGGGAATGAGGGAACAAATTCACCCAGGCTCTGTTGGTCTCCTTGTGGAGCTCCTGTCCCTTTCAGGTTTTTCCATCTCCTCCTTCTTTCATAAGATAACCTGTGCTCTGCCAAAAGTTTGGCTATGAGTCTCAGCCTCTGCTTCAATACCTCAATTAGTACAGTATTTCACAGGTCATCTCTGATAGGCTCTTGTCCTGGCCCCTGCCTTCTCCTGTCCTATTCTCCTGCTTCCAATGTCTATATCATTTGTCCTTTTGAATGAGGATTGAACATCTTCCCTAGGCTCTTCCTTGTTGTTTAGCTTCTTTAGGAGTATAGATTTTAGTATGTTTATCCTACAGTCAAATAGAAGGGGAGAAAGACCTCACCTATCAGTTGTCTACAGGAGAGACATAGGGAGAAGAAGAAGGGAGAATGGATTTGGGAGGAGAAGGCAGAGAGGACACAGCTGTGATACAAATTAAATAATTGTAATAAATGATAATAATAAAAAATACAAAAAATAATGCTCAACATCATAAGGAAAAACAAAATGTCGAGGAATAGCTGAAACATTCTTTTGCAGTAAAAGAAATTTTGGAGCTATCACCTTACATGATTTCAAGCTGTAATAAAGAACAACAGTAATAAAAAAAAAACACAGGGGACTGCTATGAATGTAAAGAACCAAATGTAAATCCAGGTAACTGTGGACACTTGAGTTTTTACAAAGAAGCCCAACCTATACAATGGAAAAAAGATAGCTTCTTCAATAAATGGTGCTGGTCTAGCTGGAGGTCAGCATGGAGAAGGCAAATAGATCCATATCTATAACCCTGCACAAAATTCAAGTTCCAGTGGATCAAAGACCACAATGTAAATCCAGGTACAGTAATGTGATAGAAGAGAAAATAGGGAATAGTCTTGAATGCATTATCACAGTAGACAACATCCTGAACACCAACAGCTCAGGCACTAAGTAAGAACAACAATTAGTAAATGGGACCTCATAAAACAGGAAGCTTCTATAGGCAAAGGACACCATCAAAATGGCAAAACAGCAGCCTACAGTATTGGAAAAGATTTTCACCAATTCCACATCAGACAGATGGTTGATATCTAAAAGATGAAAAGCTACAGAAATTGAACACCAGCAAACCAAATAATCCCATTAAAAATGTGCTTCATTTTTGGATGTATGCCTAGGAGTGGTATAGCTGCATCTTGAGGAAGCAGTATTCCTAATTGTCTGAGAAAGCACCAAATTGATTTCCAAAGTGGTTGTACCAGTGTACATTTCCATCAGCAATGGAGGAGGATTCCCCTTTCTCCACAACCTCTCCAGCATGTGTTGTCACTTGAGTTCTTGAACTTAGCCATTCTGATGGGTGTAAGGTGAAATCTCAGGGTTGTTTTGATTTGCATCTCTTTGATGGCTAAAGACATTGAGCATCTTTTTAGGTGTTTCTCTGCCATTCTATATTCCTCTACACAGAATTTTCTGTTTAGCTCTGTGCCCCATTTTTTTTTAAATTGGATTGCTTGGTTTATTGCTTATTAATTTCTTTAGTTCTTTATATATTCTGGATATCAGCTCTCTATCAGATATAGGATTGGTGAAGATCCTTTTCCAACATGTACATTTGCTCAACTATGTTTGCAGCAGCTTTATTCGTAATAGTCAGAACCTGGAAACAACCCAGATGTCCTTCAGTTGAGGAATGGATATAGAAATTGTGGTACTTTTACACAATGGAATACTAATCAGCAATTAAAAACAAGGAAATCATGAAATATGCAGGCAAATGGTGGGATCTAGGAAATATCATCCTGAGTGAAGTATCCCAGGAGCAGAAAGACACACGTGGTATATACTCACTTATATAGTCCTATAAGATAGGATAAATATACTAAAATATGTGCACCTAAAGAAGATAAACAAGAAAGAAGACCCAGGGTAAGATGATCAATCCTCACGTAGAAAGACAAATGGGATGGACATGGGAAGTAGGAGAAAACAAAAACAGGACAGGGTCCTACCATAGAGGGCCTCAGAAAGACTCTACCTAGCAGCGTATCAAAGCAGATGTTGAGACTCATAACCAGACCTTCTGTAGAGTGCAGGGAATCATATGGTAAAAGGGGGAGTTAGTATGATCTAGAGAGGATAGAAGCTCCACAAGGACATAACATATCAGGACATGGGGTCCTCTATGAGACTGTTGCTCCAACCAAGGACCATGTATGGATATAACCTAGAACCCCTGCTCAGATGTAGCCCATGGTAGCACAGTACACAAATGGTTTCCCTAGTAAGGGGAACAGGAACCATTTCTGACATGAACTCAGTGACTGGCTCCTTTAATTCCCCCCCCCCCACACACACACACATACAACCAAGGGAGTAACAGCCTTGCTAGGCTACAGAGGAGGACATTGCAGCCAATCCTGAAGATACCTGATAAACTAGGGTCAGATGGAAGGGGAGGAGGACCTTCTTTAGCAGTGGACTTGGAAAGGGACAGGAAGGAGATGAAGGAGGGTGGGATTGGGAGGGAATGAAGATGGGTCTGCAGCTGGAATACACAGTAAATAACCTGTGTTTAATATTAAAAAAATAAAAAATTTAAAAATGGCGTTCATTGCTAAACAGAGATTTCTCAGCAGGGTTTTTTTAATGGTTGAGAAGCACTTAAAAATTTAGTCATCAGAGAAATGCAACTGAAAATGACTCTGAGATTTCTTGTTACACCCATCAGAATGGCTAGGATCAAAAATGTAAGGGACAGCTCATACTGATAAGGATGTGGAGTAAGGAGAACACTCTTCTATCACTGGTGGGGATGCAAACTTGTGCATCCACTTTAGAAACAAATTCAGTGGTTTCTCAGAAAATTGGGAATAGTTGTGGTTGAAAATTGGTATAGTTATATCAAGACCCAGCTATACTACTCACAGGCATATAAACAAAAGATGCTCAACCATACCACAAGGACAACTGTGTTTATATCAATTTTTTTCATAATAGCCATAAATAGGAAACAACATAGCTGTCCCTCAATCAAAGAACGGATTAAAAAATATTGTACATTTACACAATGAAGTATTACTCAGCCATTAAAAACCATAACACCTTGAAATTTTCAGGGAAATGGATGGAACTAGAAAAGATCATCCTGACTCAGGTAACCCAGATAGAGAAATACAAATATGGTATGAACTCAATAAGTGTGAATTATTCATAAAATACAAGATAAACATGCTACAATCCACAGACCTAAAGAAACTAAAGCAATAAGCAAGGTCCTGGGGGTGGGGGTAGGATCATTGACTGTGACTGAAAAGGGAAAATCCATTATACTTTTGGGGTTGATAAGGAGAGGGAAATGGATGGGGTATGGAGTGGGTTTTGGAATAGAAGGGATGTAGAATAGAAAAAGAGTCTACTAGGACAGACAACTGGATGAGAGACAGGACATCTCTGGGGTAAGCTAGACACCAAGGAAAATGGAAACTTCTTGGAATCTATGACTGTGATCTTAGCTAGACTTTTTAGCAATGTAAGACAGGGAGCCTGTGCTAGTCATCTCCTGTAACCCAACAAGACTTCCAATGGAGAGAGTGCGAAACCAACCTAGCCACACAACTTAGACTCACAATTTTTCCTGCCTACAAGATGCTCAAGGGTAAAATATGGAGCAGATTTGAGGGAAGGGCTAACCAATGACTTGCACAGAGAGATGCCCATGCCATCAAAGAGAGCCCACCCCTGACACTATTAATAATACTCTGCTATTCTCGAAAACAGGAGCCTCACATAACTGTCATCAGAGACACTTTACCCAGCAGTTGATAGAAACAGATTCAAAGACCCACAGGTGAGCATAAGTGGAACATGGAGAATCTGGTGGAAGAGGGGGGAAAGGATTGAAGTAGCCAGAGGTGTCACCACAAGAAATCCTACAGAATCAACTAACATGGTCTCACTGGGTTCATAGAGACTGAACAGCCTACAAAGGACCATGTACCGGATGGACCTAGGCCTTTTGCACATATGTAACATTTATGTAACTGGGTCTACATGTGGAACTACGAGCAGTAGGAGAGAGGATATCTCTGACTACATCGCCTGACTTTGGATCCTTTTCTCCTAACTGGGCTGCCTTCACTAACATGAGTAAAAAACAGATGAACCTAGTCTTACTGCAACTTCCTATGTCATGACTGGTTGATATCCATGGGAATCTTCCCCCTTTTCTGAGGGCAAGGAGAAGACGAACAGTGGATGGGGGAGTGAGAGGGACTGGGATCGGAAGATGAAGGAGAATCTGTGATTGGGATGTGAAGTAACTAAATAACTTGATTAATACAAAGTAATAATAACAGTGATGATATCACGGTTAGGTAAATATTAATAAAGTCTTCAACAAGAGCTCAGAATTATGAAATAGTTTCCATGTTTTAAACAGTGCTGTAAAAAGAAAATACAGTTGTATTTCTGAGAAGCACATAATCCAGGATTAGTAAATTATTTTATTGCTTCAGTTCACAACCAGTGTTTTCCAGGTCACTGCTTTGGCTTTAGACTCCTTATTATTATTTTTTTTATCAGGAATTGGCTCAACACAAATTGGCAATCAAGTATTCATCTGAACAAATGTGGATTGTTGTATGACCTTGTTAGGTAAGCAGAGGAGCTGTTCAGTTTCTGCACTGGTCTATCCAAAGGGGCCAGAAAAAAATGAAAGAAACATCAGGCTCAAAGGTCTTAGAGCTACCCTGTGTCAATGGGTAGCAGGAATGCAGTTCTTCAAATGTTCAACCAAATATTTTCTAATAATTTTCCTACCTACACCCAGCCTCTAATACATCACAAACTTTTAAACCACAAGTGTGTGTGTATATATGTGTTATTTTGTGTTGGCTCTAAAAGTTAGTATTGTAGGAAGTTAACTAGAATTATGTGTACTTGGAATATATCAGTATTTAACCTTTATGTGAATAAGACTTGGCAATTGAGAATCCAGGAGATGAATATCTGTCCATAAAGAGACACATCTCTTTTTCCCCTCTATTATTATTATTATTATTATTATTATTATTATTATTTATTACAATTTGTTCAATTTGTATCTGGCTATGTCCACCTCACTTGTCTCCTTCCAAACCCATCCTCCCTCCTTCTTCTCCCTCTATGCCCCTCCCCTTGTCCACTGATAGGGGAGGTCTCCCTCCCCTTCCATCTGGCCATAGCCAATAAGGCCTCATAAGGACTGGCTGCATTGTCCACAGAGGAAGCACATCTCTTGTTCTGGTGAATGAACAACAGAAAACATGAATCACTTCCAGACTGTGCCTTTGTCTGATGTACTCAGAAGATCGCAATCAATAATCCTCTTTTCTGATAATATATCGAGTTAACAATACTTCACTAAACAAACAAGCAAGCAACCAAACAACAAAAGCAGTAGTTCAGCTCTGAGTTCTTTGTAGCTAAAACTCCACAATGGAGGTGCTTAGTGCTTAGCCAATAAATGTTAACTTGCTTATAGGCAATATGCTTGGATATATTTGGGATCTTTAAAATTATTTATTGTTCTAAAGTAAAACAGAGGGTGTTCTGCAATGATTCACACAATATGCACTGCACATGAGATAGTATAAGGCTCAGAAAGAATGGCAAGTGCTTTAAATTGAAACAAAATTCTATCTTACTGGTGCAAAAATAAATAAATAGTAAAGAAAAAATGATTTTTTATTAAAATGAAGACAAAAGATTCTATCCAAGAAATGGAAAACTTGAGAATTCATTGAGTTCAAACTCCCATTCAGTGCAGAAGTGAACAGTGTAATAGTTTTGATAGTTGACCATCTAGTATTAACTTCCAATCTTAAAATGACTGTCTTCCTAACTTGCTTATTCCATTTGCAGTGGTCCTAACAGACTCCTGTCCAGCATGTTGAGAATAAATTAAATCTGCAGTAATTCCTAAATGGTGGATATGATCCTTCACAAAGAATTGTGTACCTAATTTGTCTTTTTCTATCTGACCCTTAATTCTTTGGAGAAAATCTGTATGACCAGTCAAAATTATTTCAAGGTAGAATTCTCCAGACTATTTCATCTTGCCTTCCATACACCCTGTTTTTTTTTTCCTACATACATGGCTTATTACCGTATCAGGTACTAGACTCTAATTAAGATCAACAGTATTTAATGTATGATTTCACTGTCCATACAAAAGAGCATACAATGTTACATCTATATGTAAATAAGCCATTTATTCTTCAGGTTAATTCAGGAAAAGAACATAATTGTCTCTGTTAAAAAAAAAGAGTTTGAAACATGTAACAAATAAGAGTAGTTGTTAAGGAACGATTTCTCCTTATTGAGGAATGGCACAACAGTTTCCTTAAGTATACACGTGGAACACTTTTACTCCCCCTTATTGCTGTGCATTTGTTTGATCTGATTCTTACTCTAGAAGTTTCAGATGCAGTTCATGTGGTTCAGGAAATTCTGTTAACTGATGCTAATCCTGGCTAGTTCTGAATTGTTTACAGGAAAAAAATATGTTGTGTATTGTTCTACGAAGTAATGTCAAGTCCTGAAAATTAAGTATCAGATAAAATTTCCCCATCTTAGAAAGCAGCAGAAGTCTATTTATTCCCACTTTTTAAAACGCATTTTTCCACTCTTCTAAAGGTCACTTTCAGTTTTTAAATTTTCCATGCATTTCTTCTATATAAATATATTGATTTACATTATAATATAATATCTCTACTGTCAATTAATTAATGGTTCTGAGAAAAACAGAACATGATCTAGCATTTCAATGCACAACTTATGTAAATATTATAAGATAAGCATTCACAAAGATGGAGTGACTTACCACTGTAAAGTTTTCAGATATCCATGAATCTTTGAATTTCATTTCATTAGAAATGCTGAGGTGGTTTATTTTATTTTTATCTAATTTATTTTTATAATTTACTCAATTTATATCTCTACTGTAGCCCCTTCACTCTCCTCCTAGCCCTACCTAAACTCCTTCTTCCTGCATCTCCCTCCCTTAGTTGTCAAAAAGGGGGAGACCTCTTCCCCTACCCTCTGACCCCAGCCTATCAAGTCTTATTTGGACTTCCTCCATCCTCTTCCTCTGTGGCCATGAAAGGTTGCCCTGCTCAGGGAAAGTGATAAAAGAGCAGACAATAAAGTCCATGTTAGAGACAGCACCTGGAACCCTTACTAGGGAACACACATAGAGACTTAGCTGCCTAAGGGGAACATCTGAGCAGGGGTCTAGGTCCTCTACATGAATGGTCCTTGACTGGTGCATCAGTCTCTGCAGGGACCCCTGAACAAAGCTTTGTTGGTTTCCTTGTGGAATTCCTGACCACCCCCCCCCCAGGTTGTTCAAACTTCAGGAAATCGAGATGGCAATGACCATATGAACAGCAATAATAATGACACTTTTAGATAAATATCTGTGTATGTGTGTGTGTCTGATATATATATATATGATATATATATATGATATATATATATCATATATATATATATATCTCTCTGATACCTATATGTATATATCAGAATTTGAAGAAGTACATATATGATAGCAAATTGTGAGTGAACAGAAGACATTTTATAGTTTCTTAGCATCTTATTAACACTATATCCATTTTAAAGAATGTCTCACCTTTTGAAGACTATATTGACATGAAAGTTTACAGTGAGAAATAATCAAATATTAACCTCATACATAGTACAAATTCTCTTGTCATTAGCAGTTTTCAAGTAACTGATATTTGGGCAGGTGATACTAAACAACCAGCTTTAAAAAATGGAATGAAATTTCTGGATCCCAGTTTCTCAGTAATGATACCAGGTTCATGGGACAGTCTATTATTTGCCAGTTGTAAAGCAAAGGACACTGTTGTCATAACAAAACGACAGCCTACAAACTGGGAAAGGATCATCACCAACTCTATATCTGACAGAGGGCTGATAAAAAGAATATATAAAGAACTAAAGAAGTTAAAAAGCAATAAATCAAGTAATCCAATTAAAAATGGGGTATGGAGCTAAACAGAGAATTCACTATAAAGGAATGTAGAATGGCAGAGAAAAAGTTAAAAAAATTCTCAACATCCTTACTCATCAGGGAGATACAACCCTGAGATTTCATCTTACACCCATCAGAATGGCTAAGATCAAGAACTCAAGTGACAACACATGATGGAGAGGATATGGAGAAAGGGGAATCCTCCTCCATTGCTGGTGGGAATGTAAACTTGTACAACCACTTTGGAAATCAATCTGGTGCTTTCTCAGGCAATTAGGAATAGTGATTCCACAAGATCCAGCTATACCCTAGGCATATATCCAAAAGATGCTCAAGTACACAACCAGGACACTTGCTCAACCATGTGTGTAGCAGCTTCGTTCGTAATATCCAGAACCTGGAAACAACCCAGATGTCCCTCAGTTGAGGAATGGATATAGAAATTGTGCTCCTATTACAAAATGGAATACTAATAAGCAATTAAAAACAAGAAAATCATGAAATTTGCAGGCAAATGGTGGGACCTGGAAAAGATCATTGTGAGTGAGGTATCCCATAATCAGAAAGACAGACATGGTATATACTCACTTATAAGTGGATACTAGACCTATAAGATAGGATAAACATACTAAAATCTGTACACTTAAAGAAGCTAAACAAGAAGGAGGACTCGGGGTAAGAAGATCAATCCTTAGTTACAGAAACAAATGGGATGGACAATGGAGGTAGGAGAAAACAAATAACAGGACAAGAGCCTACGATAGAAGGCCTCTGAAAGACTCTACCTTGCTAGATATCAAAGCAGATGCTGAGACTCATAATCAAATCTTGGGCGAGTGCAGGGAATCATATGAAAGAAGAGGGAATTAGTAAGAACTGGAGAGGGCAGGAGCTCCAAGTGGACCAAATATATCTGGGCACAGGGGTCTTCTATGAGACTGTTTCTCCAATTAAGTACCATGCATGGATATAACCTAGAACCCCTGCTCAAACATAGCCCATGGCAGCTCAGTATCCAAGTGGGAGTGGATACCCTAGCAAGAGGAACAGGGATTGTGTCTGACATGAACTCAATGGCTGGCTCTTTGACCACCCTCTCCCGATGGGAGAACAGCCTTGCCAGGCCATAGAGGAGGACATTGCGACCAGTTCTGGTGAGACCTGATAAGCTAGGGTCAGATGGAAGGGGAGGAGGACCTCCCCTATCAGTGGACTTAGATAGGGGCAGGAGGAGATGAGAGAAGGAGGGTAGGATTGAGAGGGAATGAGGGATGGGTCTACAGCTTGGATACAAAGTAAATAAACTGTAATTAATACAAAAAATAAAAAGTTAATTAAAGAAATAAAAATAAATTAATGTTAAAAAATGAAAAAAAACCTATTTTAATTATGTGGAAAGTTCCCCATTACAAAAGCATTATTTTAACTACTGGGAATTGTCCCCATTAAGAAAGCATGTCTACAAAAGCAGTAGGTGTCTGGACACCACGGTATTCCCTACACTGTGACAAATATTAATCAATTTAAAAGCAGTTAACATATTGAAGGGACACAACATTTTGGAGGGTGAAACCTCCTTATAAAGGAAGCTAGCAATACATTGCATTCATGGGCTTTAGCAGGAATGGTTTGAGCCTGAAAGAATGAAGGGGATTCAGCCTTTAACTGGTGTCTTGAAAAGCAAATATACCAGGTGAAATTTGATTCTCCTAACTTGGCAGTATTTTCTGATTGGTCTCCATTTTAATTTGCCATTGGTACAATCACCTTGCAAAGTCCTATTGCCTGAAGATGTAGAAAGACTTGTGATGGAGTCTGTAGCACCATTTGGACAGTAAAGCCCTGCCATCTTTTGCGGTTTCATCTGCAATATAGGAAAGTATATATGTGATTGTGTTGGGGGTAGATATGTGTGTTTTTCACATGAAATATCACACAGTGCGATTCAAAACTTGCAGAAAACTACATTAGTGTTATTGTGAACGAAATTATTTAGACACAGACATGAACTGGGCCTTCAGTGTCTGTTTTTTCTTGTAGAATTTCTTTTACTCAGGGATGAATAGTTTCTTAAATTACCTGAGAAGTGTGGGATCTAATATCAGAAGAAACAAGTTTTGTTTGAATGATTATGTGCAACAGTGTTGTGACAGATGCTGACTATACAATGAATAGCAAGAAGGTGATTTTCCAAACAGCAGTGCACAAAAGACCTTCATAGATTATTTGCAATTTTTATATTTTGAATAGAGATCTACAATATCTTACAGTTTCCTGCCCACGGATGAGAAAATAGAACCTGTCATTAAAGATGCTCTTTCTTTTCTTTCTGCTTGCAAAACATGGAAGATAAATGAAAGGAGCAAATGAGTCACATGCACAGCATCGGTTGCCATTCAGTAAAAATTCACAATTCTGCTTGGTGTAATTTTTGTTAATATTATATAATTAAAAATTACAGTTTTGCTTGGGATTTGAATTAATGGCTATATTTCATTATTTTTTAATTACAGGGATTGCATATAACCTTTGAATAACCAGTAAATAATAAGAATAAAACTATGAGGCCTCAGTCATGGGAACTATAAGAATCAATATCATTGCATCTAAATATGTGTTTCCTTTTTTCTACTTCTTCACTCAAACTAGTACTCAGTCTCCCCGAACTTGTTTTTATTTAGTTTTATTTTTTAATATTATCAATATCCCCCTCTTCTTCAATAAAGATTCCAGCACTCTTCCCTAAGTTTGGCTATGACTTTCAGTATCTCCTTAGATACTCTGGTGGGTAGAACCTTTTGGAGGTCCTCTGTGCAAGGCACATCTGTCCTGTTCCTTGTCTTAGCTCCCACTTTCGATGTTTGTCCTGTTTTCCCTTCTGAACGAGGATTAAGCATCTTCCTTAGGGGACTACTTGCTGTTTAGCTTCTTTAGGGCTACAGATTTTAATATGTTTATCCTATATTATATGTCTAATATCCACTTATAAGTAAATATATACCATGTGTGTCTTTCTGTTTCTGGGATACCTCAATCAGGATGGTCTTTTCTAGTTCCCACCGTTTACCTGTAAATTTCATGATTTCTTTGTTTTTAATTGCTGAGTACCTTTCCATTGTGTAAATAGAAAGACCTGAAGGAGACAGGAACTTCACAGGGAGAACAACAGAGCCAAAACACCTGGTCCCAGGGAGACCTGCAAAGACCAATACTCCAACTAAGGAACATGCATGGAAAGGAACTTAGACCCCCTGTTCAATGGAAGCCCACTGGCTGCTCAGTTCCCAGGTGGGTTCCCTAATAAGGAATACAGAGACTGTCTCTGACATGAACTCAGTGGCAGACTCTTCGATCACCTCCCCCTGCGGGGTACAGACTTGCCAGGCCACAGAGGAAGATCATGCAGCCAGCCTTGATGAAACCTGACAAGCTAGGGTAAGATAGAAGGGGAGGAGGTCCTCCTCTATCAGAGGAGTAGGGAAAGGGCATATAGGGAAAAGAGGGAGATTGGGCAGGGCTAAGAGGAGACAAGGCAGGGGGCTGCAGTAGGGATACAGAGTGAATAAATTGTAATAAATAAATATATAAGTAAAATTAAATTAAAAATATAATCTGTGAATATAACCAGAATCATACATGAGTGTTTCCAATATCCCTCTTGCTTTAGTAGTTCTCAAGAATCTAGTGATCATTTTTATTAAAATCTACCTTTTATTGGTGGTTGCAATTTTTTTCATATTTCATGAACACAGGTAATACCTTTACTTACTTTTACATGACAATATGCATATCACTATCCTTGATATTTTCCTTTATTGAAAACTTGAAATTGTATTAATTCTAAGAATTATTGTGACTAGCACCTTTGATGCTTCAGTCAAATTCACAATTCTCACCACAATGGATCACTGAATTACTTTAGTAATAATTCATTTTTTATTGTTTTATTTTTATTTTCTTTCTCACATTTTAATACAGGTTTCTTACATCTTGATACCTTGTTGCATCTTTGCAATGCGTGATGAGATCAGCCTGAATAACATATCCAGTATCTTACATATTTATCATTATTTTGAGCTTGGATGATTCAAAATCCTCTCTACTGGCTATTATCTACAATTTACTGATTTCAACCATAGTTACATTTTCTATGATAAAACATGAGTCCTACTTTCAACCTGTCTGTCCTCCTGTAATTCTTCACCATTCTATACCCCTTCCTCATTCTATTTAGCCTCTGAAAACCACTCTTCTATCACTTGATTCTTTAGAATGTACTTGTCTAGCCTGCACATATGTGAATATACATATACGTTCATGTGCCATGCATATTACTTAATATGGTGTCCTTTCAGATTTCATAAATGATTGAATTTCAATTTTATGATCAGGCAATATTCCACTCTACACATAAAAAGGCCCTTTCTTTATATAGTCACCAATTGAAGTACAGTCAAATTTATTCTTCAGTGTGATAGGACTGTAGGAAAAGGAGATGTGCATGATAAAGCAAACAATTTTGTAATTTGAGATAAAAATATCCTTTTATATATTAGTCAATAATAATTAATATAGCTTGTTTTTCATTTACATAATTGATTTACCTTTACTAGTTCTAATTATTCTTTCTGAAAGTTTCTGGACTAAACATTTCATTTCATTTCATTTCATTTTTAATTAGTTAATTCATTCCTTAATTCTTCTGCAGTATTTCTAAATTGAGACTATCTAACAATGATTACAACCAATTGTTAATGATAATTCCTTCTCTGATGACTGCACTGCTCTTTCTCACTATTTATAAAAATATTTTAATTTGACATATTTATCTAAGTAGATTAGCTAGCATTTGCAAATATAATTAGCATAGAACATAATTAAATAAATGATGTCCTTCCAGCAAATAATTTGCTTCTAAAATGGAAACTTTGATAGCACGTAATTAGAAGTAGAAAAGCATGTTACCTTGGTCTGCAAGCTTCAAAGATGTCTCCCTCCATATGTTTTATTGGAATAGTAGTCTTAAATGCTAAATTCATCCCGATGTACTGTACAGAAAGCTGGCATGTCTTAATATTCTGATTTATTTTATATGATGTGGGGCCAAGCCTACAGTATTTATAAGCTTTTATGATGATTCAAAAGTGCAGCCAGGATTAAGATCAACTGGTTTACTAAATCCGTCTATTTAAGTATCCACATTCATCTATCATAGAGTTGTAGATTACACGGCCATGAGCAGCATCTATCCTGAGAGCATTCAATGGCTACCAAGAGAGAAAGAATAAGCTTTCTCTAGGGACAACCTTCTGATAAGTTATCCAATTCCAAGCAGACAATAGTAACCACACACATATATGTATATATAAGCAAAATTAAATAAACTCATCAGGCTGTGTGTATAACAATACTAATTAAAGAAGTCATGAAACAGAGAAGGAGTCACTCAGGACACAAGAAGAGTTGAAAGGGATGAGGAAGAAGAAATTATATACATAGAGTACTCATTTATACAATTTTCAAAAAATTAAAATGTAAATTAAAACAATGATAGAAAATAAGCAGAGGCTGTGAGTTGTAAACCCTGAAGTTAGGTATGATGCCTTTAGAAGACTGTTTATGCTGTCTCTATAGCTTTGACATTTTTATTTAGATTTTTCAAGGTGTTTAAGAGTACATCAGTTTCAAAAATAATAAAAACCCCAATGTATATTCTGATGATCAAATGAAATTATATGCACACAACTTACAAGCTATTTGGTGTATAACAATATATACAATACTATAATATTTGAGACATAAAACAGAATTTCTGATGCTTGGTAGAGTATTTGCATAGCACACACAGCATTAAAAAGGCATGTCTGCACACAAGTGTAATTCTAGTTGCCTACGGAGGTGAAGGAGAGAGGACCAGAAGACCAAGGTATCCATGTTTACATAGTTTGATATCTTCCTAGTATATATAAGCTCCTTTTTCAATAAACCAAAACCAACCAACCAAAACACACGAAAGCAAAACTACATTAATAAATGATAAGTACTTTTTAATTCATAAAAACAGAAAACTCATATTAATATACAAATATATAATTATTTGGAGAAAAGGGGGAGGACTCATGTTTATGTTACTTACATATTGATTGCTAAGGGCGTAATTACTGGCTTGTGTAGTAAGACTCTTAAATATTTAATTGTTCATTAAATTTTATTTATTACAATTTATTCACTTTGTATTCCCTTTGCAGCCCTTACCCTTGTCTTCTGCCAGTCCTACCCACACTATCTCTTCTCCCTCTATGTCCTTTCCCTAGTTTCCTGATAGGGGAGGACTTCCTCCCCTTCTATCTGACCATATCTTATCAGGTCTCATCAAGGCTGGCTGCATCATCTTCTTC
The DNA here is from genome assembly GCA_028658305.1 of Pachyuromys duprasi. Taxonomy (NCBI): domain Eukaryota; kingdom Metazoa; phylum Chordata; class Mammalia; order Rodentia; family Muridae; genus Pachyuromys; species Pachyuromys duprasi. The sequence goes on from CM053765.1 coordinate 20,597,389, forward strand.
TGTGCCTGGCAAGGCTGTGCCCTCCCCAGGGGTGTCTAGGTCCTTTCCATGCATGGTCCTTAGTTAGAGTATCAGTCTCTGCAGGGCCCCCTGGGCCCAGTTATTTTGTCTCTGTTGTTCTCCTTGTGGAGTTCCTGTCCACTCCAGGTGTTCCTATCTCCCTTTTCTTCCATAAGCATTCTGGCACTCTGCCCGATATTTGGCTATGAAGACTCTTAAATATTAAAGTGACAATGTTGATTGCTTTATATTTCTAGTATCAAGTTTCTCCACAAGCTAACCAAAACTTGTTTGGTCCTGTTATTTTTATCGTATTTAGTAAAATTTATACAAACTGGTTTTTCAATGCAGTTTTCACTATATTATTCTAAAGACTAATGATTTGGAACATTCTTTTATGTGTTTGTGGATAGCTGAAGATATAAATACTTTTTGTTAGACATGTCTTAATGTGTTAAAGGCTGAGTTATTCCTTCCAAATGGAAAATTTGAAGACCTGCTCTCAAGGATATAGAAATGTGATCCTACACCACAATGAGGGCTTAGGAAATATAATCAAGTTAAGAAAAGTCATACTGGTAAAAGGAGAGTTCTTAGTAAATAACATGCTATCATTAAAGTGGCATACAGAATAGTGTGCAACATGAAGACACAAATGTGGAAAGAAAAGGATTATCTACAACCAAGGAATGCCGAGGACGGACTGCATCCATGGATAGATGGTAGGGTGAAAAAGGAGGGGAAGGGTGCTACATGTAGAAATAAAGTAGGATGGTGGTCCTCTTACCATCTGGATTTGGACTTAGCACTTGTAGAACTGTAAAAGAGCAAATGTCTCCTGTTTAATCTATCCGATTTGTGGTACTGTGGTATAGAGTTTCTAAGAAACAGGTATATCCTTTACTCTTTTAAGTTGGTGCATTCATTTCCTCCCTGTGAGTTCTAAGTGCACTTTGCTGGGTCTAATTTAGCATATATTTAATTTATAAGTGTTTTCTTTTTGTTTGGGATGTTTTCTTTTGTTTCTATGATCCAGTTTTCTGGAAGGGCAGTCAGTGTTTTCAGTGGCTGAATCCATGCCTCCGGCCCCTCTCTTTTAAGCATTACACTGTGAACTGTGATTGTCCTCTCATGAGATTTCTAAACAAGACCTTTGATGGAATTTTGAAAAGAACAACAACAGAAACATAGTTTATTATAATTAGTAAAATAAGTGAGGAAATCATTTTTAATTAGCAATTCCAGCTAAGCCCATGTTCTGGTCATTCTTCTTCGATGCAGGTGAAATTCTCCACTTTTGACAGACACTATGTCATTTGCTTTTAACCTCCTCCATTAGCATGGAATCTCATGCTTTCATGTCTCCTCTCCTTTGACCTGTAAATAATTCTAAATTCCTAAAGTCATCAATTCCACTGTAACAAGTCTAGCTGGGTTTGCTGCTGTTTGGTTGTATTTTTAAGAATGCTAAGCTCTGGATTAAAAAGATGAAAAAGAAAAGAAAAACACTGATTCATGCTCTGCATGGCTTTCCCTGCTGAATAAGAGGCAGGAAAATAAATGTTTGCACCTTTAATGACCTCCATTGTCCTGACTTCACAGAATCCCCAGAGGGCAGCTAATCCTTTGGAACAATACAGTACAGATGTTTCACAGGATAAGACAGCTAATTCCAGACCAATCAGAGTCATTCCAAATGTCAGCAAACCAAAATAAAGTTAAAATATGGGACAAACAGACACAGCTCTACACTTTGATTTACAGCTTGCTGGGTCATTCTTCATGAAGAAGCCCCCTTTTCGCTTTTATGGGGCCAGGGTAACATCCTCCTTAGTGGAAGGTACATGTACAAAGTTATTTTACATTAACAATGTTCAATATTCATAGAAAATATGTGATGTCCTAAAAACATCACAGTTTACATAGTGAAGGTACATAAAACCTCTCTTTATTCTGTGGAAATAACCACTAGGCAAGAGATTAGAAGTCATCATTTTATATCTGACTGATAAATATTTCATTTGTGCTCAACAATTTGAAGTTTGGATTTAGGCAGAGAAAAAGTCCCCATATTTCCACTATGTTATTAAAAAAAAATCCAATGTCTCAACAAAATGTCACATGATTTGCTGGAATCTTCCAGAGTAATGATGTAAATCATTATTTGTGTTTGTGAATAAAGTAATTTCAATGCTTTAATAACTACAAGGTAATAAAATAATACAATAGGTACTGAGAGTAAACATGCTTCTTTCATATACACATATATATGTAATTGTACAATTTCCTGTTTCAAAAACATGTATTTATGTATTGTAATGTCTTCTTGTTCTTCAGAATATTTGGACTTACCTTTTTGGGGAGGAGAGGAGGGAGAAAAGAGAAATAAAACATTTTAAAATTAATTTTTGCAATTAATATATGTATACATTTTTATTTTTAATATGAGCAATATAAATAATGAAGAAATGTTATTAAAACAGACTAAATGTAAAGTTATATGAACTGTGGAAAATATTTTCACATATTTTTCACATATTTCAAATATTTAGAGAAAACCTTTCTACTTTTGGGATTTTGTTGGAGTTAATTTTTTTTCAGTGTTATGTTGAAAAAATAATTATCATTTGAGTCTATAAGAAAGTCAGAGGTTTTAGAGGTTTTTGAAATAATGTTATTGGTTTCTTTATAGTTCTAATCGTCTTTTTTGTTTATTTGTTGTTTTTGTTGTTTTTAAGCATTGTTCACGAGGCTACTTTAACTGTGAATAATGAAAGATCCTTCCACAAACATTTTGAGGCTTGGATCTAATGGAATACTTGAAATAAATTATAAAAAAATAGTTCATTTCACCAATAGTGTTAGGATGCTGTGTCCTACAACACAATTTCATATGGATTTTTAAATTTAAAAAAGGCAAATAATAAATCATTTTGCTATTTAGACATAAAGAAAAGAAATGTATGTCACATTTAGTTTACCATTATTTTTGCTCAAATAATATCAAATAAAATAGTCTTAGGCCATTATTACAGCTGAGACTCTATGTAAACCCAGCCTTACTTTTAGATTTTTCTGCCCTTATCATGTTATCTGTCTCCCTAGGAAAAATCAAGTGACATATTTTAATGCTAGTTTGATATTGGTTTGCAATTTCTTTAAATGGGTAATTTATTTGAAGAAAGAAAGAAGAGAAAAAATTTTTAAATAACTTTTTTCATTTATATAGCTTATCCTGTAACTTTGGGGCCATAGTATGTATGTATCTGTTGATAAGTTCAATCGTTTGATTATGAAATAATTAGCTGTTCAACAACACTTGTGCTTTCTGAATAAAGGACTCTTATGTAAGTCACACATACACAAAACAAAACAAAAGAAAACAAAAAACAGCCATATGGACACATCCCATCTCTGTTCCTTCCTCTTTCTATCTCTCATTCTCTTAGTTTTCTCCCCAGGCTCTGTCTTTGATCCACTGTCCATGTCCCATGATTCTCTTACTTTATTAATCTATAGTTCTTTTTTTTCCATTTTGAATTATTCAATAGTTTTGCTGAAAACGATAGTTTACATTAATTTTGAAGTTAGAACAGACCAATAAAATGTTGGAATTTTGTGATAACTCTAATAAGTCAGCTCAAATATTTAATAGATTATGATTTACATAGCATTTAGTCCCTAAATTATTTTTTTTTCTGTTTTCTTCAGTCTTATGTATTCCAGGATAGACATGGGTGACCTCATATTTCTGACATTTCTGACTCTAATGAGTAAGTGCTGGAATTACCACAACCATTTTCTTTGTGGATATGCTGGGAATCCAGTCCAGGGCTTTGTGTATGCCAGACAGTCAAATACTGACTGAGCTACATGCCAGAACCCCCTTTCTCACTTTTAAGGATGTTTTTTCTTCATCTTGCATTTTCTTATTTGATCATTTGTTTTCATCCCTTTTTATAAAGAATATTATTACCATGTCACTGGAACTCTTGAGTTGGAGTTCATCTTTATTATTGGAACTATGGCCAGTTTGTTAACAAGTTTTATTACTGCTATTTTCTCAAAGTTACTTAGAACCAGAGCAAAACGGTTAGTAGATTTGAACAACAACATGATGGTTGTTTCGTGAGCATGTATTGCTGAGGGTGAATCCTGCAGTATGACTGAGAATCTCCTGCTGAGTGCCAGGGCACACTTGATCTCAGCATGTGCTCAGTCATCATCCTGACAGTTAAAAACAAGTAGAAGAAAATGAAGCCAGAGATTGAGTTATGAAATGTGTACACTTAAGTGGTTCACACATAATTGATGACACTGTCTTTCCTCTTTAATAAATCCTTTATAGAACATGAATAATGTTTTTAGGTTTTTACATGGATGCTGACTTAGTGGATTATGCTGTTCCTATAAACACTTTAATTCCATACTTTTGGTTAAAAATAACATCAACAAAAGAATTATTATCTAAGGCGAACATTTTGGAACTGTGGGATATTTGGAAGTGAAGAAACTACTTTCATGAAATAATAAACATATGAATATGAAGACAAGAAAAACAACTCAGTGCTTGGCATTCCCTGGTATTATACAAAGCACACAAAATAGAGCATTCTGGAAAAGATTTTGCAGAATCACATTATGAGAGCTTCATTAGATTCATACACCTTTATTATGGAATCTCTAAATTATTACCATTAAACCCATTAATAAGTAGATAGATAAATATTACTTTAAATGAGAAAAATTCATAAGAATTATATTAAAGTATTTTTGATTTTTTATTAAATCAGTTCTTTCCTCTTCAAAAGTTTTGGACTCTGAAAAGTGTTATCACAGGTTTTGGGGACTAAGTTTAATTGAGCCTTCCAAGTGTTACAGTAAGAAGAAAACTATGCAGGCAGATAACTATCTGGACATCTGTAAGGTTATCCATCATTGTGCAGACTTATTTTACGATGCTCGACATTTCTGCTTAGAACTACAAGTGGGAGAAAATTTACTTAAAACAATAGGAATTTTCTGGTCACGTGCCACATTTCCTGATCCATTGTTTTTGGCACCAGGAAACAACTTGGCATGAGCTGCTGAGAGATCCATCAGCAACTGTGAAAACTTTATCACTTCCTGAGCGCATGCATGCAGGAAGTGGATGTAAAAACAATGATTTGTAAGGAGAAAGGACACTGAGCAGTCAGAAAATAGTCAGTGCACATTTAACACTTACATGCCAACTCCCTGCAGAAAGCAAACTAGAAATTCATTCTACAGATACACATTAGCCTCATAGTTACAAATGCCATGGAACTTCACATATAAAATTAAACACCCGTATACTTGTTTTTCCTTATGTTCACTTTTTTTCCATTTTTAATTGTCTGTGTTGGAACTAGAACTCATGGCTTTGTGAATGATTTTAAAGCTACAGATGACATGAGATTTTAACAGCTGAGTCAGTCAACACAGTGCCTACTATGCAAACATGAAGACCTGAGTTCTCTTATCCTCAACACTCACAAAAAGCAGAGTACGTGTACACATACACATAAATATGTACATGTCACATACAGAAGGGTAAAACACACAAAAAAATGAGTTGATATCAGTGTATCTTTAAGATCTAAAATGAAAAGAAAAGCAAACATCATATGTTCTTTGAAACCCTGCAAGAAAAATGAATTTCTAACTAAAATGGTTAGTTTATTCATGATAAGGAGATCTGATTTTTGACCAGAATCAAAAATCAAGTGAAAAAGAATATTCATGGATTCTTATATCTAACAATATATTAAATACATTGGGTGCTTTACCAATTCTAGTGAGCAAACATCTGACTCTTGGTTTATAGGTACACTCATGCATTATGGTGTGGAATACATTTTGCGGGAGTGTCCTGTGGGTATCAGGATAGGAACATGAAGCTCATAAATCCTATCTCCAAGGATCAGGAAGTACCTATATAATACGCTAACAATTAGCTCTCTGACTGTTCTTACTTTGCTGTTCAGTCAAGGATCTGAGAAAATGGGATAATGGCACCAACATTAAAAGGGATATACTTCCTGATAAGTAACTTTGAAATACTGTCACTGACATTTTCAAAGGTATATATTTCAAATGCCCTGGTTGTTTATTAATAGAGTCAAACTGACAATTAAAATCAACCATTTACTTTGACCAATCAGTCTAATCGCTATGGATTATAATATTGAATTTGCTTTATATTAGTTTTTATTATTTGTCTTCACAGTATTTAGTGAAGAATTAAAGAAAAAAAAACATACTTTAAAGGAGGAAGGCCAGAAGAACAAATATGTAGGAGAAAATCTTTGGTGATACCGTTAATTAATATGTTTGTGTGTGTCTGGAAGACTGACATTTGCAGAACTAGAACTATTAAATATTTGTAAACTTGGAAAAGTATATCCATATAAAATAAATTATATAACCCAAGCTAACAGTTTTGTCCAGTATGTGTTTGTATGTGTGTGTTTCATTGACGCATGGTCTCATATATATCATCTGGTTGGTATAGAACTCACTGTGCATCCTAGATTATCTAAGAATGTCTGATTTCTGTGTTCCTTTTTTCTGTGTACTGGAAATAGAGTCATGTACCTCTATGCCAAGTTTAATTCTCTGCTGGGAATTTAATCCAAGCATTTTGCATGTTAGGCAAGAACTTTACCAGTTTAGCCACATCCCATCTTCTGCCTGTTGTATTGGTCACTTGTAAATACATCTGTTACTATAATCACCCCAATGTTTTAGTATGTGAAGTATGACTTTGGCTCATGAGGTTGTCCTTTTTGGTAAGTAGTATATACACAACTGTTTACATTCACGTAAACCCAACTTATACTGAAACTTTGAAGACTATGAAGAGTTTATAAAGGGTATATTCTCCTTAACCAAAGAAAGCAAAATTATATATATTTGATAAATCATTTAGTTGATGAAATTATTCAGCTGTTGGTTGGTTGCTGTGGCTATGGAAAAATCTAATACACATAAATATGTGAATACATTTTGAAGGTTTTTTATGTCAAAGATTTTTGTATTATTCTCTTTCATAATTCATATCATTGTTGGAATTATCTTCTGTTCCCTTACTTCATCCAAGAAAAATCCTCCTGCCATCTTGTCCTACTAAAGAAGAAAGAAAGAAAGGATAGAAAGAAAGCAAGAAAGAAATGTAATGAAGATTTATAAAAGACTTAACAGAGACATGCCATACTAACATAAACCTAATACGAGATTGTAGAAGGTTTCCGTTCTTCTGCACCTTATCAACACAACATGGGAAACTCTGACCATAATAATAATTATTGGTAGATTAAATACTCCTATATCAGAAGAACATTATTTAAGGAAGTTCAAAGTTATATGTAAATTGGTATGACCTGGAGAAGACAAGAGCTGCACAAGGACCAAATATATCTGGGTACAGGAATCTTTTATGAGACTGTTTCTCCAAACAAGGACCATGAATGGATATAACCTAGAACCCCTGCTCGGATGTAGCCCATGGTAGCTCAGTATCCAAGTGGGTACCCTAGTAAGTGGAACAGGGACTATTTCTAACATGAACTCAAGGACTGGCTCTTTGATATCCCCACTACTGAGGGAGGAGCTGCCTTGCTAGGCTTTGGGACATTGCAGCCAGTCCTGAAGATATCTGATAAGCTAGGGTCACTCCCTTATCAGTGGACTTGGAAAGGGGCAGGGAGGAGATGAAGGAGTGACGGTGTGACTGGGAGGGAATGAGGAAGGGTGCTATAGCTAGGATACAAATTAAATAGCCTGTGATTAATATAAAATAATCAAATTTATTTAAAAATTATCTGGCATTTTGGATAGTCACAGTGTTAATGTCTGCTTCTCTAATGTCTTTTTATTGTACAACCTATCATGAACAAACTCTTATGTCCTCCTGTGTTCGTGGCTTTTTCCCATAGCAAAACACATGAAATCTAAATGTTTCTTGCAGTGTATAGTTCAATCCTGAACACATTGGTGCTTATTTCTTTACTATAAACATGTATGTATGGATTTATTGACTGTTTTATGGTCTGTTTTATGCAGAAAAAGAACTGGAAATAAAAAAATATTTATTCATCTTTTTTCATAGTTTTATTTTTCACAAAGATTATACTCAATAATATAATGTTATATACTCAATATAAAATAATTTTCATTGTAGTTTTAAAGTGTTTTATTTTTAAGTTTTATTTATTTTTATTTTACATTCAACATATTTTGATCATATTCACAGTTCTTTCTAGATCTACCCTCACCTTCCTACCTACTTGTCCACCAAACCTTCTGTATTTTCTTGTTGTTGCTGTTGTTCGGATTTGTGATGCAAAAACACTCTTGTGTATGGGTCCTGATTGGGTATGTGATCAAATTACAAGCTATTATACCTTTAAAGATCATTATGTCTCTTTATCATCAACTATCAATTATCAGTAGATCCTTAGCTAACAGTCGTGAAACTTTGTGGCTTATTCCCCTAACATGTGTACTAGGGTTTTGATTAGTTGGAGTTTGTGCAGTAACAGTGCCAAATATGGATTTCATCTCATTGAGTGGTTATTTATTTAAATTGGAAAGTGGTTGTTTATTTTCATGTCATTTATTCCAGGATCATACCTGTGAGCATATATTGACAGGACAGCCATGATAATAGCTTGTAGGAATGAGAAATTCATACGTACTGCTAGTGAGAGTCTAAAATGCTACAGATATTATGGAAATCAGTGTGGACATTCTTTTAAATAGCTAGAAATAAATCTACTAAATGATAGAGCTGTAAAAGTAATAGACATATACCCAAAAGACTCTAGTTCTTACTAAAAAGATGTTTGCTCATCCATTCTAAATCGTGACCTATTCACAATGGCTAAGAAATAGAAACAGTTTAGATGTCATTCAACTAATGAATAATGAATATTTGATCCATTTACTCATTAAAATTATACATAACATCACCTACTGCTAAAAACCCTTGTTTTTGTTGTTTTCTTGATTTAACTAGGTAATTGTGCAGAGGATGCAGCTGCTATTATTTTTCTATTTTTCTATTATTAAATATCTATCTTTCTACCAATCATAAAAATGATGGGCACATTTTTAAATGAACAGAAACAGATGAAGATGTCATTTTGTTGTTGTTGTTTTAAATAAAGTTTAAAATCATGGCTGTTAAAGTGATACAAATACAAAATGACAACAATTGTAAACATTGGCGTTGATTTTAATAAGGCTGTACTCTAGTGCCCCTCATATCACAGAAGTACCATATCTCTACAGTAGCTAAACAGAGAATTCACAATTCTCTTGATCTGAGGGACAAATCTTATACACACTTATTTGTATGCAGATTTTCCACTGTGATCGATGCTATTTGGACTGAGTGCTTATCATTCTCAGCCCACAGAGAACAGGTGACATTCATTTTAAGAGTTGTGTGTGTTTTAAGATTTCTCTAGCAGTGAAGTCTTTCACCAGTTGAGTCCATGAACAGTGGTTCTGCAAGGAGGGTTACACAGACTCTAGGTGAGGGTAAAAGTCTGGTTCTTTGGCTTCCCTGATTTTTGAAAAGCATTTATTTCAAAAAAAGAGTAACATATAAGGTCATCCACTTCAAAATTGATATAATCACTATCAATACCAACAAAAACAGTAGGCTTCATTTTTCTTTGCCCTCTTACAAGCTCCACCTAAATTAACTGTTTACATTTCTTTGCACTGACAAATAATTTTAAAATATGTAAGTTGTTTTAAAAAGCACATCATAGCAGAAAATTACTGTGTACATTATCCTACTAATAGAGAGGCTGAAACAGAAGGAGTACAATTCCAAGACCATCATTTGCTACAGAGCATGACACTGTCACATAAACACAAGCAAAAATGTATATAGATTGTGCAACATTATACATATTTCTCCAATTACGAAATTAGGGACATCAATTAGAATATATTGTTGATATTAATTTCCCTGTTTCTGACATCTGCATATAAACAATATTTTTCTTTTATAATATGGAGAATATTATGTAGGTTATGTCTTCAAGTAATTTATCAAAATAAAGTGTGTGGACACTTTGTACACTGGTATAAATTACAAGCTTCATAAGGATATATAAACAGTGTATGATTGCTTTGTAGCAATTGGAGACTTTTTAAATGTGCATTCTCAAATTAGGATGGTGTAATGGTACTAACAAACAAGTAGCCTCAAAACAACATTGACCTCAAAAAAGATAGAGGTGAGTTTGAATTTCCCATATTATACTTTAAATTCTAACAGTATCAGACAACTAAAAAGAAATAACATTGAGCCCTATAATAATTGCTGGAATGAAAATAAAATGTGTTCATTAGTAACAATTACTGGTTAATATCAAACAAAATATGGTATAATTATTACAATATTCAGAAACAATTTATGAGAATTTACATGGGAAAATTTATATTAGCAAAGGACAACTATATGGAAAAAAAGCTTCCAATGTATAGGCATGCTCTGGAGAAATAAAGAAAAATATTTGCTGTCAAAGGGGGCATAATAACTTTTATTCTTTAAATTATGGTATGTGTTCTCTGGATGATTAAAGTCTCAGGGTATTGCAGTGAAGGTTTTTTTTTCATTAGACTAACTAAATAATAACATTTCGTGTGTCAATATAAACCTTTCGTTCAGCTCATTTTATAATTGCTATCAGATATTTATTTTATAATTGCTATCAGATAAATATAATTGACCTTTAAATACCCATAATACAAATTCTATTGATTATTTTTAATAAACTATACAAAAAAACTACCATAGAAATACAGTAGTTTACAAAGCAATAGTGCTGTTTTGCTTGCTAGTTAAAAAGCAGAAAGGATTTTAACAGCCTTACTGACATTTAGACACAAAATGTAATCATTGAGATACAATGATATTATTATAGAGCAAGTCAGCATTACTAACAAGTATTCTGAGTCCTGTAGTATTTATAACTTGCTTTGAAAAATCACTACAAAAAAACTAAAATATTTATCAAATGTTTATGGTCAAGACAATTACTAGGATAATGCAAACCTTAAAGTACATTTCCCTAGATAGACAAGTATCTTCTGCTAAAATAACAAACCATAACTACACTTAGACACTCTAAGTAATATAGTGAAGAATGTGAGTTTGACCACGAAGACCCTGAAGACTCAGTATGTATAAAGATAAAGACCATCAGTTTTAGCTTTTTATAAGACATTCAATAACTCTGTTCTCTAAGATTAAGCTGGGACACATTTTAAAGATTTGCATGTTCATCATGGTCATTGTTGTTCTTCCTTTAAAGCCAGGCTAGAAGCTGAAGCCATATGGTCAATGACTCACCAGGAGAACAAGGAAAGAAAAGCAGACACTGCATACAAGACTACCATTGACTGAGACAGACAAAAGCACAGCTGTGTAAAACTCCCCAAAGCAAACAACCCCCTACCTTATTTCTAGTTCAGTTCAACTGATAGACACTCTCAAGTCATCCTAGACACTATGTTTATTTTCCTGATGATTTCCCTGTAATCTGTTCCAGATTATCTTTGCTTACATAAATACCTTTTCCCCTCAAGTTTAGAGACCACCAAAGAATTACATATGCAAACATAAAATTATCCCATACTTTCAATTTATAATATTCTATAATCTACTGCAATTTCAACATAAGAACAAACACATATAAGATACTTAATCAAACCACAAAATATCACCAAACTACAGTAAAATCAAACTAAATTACAAAATTAAAGAGGTAGTTCTGAGACATGTCCATGTTTCAGGAAATCAGTATTTCTGCATTCCTATACAACCAAGGATTCCAGGTGAACTATTTCCTGATATATGCTAATTTCCATGACACAAAAGAAATGGAGAGGATAACAAAAATTTCATAGTGGAGCTGGTAAATGATTGCTCATGTTTTTTGTAAGTGGTATGCAGGATAGTTGCCAAATAATATTTTTAGTGTTAGTTCTATTTATGTTGGGTCCAATTTAAAAAGGAAGACACACTTTTTATTATTTAATGTCCATCAGAGAATGTAATAATTAATTCACACAGTTTTTAACTAATCTGGTATCATTATGTAGAATATATAGGTTAAATAGAAGTATGATAGATAATGATAAATGATAGATTTATAGATAGAGGATAGAAAATAAAAATAGATGATAGATATCAATAAGTAGCAAATGGTACATACATGCATATATACATATATATATATACACATATATACATGTTCTTAATTTAAAAAGAGGAGATTCACTATTAGAATTAGTTCAGGCAATAAGATGAATTTAAAAACAATCCTGACCATTTTCCTGTTATATGCTGGACAAATAAACTCTTCTAGTGGTATCTTTCAGTTTTATTTTAAAGACTTCAAAATCACGCATTCCGTAGATGTTTTCAGTCCCAGAGTCCAGACAAAAAGACTACAAAAAATCTAGTTCCCAACTATCCTAGTTTGTTCTTTTTGCTATGATAAAATACTCTGCCAAAGGCAACATGAAGGAGAAATGTTTTGTTTGGCTCACAGTTTCAGGTACAATCATTTACAATGAAGATATTAGGGCAACAGGAGCAGAAAACAACTAGTTATATCACAAGTGTAGTTAGAAGAAAAGGACTGCAGATGCATATGTCTGCTCACCTTCCATTCTCCATTTACATGGTCTAGAATCCTAGTCAGGAAATTTTGTGAACAGCAGTGAGCAGCTCTTCCAGATCTGCTTAGAGGACCACCTCACAAATGACTCTATGTCTTTGAAAGTTGGTAAATCATATCAAAGTTAAGAAAATGACAAATCACTTTATTAAAAGAGATGGAATGTGTCCATTTGTCGTTATTTTGTTCTACTCAAGCCTTTAAGAAATAGTATGACTTTGTCCTTCACTGCAGTGCAGGGATAGGGAACTTCTTTACTTAGCATGGCTATTTAAATGCTAACTGCTTCCAGAACCATCTTCACAGATGCACGAGGAAACAATGCTGTATCTCTTACCTGGTTATCCTTTAACTCAAGTTGGGATAGACAATAAAATAACTTTTATTCTCCTGATGTAGTTTTCATCTCAGAAGCTTACTGCTGAATGAGCTCAACCTTTTTATCTCTTTCTGAATTTTTAGCTGGCTGGTTCAACTCATCTGTTCTGGCTCAAATTCTTCTCTAATCATATTGATTCACTCTGGCCTCCCTGGGCTTTTCCTGAATTTCTCCGCTTCTAAACACCAAGAACTGAATTGCATTGAGCTACAGGAATTTAGCTGAACTAAACTGTATGCAACTGACTGCACCAAACTGCCTTTACTCTTCTGTTCTGTACTGAACTCAACTCTACTGTACTATCTTTTCTAATGAACTATCTACTATACCTGACTCTATTGTTTTGTCAACTGTCTACTGCACCCTGCTCTCCTGTCTCAGCTCTACTATACTGCTATTAAGTAACCTCTCTTTTCTGTCTCTTCTCATGAGGTTTGGACATATTCTATTTCTGTCTCATTATGTCAAATCTTTTTCTGATGCACCACTTCATCTTCCCCTCAATTTGTTGTCACTTTCAAACCTGGCTGCTTCTTCTTTTCTTTCTTTTTTCTTTTCTTTTTTCTCTTTCTTTCTTTCTCTTTATATATTTTTATATATTGTTAGTATTTCTTTTTAATTTTTAAAAATATTATTTATTTACTTATTTACTTATTTATTACAATTTATTCACTTTGTAGCCCCACTGGCTGTGGGTCTCTACATCTGTTCCCATCTGCTGCTAGAGGAAGTCTCTTAGATGATGACTGGATAAGAAACTAATATATGCTTATAGCAGAATAAAATTAGGAGTCCACATTTCTCTTTGGGTATCTTTCAGCTTACCTTTCCACACCAAAGATACTAGAATATAGAGGTGAAGGATGCACCCATGTAGGAACCACCTTGGATTCTCCATCTTCAATGAACTGTGTGGGTGTTGCCCTCAGGAAAGCACCACCTCTACCTTGCATTGTACCTGTAGTTTATAAGATCAACTAACTTTCCAAAAATGACCAAAGTATTTGAGTCATCACTGTGTAGCAAAGTGTGAGATATTTGCATGTAAACCCCTTATTTTCTTAGAATGACTGTTGAGTTCATGCACAACATTGAAAAACATGTAAGAGTATTAAGAATTTCTGTAATTTTTCTCAGGAGAAACTAAAAGACTGGCCAACTGAGTGATGATAGTTTACTGGAATCAGTGATTGTGATTCTGATCCTGAAACATTTCTCTGCCCATGTCTATTTGAACATATGCATGCATAAAGTATTATATACTACAATATGCCCGTTAATATAAAATTGTGTTCTTACTAACTGACGATGTCCAATAAAGTTTCAGTAACTAAGATAAGAAATGTGCAAGTGTTCTAAACCATTCTCATCAGAAGCAATTCATTATTCTAAGTACCTTTTGTTTATTCATTCAGTAGATGCATAGTCAGCTTAATTTTTTTCTAACACATAGCAAATGAGTTATATGAGCAAATGAGTCCATGAGTTATAATGTTGCAATAATGTGGATGACCACAGAAATGCAACACATTTAAAACTAGATCGGTCTGCTATTTCTTTAAATGCAGTGTTTTGATCTTTTCCATTATAATGGCATCTAGCCTAACACTTCAATAAGTTCAGTTATTAGAGTAGGTGTTGTTTGGGGGACAACACCTTAAGTAGACTTAGGTTTAGAAATCTTTGTATTTATAAATAAATCTGTCTCACATTCAAAAATTCCAAGAGAAGGGAATAAATTAAAGAATCTGTAAGAACAGCAATGTGCAGCTTAGGACCTACTTGAATCTTTCTGGTTCTGGCATTGATTTTATCAATCCAGGTCAGGTTGACCTGGTTTGATAAAAAGGAAGAACAAAACAAAACAACAACAACAAAATAAGAGTCAGCACTGAGAACTACAATTCCATAGTGTTCTTCAAAAGAGATTTATGATACAAAATGTTCAGGCTTCAAAACTTTAGAATCAATTTAGTGAAAAATGTGTGTAGCCTCAAATACATCTACAAATCATAATAGTCTTACTGATGTTCTCCTATACCTTGTGCTTTCTTTGAGTTCTATGCAACTCCAGTGAATATAGACAGTATACAACTCCTTTTTAAAGGTAGCCAAAGGATAATGCCCATAGGAATCACTTTACTTAACAATGAACTATGCAAAGAGAAGTAACAGTTGTGAAAGGGTTGTGGAGCTGAAGCTCAAAAAATATCAAAAATGATATATCAATATGTGACTCAATTTCTCAAGAATTTGGATGATCATTTTATTCAAACAGTTTGTCACAATCACATGCTCAGAGAACTTATCTCATGTACATAGAAGAATAACACAATGAGATTCTATAAAGGTGGCAATAATGCTACAAGATTATCATGCCGCTGGATGAGGCAAGTTTCTGTTTAAAATGAGCTCCTGGCATTATGATATTAGGGAATCAACTGGTTGGATGACCATAAACTCAAACATGAAAACTTGAATCCATCAAAAATATAAAAGTGCTATGAATCTCAGCATCGGCATCAATACCCTGCACAGTAGAGCCTTTCAGAGGTCATCTGTAGTAGGCTTCTGACTTATTCCCTGTTTTCTCCCTCTTCTGATATCCATCCTTTTTTCCTTTCTGAATGGTGATTGAGCAACTTAGCCAGACTCCTCCTTGATTAGTTTCTTTAGGAATAACAGATTTTAGTAGGTTTGTCCTATATTATATATCTAATATCCACATATGAGTGAGTATATATCCTGTGTGTCTTTCTGCTTCTGGGATACCTCACTCACAATGATCTTTTCTAGTTCCCATCATTTGCCTGCAAATTTCACTATTTCCTTGTTTTTAATTGCTGAGTAGTATTCCATTGTGTAGATGTACCACAATTTCTGTATCCATTCCTCAACTGAGGGGCATCTGGGTTGTTCCCAGCTTCTGTCTATTACAAATAAAGCTGCTATAAATATGGTTGAGCAAATATCCTTGTTGTATACTTGAGCATATTTTGGATATATGCCTAGGAGTGGTATAACTGGATCTTGAGGAAGCACTATTTCTATTGTCTGAGAAAGCACCAGATTGGATTTCCAAAGCGGTTGTACAATTGTACAAGTTTACATTCCCAGCAGCAGTGGAGTAGGGTACCCCTTTCTCTACATCTTCTCCACCATATGTTCTCACTTGAATTTTTTATCTTAGCCATTCTGATGGGTGTGAGGTGAAATCTCAGGGTCATTTTGATTTGCATTTCCATAGCCAAACTTAGGGAGGAGTGCAGGGGATCTTATGAAAGAAGGGGGAGATAGTAAGAGCTGGAGAGGACAGGAGCTCCATAAGGAGAGCAACTTCACTAGAAAATCTGTGCACAGAGGTGGGTCTTTTCTGAGACTGATACTCCAACCTAGGACAATTCATGGAGATAACCTAGAACCCCTGCACAGATATAGCCCATGGCAATACAGTGTCCAAGTAGGCTCCCAAGTAAAAACATGATGTGAACTGATTGGCCTGCTCTTTGATCACCTCCCTCTGAGGGGGAAGCAGCCTTAGCAGACCATAGAGGAAAACAATGCAGCCATTCCTGATAGGCTAGGGTCAGAAGGTAGGAGAGGAAGACCTCCCTATCAGTGGATTTGGGGAGAGACATAGGTGGAGAAGGGGGAAGGAGGGTGGGATTGGGAGGGGAAAACGGAGGGAGCTACAGAAGGGATACAAAATGAATAAAATGTAATTAATAAAAACAATAAAACAAATAAAAGTACATCTTGGGCATATTTTCATTCCAAATTCTTATATTAAATACAAGTGGACAAAAATACTTTCTTTGGAACAATTACCACAGCTTGTACTTGAAAATCCCAACAAGATAGTTCCTAAAGATTTAGAAACTCTTGCTTCCTGACAGCAGATTGTGAAATGAAACACATGCTCCTTCCAATCACATCTTTGCCATGTGTTTCAGCAGTAAGACAAGGATGGCAAAGCAGAAGCAAACTTTTGATTTAATCTGTTAAGACTGTGTGGATAAAAATAAACATGATATAACAAGTCAGAAAAAGTGAAAAACTTGATGAAGAGACCCTAGCAAGATTACCCCTCACCCCATTACCAACCCACAAAAACTTCAACCCAAATTTTTCCTACCTAGAAGGTGTGCAGAGATAAAGCAAGAGAATATCTAACCACTGCCTGAGACCCACACCATGGGAGAGAGCCAGCCACTGACATTATGAACAATATTCGGGTATGCGCACAGACAGGAGCCTAGCATAGCTGTCCTCTGAGAAGCCCCAGCCAGCAGCAGATTGAAACAGATGCTGAGACTCACAGCCAAACACTGGGGAAAACATAGTGATCTTGTGCAAAAGTGTAAGGAACAGTAGAATGACCTGGAGATGCCAGGAACTCTAAAAAAGGACCAGCAGAGTCAATTAGCTAGGGCCCAGAGGGGATTACAGAACCCAAATTATGAACCAAGGATCATGCTTAGACTGGACGTAGGTACCCCACACAGATGTAACAGATGTGCAGCTCAGGTTTCATGTGGGTTTCCTAGTAAGGGAGGCTGAGGGAGTGTCTTACAAAGACTCTGTTCCCTGTTTTCTTTTCACTCCCCATGGTAGGGTTGCCTAGAAAAGGATACACTCAGTCCTGATGCAACTAATGAGCTAGGGTGTGTGTGTGGCTGGGGGCTCCTCTTATCTGAAGAATAGGGGAGAAGAATGGGAGAAGATGGAGGGAGGGAGAATAAGCCCGTGTAAAATAAATAAATAAGTAAATAAAAAATTTACACACATGCACCCCTCTAAAAGTATCTACTGCCAAACCTGAAGACCTTCAGTTGATCTTCCAAACCCATATGGAAAGAGAGTAGAACCCACTCCCAAAAGTTGTCCAGTGATCTCTGCACAGCATTTCTTTCATACAAATAAATAAATAAATAGAATATGATATTACGGAATCACCATAAATGCAAGATCATTCCAGGCTACAAAGAATTCCCTCCTATAACATTTTAAGATACAGATATAAACTGTAGAATTTTATTCTAAGCATACAGAGAGAATAAGAACTGAGGAAAATCATACTATTGAAAATCAGAAGAGCAGTGAGTTAGGACATTCACTTGGTTTCAGAGTTGGCTGTGATTTACTGGTGGTGTCATCAAACTGACAATGCAAGCAACTACACTCAGTGTTCTAGCATGTTAGTGTACAACAGGGTGACTGTAGAAAATAAAGTATACTATTTAAGAAAGCTAGGATAAAGAATCTTGAATGTTTTAATCATAAGAAAAATAAAATCAATATTTGAGAAAATTAACAGTTTTTAATTAAATGAAACATTATATAAATGTCCATTAAAATCTTTCATGACTCTGGAGGTATCTCCATCCCCGACCTCAAGCTGTACTACAGAGCAATAGTAATAAAAACTGCATGGTATTGGCATAATAACAGAATAGTGGATCAATAGAACCGAATAGAAGACCCAGAAATGAACCCACACACCTATGGAAACTTG
>CM053765.1:20616510-20629993 GCA_028658305.1 Pachyuromys duprasi
AAAAAAAAATCTTTCATGACACATGTTAATATATACATTTTTCCATTCTG
Organism: Pachyuromys duprasi; assembly: GCA_028658305.1. Lineage (NCBI taxonomy): Eukaryota > Metazoa > Chordata > Mammalia > Rodentia > Muridae > Pachyuromys > Pachyuromys duprasi. The sequence goes on from CM053765.1 coordinate 20,616,561, forward strand.
TTTATCTACTAAGAACAAAACTAATTTTTAATTATAAATATCACAGAAGTAAAAGTGAGAATATCGAAGTTAATGGAGTTTTATTACTACTAACTTGTTAAAATATTTCTCACAGAGCCACTTATGAGTGTGAAAAGTTCAGCATTTACTCAGAAAAAAATATATTTACAAACATGCTTTAACTGCATACATTTTTCAACTCTTTGGGAGAGAGTAATGTCTAACAGATCAGAATCTTACTTAATTAAAAAAAAAGTAAGAATAACTTAAAATGTGGGTCCAAATACATATAACTTAAATCCCAATTCAAAATCATCTCATTAAATTTTATGGAAAGATTTTAGCTTTGGGGTACCTGGCACGATGGAAGACAGTGAAAACTAAAACGTTACCAAGATTCTAAATTCAGTCTGTGTTGTTATAAATATTTTGCATAGTTATTTGTAAGATCAGTTCTTTTAAGTTGAAATTAAGTTGAATATTTACTAACATAAGAAAAATATTTGGGCAGAGCATAGGGAGTCTTATGAAAGAAGAGAGGGGTGGGAATAGAGGGACATGGAGGGAACAGGATCCCCACAGGAAACCAACAAAGCTAAAGGATCTGAGCCCACGGGGTCTTGCAGAGACTGATGCACCAATGGAGGACCAGGCATGGAGAGGACCTAGACCCCCTGCTTCAATGTGGCCAATTGGCAGCTCAGTCTTCATGTGGATCTCTGAGTGAAAGGAGAAGGGCTGCCTCTATCATGAACTCAGTTGACTGCTCTGTGATCACTCACCCCTGGTGATGTGGCCTTGCCAGGCCATGGAGGAAAAGGCAGTCCTGATGAAAATTAACAAGCAGTGGCCAGATGGCAATAATAGAGAACTCCTCTTTCAGTGGACTAGGGGGAAAATGGATGGTAGGTGGGACTGGGGGAAGTTGGGGGAGGGGGCTTCAATTGGAATATATAATGAATGAACTGTGAATAAATCATAAAAAAGAAAAATACGTGTGTGTGTGTTGTCCTGTAACTCAGTCTAGCCTTGAACATACTCTGTTGCTAAGTATATCCTTGAACTGCTGATCCTTCCATCAATACCTCTTTGGTGGAATTACATGTATGTAATAAATTTTTATTTTTCTCCCCAAATGGCTAGAGATTGAACCCAGGGCTAAGATAGCCATGATCATTTCTACACCCATCAGGGATGGAGAGGGAAGCTCAGCCAGAGCAGGCAGGTGCAAGCAGAATCTTGGTCAGTAAGGTGAGCGCTGGGGCCAAAAGTACAGGCAAAGGAAACAGTGTTGGAGAACTGACTTGATTATTGGAATCAGGGGGAATATTTATGCTCGTGGGGAAGTGACCAGTGTCTGTGGGGCAAGGTTTGTGTGGCCAGGACAAGAGTGTTGGAATATATTTCATCTGCTTGGGTGGAGGTAGGTATCATATAAGGTCAAACAAGAAGTGAAGTCTGATAACTGTCAGGGTAATAAGTTCTCACTAGAGAAAATGGTGGGGCAATCAAATGTACAGCTTCAGGTTGGGAGGGCAGATGGAGCCAACTCCTGCCATCCTCACCTGCGGTATCCTGGGTTGATGCCTTCCTTGACCCTTCCTCCACAATCCTGGAACATTACAGTTCTCACTAGGCAAAGACTCTCCAAATTGAGTTATACATCCCCAGATTAGTGGGGTTTCATTTTCAGTGTCTAGTAAAATGAATAGAGGTGGACATACACCATGAACTTTCACACTGTATTTCATCATTATCCTACTTCTGAAATGCATGTACTACTTTGAGGTAGACACCTCAGAGCCATATTTTATTTTACTTTTAAAAATAAATATAACTGAGTTGTTTTCAGATTCTGGCTATTATAAATAAAGCTGCTACAAACACTGTTAAGCAAATGTCTTTGTTGTTTACTTGAGCATATTTGGATATATACCTAGAGTGGTATAGCTGGATCTTGGGGTAGCACTACTCCTAATTGTCTGAGAAAATGCCAGATTGATTTCCAGAGTGGTTGTACAAGTTTACATTCCCACCAGCAAAGGAAGAGGGTTTCCCTTTCTCGACATCCTCTCTAGCATGTATTGTCACTTGAGTTTTTGGTCTTAGCCATTCTGATGGGTGTAAGGTGAAATCTCAGGGTCGTTTTGATTTGTATTTCCCTGATAACTAAGGATGTTGAACATTTCTTTAATGTTTCTCTGCCATTTGATATTCCTCTATTGAGAAAACTCTGTTTAGTTCTGTACCCCATTTTTTGATGTATAATCTTTATTTTAATTTTTTAATGTAATTTACTTATTTTTATATTAATCACAGGTTAGGTACTTTGCATCCCAGGCATAGCCCCCTCTCTCATTCCCTCCCACTCTCCCCATCCCTGTCTCATCTCCTCCCCACCCCTTCCAAGTCCACCGACAGGGGAGGACCTCCTCCCCTTCCATCCAACCCCAGTTCATCTTGTCTCCTCAGGGCTGGCTGCAATGTCCTCCCTTGGGATCTAGCCAGACTGTTACTCCCTGGCATGTATGGGAGAGGGTCAAAGAGCCAGCCATCGAGTTCATGACAGAAACAGTCCCTGTTCCCCTTACTAGGGTCTTCGGTTGGACATTTTAATTTTTTATTTATTACAGATTATTTACTTTGTATCCAAGCTGTAGCCTCCTCCCTACTCCTCTCCCAACCCAGCCCTTCTTCCTTCTTTTCCTCCCATACCCTTTCCCCAGTCCACTAATAGGGGAGGTCCTCCTCCCCTTCTATCAGACCCTAGCATATCAGGTCTCAGTAGGAATGTCTGCATTGTCTTCCTCTGTGGCTTGGTAAGGCTGTTCCCCACTCAGAAAGCAGTGATCTAAGAGGCAGCCTCTGAGTTCATGTTAGAGACAGTCCATGCTTCCATTACTAGGGAATCCCACTTGGAGACTGAGCTGCCATGGTCTACATTTGTGCAGGGGTTCTAGGATATCTCCAAGCATCATCCTTGGTTGGAGTATTAGTCTCAGAAAATACCTCTGAACCCATCATTTTTGTTTCTGTTTCTCTCATGAAATTTGCATTTGGTGGGAACTAGAAAAGATAACCTTGAATGAATTATTCCAAAAGCAGAAAGACACACATGGTATATACTCACTTATAAGTGGATATTAGATAAGTGGATATAGGATAAAAACACTAAAATCTGTTCACTAAAGAAACTAAGCAAGGGAGTAGAACCTGGGGTAAAATGATCAATCCTCACTCAGAGAGCCAAATGGGATGGACATAGGAAGAGGGAGAGAACAGGCAACAGGAAAAGAGCCTACCACAGAGGGCCTCTGAAAGACCATACCCAGAAAGGTACTAAAGAAGAAGCTGAGACTCAGAGCCAAACTTTGGGCGGAGTGCAGGGAATCCTATGAAAGAAGGGGGAGACAGAAAGACCTGGAGGGGACAGGAGCTCCATAAGGAGAGCAACAGAACCAAAAATTTTGAGTACAGGGGTTTCTTTTGAGACTGATACTCCAACCCAGGACTATGTATGAAGATAACCTAGAGCCTCTACACTGAGGTAGCCCATGGCATCTCAGTGTCCAAGTCGGTACCCTAGTAATGGGAACAGGGACTGTCTCTGACAGGAACTCAGTGGCTGGCTCTTTGATCACCTCCTTCTAATGGGGGAGCAGCCTTAGAGTAAGACAATGCATCCAGTCCTGCTGAGACCTGATAGGCTAGGGTCAGAGGGAAGGGGAGGAAGACCTCCCTTATCAGTGGACTTGGGGAATGGCGTTGGAGGAGATGTTTTGATATTTATTAATCAATAATACTATAATCCTTTACTCAACACAGTTGAGCTGCATATGTGTTGTAAGCATTGTATCAGGCATTGGAAGTGGCAGCATTCATCACTCTGAGGGACACAGACTGATACAGGGAAAAAAAAAAAAAAAAAAAAAAACTTTCCTCATGACACAAATGGCAAGGCAAACAGTAGGCAATGTTAGTGAAGATAAAGGACACATGGTTGTCTGATGGCAAAACCGGATAAGAGGGCAATTTGAAGTCTGAAAAATAAAAAGAGGGATGGGACCTCACTGTAGATCTCCAAAGAGGTGAATAGTGCTATCAGATAAACACACACACACACACACACACACTTTCATGTCCAGGTGTACTCAAATGCACAATGCATTTATACGTATGGTTGTATGTATGTATGTATACACGTTGATAATAGCAGTATGTTTAATGTGTGTTAGATATTCAAGACAATAAATAAATCCCTCGCATTATGGATATCATAATCATAAGTTTTGATCATCACTTGTATACAGTTAAATTACTAGTTTAACAGTATTATACTTGTATACTATACACCATAACATTGACTTCTCACTACCCTGTCTCAGTCCTCAGTCTCTCTCAAATTGCCAAATCCCTTTGTCTCTTCCCAACTAGTTCTTCCTTCATTTCCTTCCTCCTTTCCTTTCCTTTCCTTTCTTTCTTTCTTTCTTTCTTTCTTTCTTTCTTTCTTTCTTTCTTTCTTTCTTTCTTCCTTCCTTCCTTCCTTTCTTTCCTTCTTTCTTTCCTCATGTGTGTGTGTTCTTTTGCAGTCTTTGTGCAAGCTGCTCTGTTTTTGTGAATACCATGTCATTCTTGTGAATATCAAGAAGACAGCAGCTCACCAGATGCCTCCTTATTCTTTTCTTTCCACTTACTGGCCTTTCTAACCTTCATTCAGATATGGAATTTTAGGTTCAATATGAATGATATATACAGGCTAAAAAATCATTAAAAAAGAACATGTTTTCACTACTAATTAGACATTCTTTAGAAAATAATTCAGTCAGGCTTCAACTTTTCTCATCATCTGAAGCAAGCATTCTGTTTTTGAAATAAAACAAATATTTATCTGCCACCAGTCCAAGTATATGGGTACCTGCTCTTAATCTTCTAGATATAAACACTATGACGATTTTACCTCCATCTTAAAATGACGAATGTGACTTTTGGCACATCTATAGGATGACAGAGAAAGACATCTGCTTGAGTCTGTGAGTCCTCCCAGAAGCCAAAGTTATACAAATTGTTTTGTGTATAAGTTACTGATTGGGAATACACCTGTCATTTGTGATGCTTCTATTCTGAGGTCCTTTAGAGAAGTAAATTAACTGCATGTGTGCACCTGATTACAAATGCTTAGTGAAAACATTGTGGGAAGTTAGAATAAACAACATGGATGATTCTGGAATGAACTTTGGCTCTTGTCCTGAACTGAATGTTTACATACTTTGAGAGCCACAGGTTGCAGACCTAACCCGAAGTGCAGCTAGGATGGAGTTGAGGCTTGTAAAGGAACAATTAAGACTGAATGGAAGTCATATGGGTTTGATAGGTTAGTTTCAACTTAAGATGAGTCTCCTGAGGGCTTGTTGTCTTTCCCCTGCAAGAAGAGTTCATGTGAACACCAAACAACAAGACACCCAGCTGGAATGTAAGGAAAGAGTTCTTACACCCTGTTGACATTTTCATCCTGAAACTCCATTTTCTATAGCAGTATGAATAAAAATGGTCTGTTGTTTAGGATAACCTGTTTCACTTAACTATTGCTTAATAAGCAGATCAACACATCTACTGAGGTACAGACATTTGACATCTTGTACTAGGCATGCAGAACAAAGAAAACTGTCAGGGTCACCTTCGTAGTTGTAGCCAAATCTAATCCTTGAGGCAGAAAATACATGACTTCAAGTGTTCAGCCCTGTAGAAAATCCTATTTCAACTTAATAACAGGCTCTCGTACTATTATCATCATGTTAAAGTTAGCAAAACAGAAATCCCTTGCTGAGATTGATTCTGCAAAATGAAATTTGTCCCTCATTATGAATGTGTATTATGTTACTAAAATGATCACATACTTATTTTAATCTCATTTTACAAAAAAAAGTCTATACATGTCTAGATGACTCACTTTGAACCCTGAATTTTCATCTGTGATTAATCACTCCTACTCTGGAAAGTGTCTGCATGAGCTCTCTGCTGTGGGGCAAGCCTCGCAATTTAGCATCCAATGGCTATACAATATGCATTGTCAGTGTGTGTACATGGGGAGTGAGGGAGAACTGCAGAGATGGAAAAGGAGCTGGCCAGGTTCCTTTCACTGAAGGATGAGGTACTGGAGAAGTTCCAGGGGAAGGGAACAAAGAAAATCTCACCAAGGAAGTAACCTGTAAGCCAAGTTTTGCTGCCTCAATACAAAGGAAACTAGCTTATCATGAGGCATGTTCTGATGTTGAAAATAATTCAACCTCTCCACATCACAGAGAGAAGCATTAAAAGCATATGCTTGGGGGAACCAAGGTCTCTTGGGAGAAAGTGCAAGGTCAATATTTTCGAACATTAGACACAAAACATGTGTTTTAATACAAGGCATTGCAGAATCACTCAAACTCACCCTCCTCTCTCTCACACTCTCACTTGCGGCTGTTCCAGAGGACTGGAGTTTACCTCCCAGCACCCGTATCATGAGGCTCAAAAATCAATCATAGCTCCAGTTGCATGGGCATCTGACAGCCTCTTCTAAGATCTAGTGGCACTCCACTCACATCCACACACTCCCCTTCACAGGGCACATATCCACGTAACTAAAATGAAGATAAATGCTTGAAACTGCGTACTATTAAAGATATTTGTTTGGATAAACATTTTCTCTCCTGCTTGAGCAACTCTTCCAAAGAAGCACGAGAAAGGTTGCAGTCACACCTCATGACTTGCAGAATGTAGCTTCGTGAAGACAAATGTTTATTTTTTGATTAATTAATTTATATATTTAATTTAAATCACAATTGTAGTCTCCTTCTGCCTCTTCTTCCAGTCCCATGGGCCCTTCCTCTTCTTTTCTTCGCCTTTCCCCGCTCCACTATTCCTCAGAATAGGAAAATCCCTTCCCACCCACCAAAGCTCATCAAGTCGAATCAGGACTGAGCATACTGCAATTCACAGACACAAAAGGTAAGTAACAATGAAGACCCAAGAAAAGGGTGCATCAATCACATTCAGAAGGGGAAATAGAATAGACAGTGGAAATGGTTGGAGAGAGGGAACAAGGTAGGAGTGGGAGTGAGGAAAGAAATGAAGGTGGAGATTAGATTGGGAAAGAATGGGCACAGGAGGACAGAGGGCCTGCAGAGAGAAGAGAAATGGAGGGAGGAATCTCTGTGACAAGCTGGAGACCCAGAGACATGGGAGCCTTCTGGGAAGATATGGAGGTGACTCTAGCTGAGACTGCTACTATCAGGGGTCATGGAGACTGAAAAGGACACTCTCTAACTAGACAAGGCTCCTACTGGAGGGAGGGAAATACCCATTCACAAAAACTTTGACCCAAAATGTATAACTTTCTAAATTTGTATGTCACAGCAATATTAAAGAGAACACCAACTGAAATAATATATTCAATATTGCTCTCCTTCATTAGGCTTTGGTTTAGTCTTACACATTTTAAGGAGCTGGTGTGATTTCATTGAGCTATTATTTTGAAATTATGTTGGAACAACTAGCATTCTTTTTTTGAAAAAAAATATTTATTTATTTATTTATTTATTTATTTATTTATTATAATTTATTCACTTTGTATCATCCCTCATTTCCTCCCAGTCCCACTAACCCTCCCCCTTCTCCCCATATGCCCTTTCTCTAGTCCCCTGATAGGGGAGGACCTCCTCCCCTTCTATCTGACCCTAGCTTATCAGGTCTCACCAAAGCTGGCTGCATCATCTTCCTCTGTGGCCTGGCAAGGCTGGACCCCCGCACCCACAGCAGGAGGTGATCAAAGAGCCAACCACTGAGTTCATGTCAGAGACAGTCCCTGTTCGCTTATTAGGAAACCCTCTTAGAGGCTGACCAGACTATGAACTTCCTTTTATCATTCTTAAAGGAGAATCTCACTGTTAGAATCTGCTGGTATTTATAGAAACTGTGCTGTAATTTGTGTTTGTTCATATGTATGTGTGTATATACACATTTATGTACTTGTGGGTATATATGTATATATTTATGTGAACGTATCTGATTAAAACTTAATAAAACAAACATAAGTATCACAGCAAATATCTCCTTTGGTATATAAACAATATTTTGAATCATTTTTCCTGAATGTATATTTAATATTATAAAGTAGTTTTGCCCAAACACACATGTCAAATTTTTTTTTCCAAAACAAAGACTAAGATGTCTCTTCTCTTTCTTCCTCCTTTCCCCTCTCTCTTGTCCTCCCCTATCTTTAACTCACTCTATCTTGCATGGAAAATATGTATTCATATAGAATTTTTAAAATCCAAATTCCATTTCCTTTAATTTAGTTTGAATCATGCCAAGATGTGTTTTATTTTTTCTAACTTTTGCCCTATAGAACACTCCTGGCTTTATCAGACTAATTAAATCAAGGCGACGATTTCCCTACCTTCTTACTTTTTAAGTGGCCACGATTCTATATTAGCCATGCAAATATCTAGTAATATTTTTTGAGGGGAGATTTGCTGGGGTTTTTCTTCACATTATAATATGTTTGAAAAAGAACGCACCCATATGCTAAAGGTCAGTTGTCTGCCTCAATTGTTTTATTGTGCTGAAAATGCATATTATGATTTCCCAAAAACTTTAAAAGTTCAACAGTAACAATATGCTCTTACTTTCCTGCTATAACTTTGAGTTTTGATACCTGTCTCTGCAACATTGTTTGTGTCTCAATCACTTTGTAATTTCCATAGCATGGCACAATATTAAAAACTTAAGAGTTAATAAAGTATGATGAGTAGAATGGACTTCTGTTATGGTGTGTATCTGAAATATACTCTATGTTCAATCATGTTTTAAATGTTTTCTCCTCAGCCCCTTGTACTATTTTGAAGGCAGTAAATCCTTTTGGAAGCTCAACTATCATTCCTAGATTACAAGGGGTGTGGTGTTTTGATTAGGAAATGTCTCATATAGGCTTATGTATTTGAATACCAAATTCCCATTTGATAGCGTGTTTAGGGAGTTAGGAACTTTTAAGTGGTACAGTGATGGAAGTACATTCTTTGAGATGGACTTTGAGAACACCTAGCTTCACCCCACTTTCAGTTAGTTCACTCTTTCTGCTTTGTGTCTGCAGTTGAAAACGTGAGCCCTCAACACCTGCTCCAGCCTCCTGATGCCTTGTCATGGATTTCTCATGCACTGTTTGTTGGTGTCGTTCAGTATGAAAACAGAATTTTCTTCTGTTTGTCTTCCTTATAGAAACAAATACTTTAAGATTTCAATATATGAAGAATAGTATAGGAAATTACTCTTTGCAGCGGCCTCAGATCAGTTTGGCCTCATAGCTCAACCCAGCCACTGCAATTGTAGTCATTTCCATGGGCAGTATAGCTCTTAGCATCAGTGCAATCTCATGGTGTCTACTGTACACAGTAGGTCCTCTGATTCTATGAGATGTAGTCTTCTGAGACTAAATAGATGTGTGCTAAGGCATTTTCTTTATGTGATACAAGGTAAAGCAACAGATAAACTACTTTCTTTTCCTTTCATTGGTTCTGAGACATAACAGAAGGCTTCTTAGAAATTCCCATGGCTCAAATAACCTTGGCCCGAGACCATATTGCTAACACATTTTTGGATCAGCTTTCTGATTGATCCTTTCTTCTCTGAGGCTCTCTCATCTCTCTAAAATCACATTTGCAAAGAAACCACTCACTTCAGAGCTTTTGTCTCAGAAAACACACATCAAGACATAGGATTTTCTAATTACTGAAGACATTCTTATTTCAAACGTGTCTGCAAAATTTCAGACGGCTAAATAAAATAAAGTAACTCAAGATTTAGACTCATAATAGGAAGTATTCTTAGATATTGAAGGAAAATTTGACTTCATGGTGCATTTGACATAAAATTATCCAGGAATTTTAATTTAAATAAGTATTGGAAAATTGTGTTACTTTCAGTGCTGAACAGTAATATAATATGAATCCAGAAGTCACTAACTAAAGCAGCCAATATCCTAATTATGTGTTTTCTGAAGCAAGATTGTCTCTTAAATTAATTTTATTTGACATGTATTAGGTTTGTATTTTCGTTTGTAGCTGACATTTATTTGTATTTTTGTTATTTCTTTTGTTACATAACACTGTGAACATAAGGAAATTAGACATATGAGAGTGTCTACATTTGGTTATGTAACAGTAAATTAAGATAAAACTAGAAATTTAGAGTTATATTACCCCCAAAATTACCTATAAATTGAGTGTCAAAAAAGAGTTCAAGAAATAAATCCTCGGAGAAAGGTGTTTGGAGATTTTATGTAAAATTTTGGAACCAGATTCATCAGAAATACAATAATAGACTGTATTTAATACTATATTAAATGATAATATTTTGTAGATTTAAGGCAATAAATTATTTTCTATAGTTTTATTCTTGTAATTTTTTCAAAATATGAGACAACAATCTGCATGACTTCAGAAGACCATCCACCTGAAAGATCAGTTTGTGTTGAATCAAAGTCACTGCAGCTCAACAGCTGTTTTTGCTTCTAAGGTCATTGGACCTTGTACACAGTTCCTTCTTTCATGTTTTCTTTGAGTTTAATTGTCTCATAATAAAAATATAGATAAATGTAGACTGCCTCATAAGCAAACACAAAGATGATAAACATCGAGATGTTACAACTCTCTACAGAAAGCTTTGCTATTAGAGAGACAGCAAACTGAGATGACATTTACAGTCCCAGAGGTGTGAGTTTGTACTATAACTTTTACTTGTTCTCTATATAAGATAGCCATCATTAAACAAGTTACAAGCCATGTTTGAATCATAGAGTGTAGATAGTACTAATTTAATTAGTATGTATAATATCTATATTTCTAGAGTACCCACATATAAAAGACAGACATGCATATGTAAATATAAACACACAGAGATTCATATTTGAACGGCAGTGCAATATCAAGGCTCTCTTAGCTCTTCGTCAAGGACAGGACTCAGCATTCTTCATTGTGGAGCATCCATAGAAACACGGGTATAGGGAGTAAAATTTACATCTCGAGTCATCCTTACAATCTTGAAGTTCTGTATTTTTTCAGTTCCTATTTTTAACTATTAAAACATTTCAGGTAAGTATATTTGAAACTCTTTCTGCTTTTTCCTGTCTGTCACTCTTTCTGTGTGTTGTTTCTGTCATTTTCCATCTCTCTTCTACCTCTCCTCCACTCTTGTGGTCCTCACCCCCCCTTTCTTTCTTCCTTGTTTTACCTTTCTATATTACAGAAATTAACAAACATCCATAAAATTTAGATATCTTGATGCTTTGTGGCCCAGCTGCATTATCTAGTCATTGATGACCAAAACATTAGAATTCTCAGTAACAGGGCAAGACATACTCCTTAGGCAAATCAGCCTCACCATTTCAGGTCACTTCCTGCTGTAGTGTGAGCAAAATGCCTCTTTGCTCTGTCATATGTCACACGTTGAACTTGAAATTTCTACAATTACAACTTGAAAACACTAAGTCAGAGACTCCAATCAACAGAGTTATCTACCACATTGAATGATATTAGTGAAAGCCACATCCTTAAGTGAACATTGCATTTTCCTTCCATTTTTTTCTATTCTGATGGTAGCAGCTTAAGCATTGCCATGAAACAAACAGGTTTCATATCAAGTTTAAGTGGTTAGAGTTGTAATTATTGAATACTTAGACAAGTAGCAAAGCTTCTACGATTTGTTAGTACAGTAATTTTTTCCTAGACCTTTCAGAGTCTTTGCTGAAGTATGGGAAACTTTTTAAATTTTCTCAAAGTAGGGAATTCCCGAGGTTTTTGGAGATAACCTAGAGAATTGCCAACTAGAGACTTTGAAGCCAACCCAGAAAGTACATCATAAAGGTTAGCACTGCAGAATACAGAAGTTTCTTCCCAATGAGAAATATGGGTAGGGTCAGGCATATCCTACAGTTATGCATTCTGGGACATCAGGACTTAAGTCGCTATCTGCCACCTCTTTATATTCTTGTCTAATAAGGTTTCCTGAGGAGGGTTGATTCCTACCCCTTCCCAGTCATCTCCCTTCTGGCCAGAGTGAGCCTGGAGGTAAAAGAGAGACTTGTAGGAAACAAAGTTAGATATCGGTGCATAAAGTTTATTAAGAATGCCAAAGTTTATAGACAGTACACTAACTGGCTGAGCAGTAGAAGTTTATCAGAATTTCTGTTTTTCACATGTAGAAAAACAAATCAAAAGCTTGGTGTACTCTTCCTATTATAGAACAAGGTCCACTGCAATAATTTGAATGAAAAACATTATTACTTTAATGAAAGCATCAAATTAAGCATACTTATTTTGATTTGAGTCATAAATCCTCAAATCTGTATCAAAATGACTAATTTGTAGAAGGCGCTCCTTGTCTCTACTAGTAAGAATGACTAGTGTCCCATCCATGCTGAGACCATCTCACATGGTAACAAATTAATAGCATTTTATAACTTTAATAAGTGTTTCATCTTGAGTCAAAAAGATTTACAACTAACAAATGATACTAGTGATGGTACTTTTATTATCCACAATCATGGGTTAGTTCACCTGAAATCAGGCCAGACATGCAATTTAATTCCATTAGGAGTGCAATTGTCACTGCATTATAATCCATTTAGAGGGTTTTGAGTGCTAACAGTCAGGTAGAAGACTGAGAGTATATGAACCTCAAAGTATGACGGAACGATGAGAACAGAACAATTACATTATTATTGTACATAAAATGTAATATTTTTATTAAAGAATTCCAACTAATTTTGCTAACTATTGAATATTGTTTAAGTTTTACCAATTCATATTCGTTTATTTCTCCAAAAATTTCAAAAACTTTATCAAAAAACTTTTTTTTGTTTTTTTGAGCAATAATAAATATATATATTTTTAATTTTTTATAAGTACTTTATTGATTTTTATATTAATCACAGGTTATATACTTTGTATCCTAGCCGTAGCCTCCTCCCTCATTCCCTCCCACTCTCCCCATCCCTCCCTTATCTTCTCCCTGCCCCTCTCCAAGTCCACAGATAGGGGAGGACCTCCCACCCTTCCATCTGACCCTAACTTATCATGTCTCTTCAGGGCTGGCTGCAATATCCTCTTCTGGGATCTAGCTAGGCTGCTCCTCCCTTGGTGGTGGTGGGGGCGGTCAACAAGCCAGCCATTGAGGTCATGACTGAAATAGTCCCTGTTCCCCTTACTAGGGTACCCAGTTGGGTACTGAGCTATCATGGGCCACATCTGAGCAGGGGTTATAGTTTGTATCCATACATGGTCCTTGGTTGGAAAACAGTCTCATAGAGACCCCTGTGCCCTGATCTATTTGGTCTTTTTGGAGCTCTTGTCCTCGACAAATCTTACTAACTCCCCGTTTTTTCATATGATTCCCTGCAC